>JAUNZM010001039.1:0-396705 GCA_033459285.1 Clamator glandarius | reverse complement strand
GGGAAAGGGAAAGGGGAAAGGGAAAGGGAAAGGGAAAGGGAAAGGGAAAGGGAAAGGGAAAGGGAAAGGGAAAGGGAAAGGGAAAGGGAAAGGGAAAGGGAAAGGGAAAGGGAAAGGGAAAGGGAAAGGGAAAGGGAAAGGGGAAAGGGAAAGGGAAAGGGAAAGGGAAAGGGAAAGGAAGGGAAGGGAAGGAAGGGAAAGGAAGGGAAGGAAAGGAAAGGAAAGGAAGGAAAGGAAAGGAAAGGAAAGGAAAGGAAAGGAAAGGAAAGAGAAAGGAAAGGAAAGGAAAGGAAAGGAAAGGAAAGGAAAGGAAAGGAAAGGAAGGAAAGGAAAGGAAAGGAAAGGAAAGGAAAGGAAAGGAAAGGAAGGAAAGGAAAGGAAAGGAAAGGAAAGGAAAGGAAAGGAAAGGAAAGGAAAGGAAAGGAAAGGAAAGGAAAGGAAAGGAAAGTCTTCCCTTCCCCTTCTTTGCATTGTCTTTGGACAATATGGAGTTTGAAATAAACCATCCATCAAAACAGGCATTTTTGCTCTTCAGCTCTCTTGAAGAGCTTATGAAATGTTAAGTTTAAAATGCATTAAATGATTCATGCTTTTATAGGATAGTAATGGTTTTCATTACTAGTTTTAAATTAGGAAAGACAGATTGCCAGAAATTTTCCGGCAGGACACTAAGCTATTTCTTCTTGTCCTTGAAAACAACCTGTAGTCAAAAGAAATCCACAGAAATGTTCTGTGAAAAACTGGGTGATTCCAAGCCGCTTGTTTAAAAAAGAGCATATTATGAAACTAAGGCTATAGAAAGCTGCATCAAAACAATGTCCTGAAGTGTCCTTTCCTTTTCCTGCAAAGAACTACACAAGGACTATATTTTTTTTATTAGTAGTGTTATTTTCATGAGGACCTGTTCCATCATTGCTATCAAGGCTTACTTAGCAGCAAGCAATTTTACCCAGCTGGATACAGCAATTGCATTCTGTGGTTACTTCCAGAAAGACAAACACACGCACACTTCCTCAGGAGTTTCTATATATGCTGGTATTTAGAAGGACAAAGAAAGACATATTCTGAACATGGGAAAGCTGTAATTTCTTTTTTAAATGATATCTTTATAAAGAGCAGGATGCTCCAAAAGGATGCTAACTTATGATGTTGTGTGCCAACACAGTGACAAGTGGGGCTGATCTCAGACTTGTTTTCAAATTATCATCTTGGAAACTCTAAGCCAGGCAGTGTATTGATTAAAATAATCCATCTTTGGAAAGGAAGAGATTCCAAAAAACTTATCCACCTCTTGCAGCTGTTGCAGGAGTTTCTTGGAGTAGTAGCTGCGTTAAACCAAACAGGTGTTAGAGTTAAAAAAAACCACCCTGAAACGGAAATGTAAACCTGAAATATCCAGCAACCCTGATAGCAGGCCAGACGCATTGAGTCATCCAGAGCTCTGGGAAAATATGCACCAAAATCTCATTCTATGTTGTATTTGATTAAAAACTCCTCTGAGAGTACCAGACAAGCTTACCAATACTAGGACAAAAAAAAAAGTAGTAAAATTACCAGCCAATTGGCAAGTAACAAATATTTACAAGTAATTACCTAACTTCAAGTTTTGCTTGAAGAATATAAAGTTTCAGATGCTGGCTTTGAAGAATTATATTCAATTATATTCACTTTACCCTCATTGCTTCTTCCACATAAAAATAAAATCTGTTGTTAGGCCTTGTCTTTCTTGCTAGGTCCATGCAAAATGTATGGCTGCACTTGGGAAATTTCATTTCAAGTTTAGGAAAACTAAGTCACTGGGGAGAGGGGAAGCATATATGTAAGTGTGTATGTGTGCACAGGTGCAGATCTATATAGAATTATCACTCAGGGGCAATATGCTTGTGTGACTGGGATTCCTAAATAATTTAGCATTTTAGGATATTTCAAAGTTTTTGTATTGAATACCATTAAAAGTAATTATGAGAATATTTTGTATTTTCCTTGGTCTCTGAAACAACCAATGCTTATTTACGGGAATCACACAAATCTGTTAATTTAAGTGCTGGAATACTTATTTGGGAAATAAAAGTTTATCACTTCAAGGCAAGCTTCAAATGACCGAGACCCCAGGAGCTTGTAATGAACGGCGGTGGCCACTGGATGTCAGAGTTGGACCTCTTCTCCAGAAAACGGGAGTCGATTGCTCTGAGAGAGAGGATTAGTGATTTATCTTACAAATACTATTTCAAAGCAAACAGCAACGTTTGATATTATTCTGCAAAAAATGGTGCTAGAAATTTTAAAATGGTTAAGATATTAATGTCTTTATATGTAAAATTATATTTTTTTTGTTAAAAGTATGTCTTTTCTTTAGAAATACATTGCTTTGACTGTAACAGTATCCTTAAACCATTATTTGCAGCAATTACATTATCACTCAGGATTTTTGTGGGCTACAAACATTACTTTTCTTTAAATATACAGACTTTTTCACAGATTTTCTGTGTCATCACATACACTGTTTTTCTTAAGCTACTCTAATTTCTTTTCCTTTCAGTCAGAATTGTGATTCTGCTCCTGTGTAAGAATATGCCTCAATATTTCAGCTGCTTGCAGCCTTTGGAACTGCTTCTGAGACAGAGGAAATACAGTCCCTGCAAGCCTGACTAAGTTTTAAACTTTCTTTCACCACTAGAAACTGTATTTTGCTATTGCTTTGATTTGACAGTGTGTAAATACTCAAACATCTGAAAGCTTCTTTTGGGGTTGTGTGGGTAATTCTTTGCCATAGCTATCAGATAAGAAGAACGGAGAATAAAAAATAGGAAAACAAACAATACTGTATATCCTGCCACTGAAAGCATACAATTGCTGTGTATCAATGTTCTCATTCAGAAAAGGGAATTATATTGTTTTGGTAAAACTGCAACTGGAGAAATTCACTGCTGAAAAATTATCCAGGCCTGAGGTTCAGGACAAGCAATGATCCTGTGGGTCTCTTCCAACCTGGTGATTCTATGATTCATATGCTATGGTGTATCAAAACTTGGCACAGGAGATGACTGTTGTACTGCATGATTGGCAGCTTGCAAGAAATAAAATGTTAGATTGAAAATATGATCTTTTCAATGTTAGTTTCAACATTTTTAAGATATTTTTGGTTTGATCTTGTTGCATAGTATGCCACCAGTTAGGCACTGGCTGTATTAAAACTCTCTGAAACATTTCTAAAACAATGTATTCTACAGTACTCTATTGTTGCATGATGAGAGACTGAAAACCTAAAAGTCCTGATGAGGTTAGTTGACCCTGTATTAAACTCTTCTCTGTCAAACAAAGTAGATCTGTGACCTACACAAATGGTTCCTTGCCTAGGAGCAGCTTATGGAGCACAAAGATTCTGTGTAGTAGCTTTTCACTCCGCCGGGTGCTTGTGAATATTACCATAACACACTATTCCTTCTTCCATAGATGATTGAATAACAGCTATGTGCCTTAGGTGTGTACCACAATTTAATTAGCTTAATTTGGATGCCGTTGAGAATTTCCTAAAATCAGGTATGACCACCCTAAAAGTAAGGCTGCAGCAGGGGTCACTAGCACAGTGCTTAGAGATGAGTCTCTGAAATAATGTGGTGATCTGAGAAATACGATGCCGAGAACATGGAGCCCTTCTAGGAAGAGCACAACAGAGATCTGGGAGAGGCAGCTTTCACTTGCTGTTTACAGGGAAGTTCTCTATCCTAAAACCATCACTTTGAAAATAAAAGGCTCTCCACTAATGTGATTAGATACTGCTTCAGGCTGACAATAGAGCTGATAACAACTTGCCATGTGAATTGAACTTGCTTGTGTCCATTTTTGTAATGTAAAAGGTTTTGAAATAAAATTAAGTGATAATAGCAAATGCAAAAAAACTATGGAAGACTACAGGACTATGCAAGGTGCTGCTGTATTCTGCTCACGCTTTTCCTTGGGTGTCTTTCCTTCATTCACCTGAGATAAACTGTCACAGCTATTAATTATGTTCAAGAAATGAAAGTAGCATTGATGAAGGATACATCTTTAAATAGGCTCTAGAGAAGATATCAGAGACGTACACAAGCTTAAATTAGAAGAAATTGATTTGACCATTGAGTAGCTCTGTATATCATATCCCTGTCATCTTTCTATGGGCAGAGAAGCGTTAGGACAGAGGAGGTGACTTTCATTTTTTTTAAGTCTGTCTCTTGATGCTGCTTAATGCATCTGGTTTGGGTTGGTTTTTTTATCTGCCACATAAGTATCAAGTTTTAAAAATACTGAGTTCTTCAGGATAGTACTTAAAAATGTTCTGTACAAGCAAGCCTATCTGTAAATAGCCTTTTCCCCTTCCAGCTTTCCCCCTACACACTTGTATACCAGTATTCATCATTTCACTGCTCTGCAGTAAGCACAGAGGACATTGGTGTCATCATCCTTATCTTGACAACAATCTATCTTCTGTATTCTGGACAAGGGCAAAACTCATCTGTTAATGCACAGCAAGTCACTTCATAAAAATAAAAAATAATAGGAGGAGAACTATGGAGTCACAGATATCAGGGAGTCATCAGCTCATCTATTTGGTGTATGTTGTACTAGTTCATGTTATGAAATTTAAGGCTGTGGATTGCTAGTGGGTCAGACAGCAAAGGAGGGAGGGTCCAGCAATGGATATTTTGGGAATTAGCATCATTACAGAAGGAAGAATATAACTGCTCCTTCCATGCATTTCTAGAAAACACAAACCACTAACAGCCAGTTAACTGCTTGTTTCTCAACTTAAGTTAGGAACTTCCTCATTTGAAATAAGAAACTTACATAAGCCTCTTATATTTACCATAAAAGTAAAGCTTTCACTAGTAAAGCTATGCAATGTATCACACTTTCGGCTTTATCAAAGTATTGTTTATTACACTTGAAGCAGATAGAGCAATTTTTCACACCAAGCATCATGGAGAATTTTATATATTCAAAGCACATCTCATGATAACTCAAGATAAATACCTTCTTGCTTTCCAGTTTCATTCTTGGGAATGTCTTGTTTGTCACAAGCAGAAAATTGCTTGATTTACCACATCCTCAAACTAAAAAAGTAAACCCAGAGCGCTGAGACTTGGCAAGGAATGAGCTACTGAAAGCAAGTTATTTATAGTTAGGATTGGTCAATGTTAGTAATGTGTGGTGATAGTCATCCCACGTATGCCATTTGGCATGTGATTTGAGAGCTCAAAAGAATTATTGATTTTGAAAGGCAGACATATACAGGGAGTACAGCAAAAAGATGTTATCTGGTTTAGATTGTAATATTTCTCCCCACCTCCTCAGCAGCACACAGACTGAGAAACCTTAAATGGGACAAAATTCTAAAAATTGCAGGAGAAAATGTTGTCAAACACAGGCACTCAGAACTCACCTGAATCTGAAAATTTTTAAGTAAGCATTTAAAACGGTGATTTTTATTTTGCTATTGCTTTTAAGTAACACATATTTTTGCTTCTTTTTCCTTTCTGCATTTTGAGATTCTGTGTTTCACTTAGTTTGTATTCGCTTTTCTCCATAAATTTTTAAAAATATTTATTTGTATGATGTTTGAAGGTGCTTAGTTTAGAAAATGGAAGCTGAAATATTCACATGCTTAAATGGCTGCAGAGACAGAGGCTTTAGGAAAAGCACCAGTCATTGTGAAAAATGTCGATGCTGGGGTTGTGATCTGGAGCCCCAACAGGATGTGAATAGATCATGTAGAAGACGGCTGACGCATCTCTCAGAGTAGCTGTGGTGAAGAATAGGCAATTTGGTATTCATGTATAGCTGTGTATTAAACCCCATTTTTTACATTTTGGAAAAGTCTTCAGTCAGAAATTAAAACATTGAAAACTATAACTCCCTGTTCTCTTTTCCCTGCCTTTTCCAGCCCTGTGTAACTTAACGACAAGCTCTTCTTGGCTAAGTGTTCTCCTACAGTGTTTGTGCTGCAGTTCACTCAGTGAGGCCTCATTCATGGCCTCAGAACGGGGTTCTTATAGCATCAACTAACGTGGCTGTTGGTGAGGTTTACCTCTGGATGTGGGTGTAAAGGTACCTGGTTTTCAACAGGACTAATGGAATATATTTCTCACATACAGGGAGGGAAGTTCAATGTACTCAGTAGGTTCTTCACTTTCGTCTCCACAAGCACCCTAGGGGTTTTCCCCTTGGGTATTAAGGGCTGGGTATTTCAAGTGCTAAGACCATTGGCAACAGTCATTCATACCTGGCACCTCAAAAAGATCAAGCCTGAAGGGTAAGGAAAGATTATTGTTGATTCCAGACGTACCAGCAAAAAAATCAGCATTCCAGGAACAGGCTGGGATGGAGATTACAATGCCAATATGTGCATGTGTCTGTGACTGCATCTATCTGGCATGACACCTCCATCCTTGTTCACACTCTAAAACACAGGAAATTATTTGCAACCCTTGAAATACAAGTCAAAGAAAATGAAACAAATTAATTCCCAACTATAAGTCCAATTACAGCAATTTGCTGGTTTATTTTCATAAGCAAGAAATGAATACACAATAGTAGCAACAGAAAATGCTATGGGAAAGAAAAACTATTCTCTTTTAGTTGACAGAACATGTAACACCAATCAGTATAATCCCATGACAACTTTTCTCACCCCAGTTAATTAGTTCCCTGTGTAAAGATGAGCTGAATATTATTCTCCTTTAAAATAAATTTACTCTGTCTCATATAAGTAACTGCACAAAGAATAAAGGCTCAGCCATCTTTTTCATACTGTGGCTGCTTGCTGCATTTATCACTGTGAAAAGGGCTGTACTGACTGACTCAGCTGCAGAAGTGATTGGTCTTGTCAGTGAAGAACAGAGTTGCGTAGATGCTGAGTCACAAACATGCTTGTGTAATTGGAAAGGTAAAACAAGCTTGTTGAGTGACTCATTTTGCAGGTTGATACTCATCTCTCTCCCAAACGCACGTGCACCTGTATTTTGGGATAGCAGGGATCATTAATTACAGTTTGAATCATTTCAGTGGTACCCATGGAATGTTTCCTTATGAAACACACTGCTGTCTCATTCTCTCTCCTGTAACCCATGGGATCTGGCCAAGTCTTTCTTCTTCATACAGGGAAAAAAAATCTATCTTTTCCTTCACTATTTTCCTTCACCAGTGGCCCAGTCAACACAGGTTCATGAAAGGCAGGTCTTGCCAGAGTAATCTGATCACCTTCTATGACCAGGTGACTAGACTCTTGGACGAGGGAAAGGCTGTGGATGTATCTTCCTGGACTTCAGTAAAGCCTTTGATACAGTTTCTCACAGCATTCTGCTTCAGAAACTGTCAGCCTCTGGCCTGGACGGGCACACACTCTCCCGGGTGAAAAACTGGTTGAATGACCGGGCCCAGAGGGTGGTGGGAAACGGAGTTAAATCCAGCTGGAGGCCAGTTACAAGTGGGGTTCCCCAGGGCTCAGTCCTGGGTCCAGTCCTGTTTAATGTCTTTATCAACGACCTGGATGAAGGCACCGAGTGCTCCCTTAGCAAGTTTGCAGATGACACCAAGCTGGGTGGAAGTGTGGATCTGCTGGAGGGTCGGGAGGCTCTGCAAAGGGACCTGAACAGGCTGGACTGCTGGGCTGAGACCAACGGCATGAGGTTTAACAAGGCCAAATGCCGGGTCCTGCACTTGGGGCACAAGAACCCTAAGCAGAGGTACAGACTAGGAGAAACCTGGCTGGAAAGCTGCCAGGAGGAGAAGGACCTGGGGGTGCTGGTTGACAACCGACTGAACATGAGCCAGCAGTGTGCCCAGGTGGCCAAAAAGGCCAATGGCATCCTGGCTTGTACCAGAAACGGCGTGACCAGCAGGTCCAGGGAGGTTATTCTCCCTCTGTACTTGGCACTGGTGAGACCGCACCTCGAGTACTGTGTTCAGTTCTGGGCCCCTCACCACACGAAGGATGTTGTGGCTCTGGAGCGAGTCCAGAGAAGAGCAACAAAGCTGGTGAAGGGGCTGGAGAACAAATCTTATGAGGAGTGAGTGAGAGAGCTGGGGTTGTTTAGCCTGGAGAAGAGGAGGCTGAGGGGTGACCTTATTACTCTCTACAACTACCTGAAGGGAGGTTGTGGAGAGGAGGGTGCTGGCCTCTTCTCCCAAGTGACAGGGGACAGGACGAGAGGGAATGGCCTCAAGCTCTGCCAGGGGAGATTTAGGCTTGAGATTAGGAAAAAATTCTTCATGGAGAGGGTGGTTAGGCATTGGAACAGTCTGCCCAGGGAGGTGGTTGAGTCACCGTCCCTGGAGGTGTTTAAGGTGAGGGTGGATGAGGTACTTAGGGGCATGATTTAGGGATTGGTGGGAATGGTTGGACTCGACGATCCGGTGGGTCTCTTCCAACCTGGTTATTCTGTGATTCTGTGATTCTGTAAAACCAGTCATCGTACTTTGCTAACAGTTCCTCAGATGGAGCTTAAGTAAAAAACTTTGTTCTTTTCACCTTTTGTAAGGTATTATTATCAATCTATTTAAAGGACTTAGCAATAAACTATTTTTATGTTGTAAGTTAGGGTTAGGAAAGAAGGTGGTTCTTTTGTACACATGTAGAATTCCACACAGTGATGGAGAAACAATAAGCCAAAATCTTTCTGCAAATGTAGGTAGGTAAGTTGTTTTGACTCTTGTTTGTGGAAGAAAAAATTGGCTTTTTAGCTCTGAAGATCTGATAATCAGGAGGAATAAGAAAAACTTTGCACTGAAAAAGAGTAGTTTGTCTGATGTTCTATCAGCCAAAGAAACAGAAGCAGGAAACTCTGCTTTAAGAAAAACCTAGCCATAAATCTAGAGGAAAAAAATAGAGTTGGGGCAGTTATCTACTTTATGGATATCATCGTTTCCTTTATAACACATACTAGGGAGTGCAATAGTCTATCTTCTGAGAACTGCGTAGTGTTCTACAAGTACTAAGTCTTGATGACTGTACTAAGAAAGGAAAATACTGGCCTAAACAAATAGACAAGGAGGTTGACACAAGTAGCAATGAAATCCTTTGCCAAGAAGCCCAATGCTGAACTGGTGACAGAGCAGGCTCCTTGCCAGTGCTGCACTGTGCCAATTGCCCAGCTGTGCTTCCAGCTCTTCCTAAAGATTTTTCACTGATTAGCACATCATCTCTAGATGAAACATTTTTATGACTGTAACGATTTTCTTTGTGTAAATTACCCCTTTGGAAAATTTTATTAAGTTTCTGTTTCCTCCTACATTCTTGAGTAGAATCTAAGCTGAGCCCAAACTCATGCTGACACATTTCTTGCCCTTCTCACACTATATGCAGTGGAGCTATCAGATGAGCTTCATGTGTACTTAACTCCAATGAATTCTACCACTTTTATAGCAAATCTGAAAATTTCCACTTCCTTACTCAAACCGAAATCAAACTCAGTTTGCCCAGGGCAGCGGGGTGGTGTTGCATCTGCATACACAAGTAGCTCTACCAATATGCTCAATGCAAGTAACAAATAGTACATTTGCTCTCACAGTATCTTTTCAGCTGCTCAAATGTAACCTCTGTTTCAGAAGTCCCACAACTACTGGTTATTTGGGGGCTGTCTCAAGACAACGGTTGCTTTTAGCGTATTTCTTAGAGGTTTCTCCTGAATGTTGTTAATAGCTTCTGAAAGAAACACACTTTGGGCTTAGACAGAACTTTGGTAGCAGTTTTTTGTCTAAGGCACTCTAATGCAAAACATGTCTTATGGATGTGTGGTTCCAGGTCTGGATTGCTATGCCTGTATCTGGTTGTGAATCTTTACTTCCCCACGGTTTAGGTCATCAGAGTTGAAATTGTTGGATCAGCTCATTAGGAAGCTGGGACAATCATAAATGTGGTTGTGATTTGCACTTGTGCAAGTGTTTGAATTCTGTGGGCTAGTTTAGGCTTGTCTCTAGGATCTGGGAAGCCTCTCATAGAAAATACATGTTGTAACTCCCAAAGCCTGTTGCCAGAGCATTTGTATAATTAACTTCATTTTGCTTTCCAGCTCTTGTCTTAAGGGCATTGGCTAGAGGACAGAGATGGTCTATTCACTCACCTGGACACATGATCATTATGTTTTGATTCCCTTCTATACCAGTTTCCAAGCAGTCTTTCATCTCCTTCATGCTTCCAGCATTTGTTAATATTGGGCCTGTCTCACTTGATGCCATGGTCAAACTTCCATTAACTTCACTGAAAGTCAAATTTGTCAATTAATTTTAAGTGGCAGAGATTTCTTCCTAGGCAGCACACAATATTTTCTATGCCAACTATATAGCACTCACACCTAAGAAATTATTTAAGGGAGAGAAGTAGGAAGATGGTTGTATAAAGCATAAGCCTTAAGAGAAACCAAATAAATGTAAGAAAAAGGCAGAGACATGAAAAGACATGCAATCTTTTCCTGAAATGAGAGGCCTAGCACTCAGGGGATTTGGATGCAACTGCTGGTTAGATCAAGGCTTCCTGTACACCTGTAGGCATTTTGACACTTTCTGTGATTTCTTTCCCATCTATAATGCATGGGTAGCAATACGCAGAGCAGTATTTTAAAGTAATTGCTTGCAAACAGATTCAGAGAGCCTGAAGTGCAACATAGTTTATAAATGTAATGAACTATTATTATTATTGTTTTCACATAAATTGAAAACCTAGCTTAGTCCATCAACTTAATTTGTTGTCAACAAAGCCACATGTATAGCAGGGTTTCTAACATTACTTAGGAAATCATCTTTCAAGTGAAATGTTGTCCTTCAATAACTGTCTCGCCTATCTCCTTTCATCTTCAGGGAATGAAACTCAGAAAATTCCCATGTAGTACAGGTTTGAAGGCTGATGGGCCCATTACTGGGTGTGCAAGAGAATCTGGTGTGTGCTTGTTTGCATCTAACTAATCTGTCTTATGACTTGTAATATGCTGCAAGCACTTGTTAGTCTGTTAAACTGCTTGCTAAAATTATTTGACCAAGTCACAAACTGCCTGGATACACCTTATCACCTCCTAATCCAGTATCAGTTTGGCAATGCACCCTGTCAGGCTCCTAGCTGGTGCCAGGCGACCTTGTTTTATGTCTTTATATCTAGAGGTAGATTGCTCTACCAAGAAACCTAAATGAAGACAGAGTCCTTTTTAATGAAAACTACATACAATTGAGCTGCACATATGTATCATTAGAAACGACAAATCTCTGAAAAATAAACTCAGTAGATCGGGAACCAAGATAAAAGTGAAATGTAGATGTGTTGCAGTGCGAATGTTGACTAACTAAGAGCTGGCTTTGCTGTAGCAGCTAACAAGCCTATCTTAGACACTGTTCATGCAGTAACAGGCACTAGATGGTGAGTTTGGCTGCTTTTGAACTGTGGGATGTGGGATTTAAGGGCTTCCTATTTAGAGTCATATTTCAGCGCCAAGATCTGGCTTCTACAATTGTTGATTTTGGACCACGTTAGAGTCATAGATTAGGAGTGACCTCAAAGAGTTATTTTACCAAATCTCCTGCTCCAAGCAGACTCAACAGTGATTTCTGACCAGTCATCTCTGGGCTTTGTCCAGCCAGTTCTTGAAAATCTCCAAGAACAGAGATTGCATGACTTTTCCAGGCAGTCTCCAGTTCCAATGCTTCATTGCCCTCATAGTTGGGAATTTGCCTTTATATGCTATTGGAACCTGCCCTGTCTCACTGTTACTCCTTCTCCTGCCATACACTTGGATTGTACCAGTAATCTCCTCTTCAGTACTTTAAGGCTGCTGCTAGGTCCCCTGGATCTTTTCTTCTTTGGGCTAAACTAGCCCAGTTTTTCCAACCTCTCCTCACAGGTCTTGCACTCCAATCCTCTAACCATCTTGGCAACGCTCTGATGGAGTTGTTAAGTTTGTACATATCCTTCTCATACTGGGAATCCCAAAACTATTGACCTTCTTACAAAAGGAAAGGAAAGGGAGCAAGGACTCTTCCTATACCTATAGCACACGTACTTTCTGGGTCATGTAGCTCTACAGCAACAGGGAGGGTTATTTATCTGCTTGCTTTTTCCCAAAAGTAAGCAAAGTGTAAGGCAGCAGAGAGAACATTATTAATGTTTCTAAGTCTCCCATCCGTACATTCTCACTGACCAGTGTAGCCCAACAAATTGGCTGTGATTTTGAATTGCAAGAATAATTATGTTCTCTGTGACTGATAAGGGGTTAAATCCTATATGGAGAATCACATCAGAGGAATGTAGGTAATGAAATAACCTTAAGAAAACTGTGTATTCCAGGGTGGCTGGAGATGGTAATGTATTAAATTTGTCATCTCGGTGTGTCTTTTCCCTCCCAGACCCCCCACATTTGGCACAGGGTTTAAATATGAGGGAACTACACAGCATCAATTGAGCTGGTGGCCTGAGACCCTCGAGGAATGAAGAGGGAAGAAAAAGTCTCAGTAAAGAAGGCTTATATCACACATAATGAGTTTAACAGTCACAAAAGCTGTAGATATGGCAAGATTTCAAACATCACTTAGAAAATTTTCTTGCCATGTCATATAATAGAAATATTTTTCATCACAAATTGAAGTGTCTCTCTTCTGTCATCTTCAAGCAGTGAGCATATGAAATTTGATTTGCAGGTATTCAGTGTATTATTTTGAATGGAAATGAGGCATAGATTCACTTCTCTGGATGTATTCTGAGAACTGATTATTGGTGAGCTTTAAACAAATTTGCTCTTGGATATTTCAGGAGACTGATTTTGTTTATCTGTTTTATTATTTTGTTAAGTTATACTTGATTTTAAATCCACACCAATTTGGTATTTACAGCAGTTTCATATGCTGTAGAGTTAATATTAAATGTGAACAGTATTTTAAGTTATTATTTATGTAGGATCTTCTCTTGCATATTTATATGTTAGTTGAGCTTTCTTTTACTTAGCATGTTGTAAAAATATTATTCTGTACGACAGAAACTGTACCCTCCCTACCGACATGTGTAACACTGCTGTTATCAGTGACCAGGTTTGCAGCAAACCCAATGGTTCAAGGCCATGTAGTGTGAGGATGTGCAACATTGTTTTCCATGTTTGTTCCTTACCCATGTAGTGTTTCTCTCAGAGGACTGTCTGCTGACCTTGGTAAGTAAGTGAGACACATTTTGTTAGGTATGGTACAAATGTATATTAGAAGATATGTCATTCCAGAAACAATTTTCTTTCCATAAAGAGCTGTGTGAATTCACTTCTCAGTATTAAAAGAACAGCTACTTGATTTACCTTACATTTTTAATATTATATTAATAATAGATTTTATGTCATCTCTCAAAATCTCACCATGTCATTGTAATTGTAATTAGATTAATGAGAAATAGACACTTTCAACCTTCTACTTAAATTTTGGAGAACTGACTTACCCCATCTGAAGCTGCAGTCTTATGTTTTAGTGTATTTTAATATTTTGTATTTTTATAAATATTTAAATGCACTTTAGCTCATTTTAATAAGATTTAGAAAATGAGACTAAAATAAGGCTCAAAAAGTCAGCGAATCCATTCCCTGCTTCAATCTAAAATCAGTCATACCTGCATTATTCCTAGCAGATATTTATCCAGCTTAAAAAACAGGCACAGCCAGGACAGGTCACTTTGCTGAATCTAAAAGTACAAGGAAGAAATCAGAACTGAGTATGCATGCACAGTGCAGTCCTCCTTATGTACCATAGTAACTCACAACCTACACAGAGATAATACTTGTGAAGTGTGTATGTGTATATCTATAAATATGTAACACATTTTTTGAGACAAAATAGTTCTCTGTTTTGATGTATTGGAATAGAGGCTGTGTGCTCTGGGTTTGGCTCACCTGTTGGGATTTCCCTATGGGTTTGCTCCCTTGGCTACGACCTGAGCAAATGAAAAGGCCTGCATCTGATGCTCTCAAAGATCCACAAGTTAAAGGGTCTGTGTAACAGTGCCAGTGCCAAGCTCCATTCCAGTGGATGCACAGGCAATTAACTGGAAGTTAATAGTTGCTTCACATGAAAATGTGACTGCACACCTTGGCTGCTGCAGAGTATCTCTCACCCATCACTGCCTCCAAGTTCAGAGCCAGCTAGGCAGGGCCGGCAGCTACTGGGACTCACCCAGGACTCCAGCAGATATGGGCAGGTTTGATGTCTCTGTAACCAGCCACCAGGGCAGCTACATCCATCAAAAGCTGGTAGGTGTACCAAAACAGGCCAGGCATTACATTTCCCTTCTGCCTAACTCATTTTCATTTATAGATGCTTCATGTACAGTGACAGTCCCTGGCTGGGGTAAATGGAAGTAGACCTGTGGGCTTCCACAGCATCACTGTAAAGTTTTTCAGTGCCCACAGTGCTTTCTACCTTTGCATTCTTAACTATGAGGCTTGAAGTGTGTCCAGTAACAATTACACCCCAGAATCCTGAGATACTGGCCACAGTCAACAGACAGGTTTCAAAGATAAACCTTTACTTCAGATAAGTTTTACAAGTTGTTTGACAAATACCCCTCTATTTTGACATGTACCATTAATTTGTAGTTTTTTCTAGCTAAAATACTGTCCCATAAAATAAAAATATTAGCAATGACTTTGTTTCATTCCATGGAATTCTGTCATGCTGTTACTGTGTCATGTATAACTTGCCTATATGCCATCTGCTTTGCCACTCACAGGGGACTCTACGCAACAACTGGTCATGACTGACCTGTGAAATGTATTGCTCCCTGGCTGTGTGTTTCTAGCTAAATGATACCAAATGACTCTTTCCTCACCTCCATCTAACCAGAAAGCTCTTCTTTTCCTTCTTAGACCTGTAACATGCTACCCATAGGTAGGTGTGGTGATGAAGGAGACGTAAACCTCGCAGTTTTCTCTAACTATATTCTTTTAATCAGCACAGAGTACAGAAGTCAGATTAAGAGAGTACACTCTGGCCACAGTTTTCAGGCAGATTTTTTACACATCTCTTTGGTTGCTAAACTTAGGAGACAAATGGGATGTTTTGTTTTGTTTTGTCTATTGCATACTCTTGTGACTGTTTTCAATCACGTCTTCAGTCCACTTATTCCCAGGCAGGTAGCCTGTATGGTACAGGAACATGCTGTGCAGTTTGTGCAGGCCCCCCACTCCTTTCTGGAAGAACAGTGTTATATTGCTTGTTGAAAAGCACTGGCAGCATGAATAAGGCAATCCATCAACCCGGCTGTGTAAAATTTATGCTTACATAATTCTAGAATAGAATTGTTCTATTTAAACAAAACCTGGTGGGTTTTAGAACCATAGAATCATCAGGTTGGAAAAGACCTCTTGGATTATCAAGTCCAACCATTCCTATCTGCCACTAAACCATGTTCCTGAGCACCTCAGCTACCCGTCTTTTAAACACCTCCAGGGATGGTGACTCAATCACGTCCCTGGGCAGCTTGTTCCAGTGCCCAATGACCCTTTCTGTGAAAAATTTTTTCAAATTTTCCTGATGGTACCTGCCATCATCTCCTGAGTCAACAGAAGTTCCAAGGCTATTTCCTGTCCATCCACTCTGGCATTTAACATTATTATAGCTATATTTGCAGCTCTTTCAGAACTCCTGGGGTGATGAATCTTCAAAGCCATGCACAGGGGCCAAGTTCTGGTTCACAAGGGATACAGGGGCATTACACCCAGGGCTGGCTTCTCATGCCTTTCAGGCATAATTGGAGAAGAATGTTAAATCCTTTCCTAAATAAGCAAGAGAGACAGCCCTAGCATGGGCATCCGATGACTCCGCAGCAATTACACTCCTTTTCTAACAGCCTTCTTCCTTCCTAAGGAAGGAGAGAAAAGGAAAGCATAAAGGAAAACATCTGCAGGACTCAATACATAGAGCACTGTGTTATCCCTTGTAAATCCAAATAACTCCATAGGCTTCAACAAAGAATTAAGGTGGATTTAGCCAGCTGTAGAGACACTCAGCTCATGAATTCTTTTCAGCAGTCTGTTAATCATGAAGCCAAAGAGGATCTCTTTACTTCAGCAACATTTAGTGAAGAAGCTGTTTTGTAGTGTCAGCAGCTTTTCCCAGAGGCTACAAGAAAATGCAAAAGGCCCAGAGCAGGAGTGTTTGATGGACCTTACTCAAGGTGGGAGTACTGTGAGAATTAATTGAAAAGTTTTGCTGTAGCTGTTTTGCATGTTTAAGTATCTTGTAATATAAATCTGTCTTGTACCAAGAGATAATACGCAGACAGTCTCCAAACATGGATGAATATCCTGAAAGGAGAAACCCTCTCTCAGAGTTGCAAGAGTTTCTTGATATGTTTAATTGTCTTGTAAGATGTAGTTGTCTTAGGTCAAGAGATAACCTGAAAGAAGTCTCCACACATGGTTGGATAACTGAAAAAATAAACATTCTTTAGCGACTTACATGCCTTCTTTAGGAGGGCATCCAATTTAGTGCTGAATTGTAAAATAAAAATATTATTGTCTTCGCTTTGAAGACTTTGTCCTTTTCAATATTTTATCAGTGAATAAGTGCTTCTCACAGTACTGCAGCTGAATACTGTTTCCCTGGTAAATGAACACAGTGGAAGAATCTCCTAGCATATCTCTCAATGCCTCCATCCACTCACCTCAGCAACTGATAAGAAGTTTAATTTCAGGAGCATGTTAAACAGAAAAAAATTGATTATTAATATAACATTATTTGTCCAAGACCACGAAATAGTAATTTCATCAAATCCATGTGTGCTAGATTATATCACACCTGATTCTACCTTAAGAGACTCATTTGCACTGCACATCCAGAAAAATGCACATGGATTTTATACGTGTCTGAGTGCTCCCTGTGTGCTACAGAACTGTACTGGTAGCAATTTGCTTTCTTTTTAGCTAGAAGTTTCACAAGTGTCAGTTATAGATCGACAACAGTAAAACTCCATACTTGAAATCAGTGCAGGTGTTAGGACTGCAGACTGTTCTGTATACAAACTTGAGACAAACACTGGGGTATTTCCATATAGTAGATTAGTGCAGGGGATTAGAAGTGTAACTGCAAGTGCCTGGTGAAACTGCTCTTCCCCAAAACTGAGATCCCCAGAACTCCTAGATGTCCTGAGAAGTCATATGAAAAGATTGTCATGCTATCATAGATACGAAAGACACTTGTTTTGGATTATTATGCTCATTTCAGTCACTTTTGAAATAATATGAAGAGTGTAGATTGATAATGAAAATGATCAGACAGAGAAAAGTAATTTGCCCATAAAAGAGATTAAAAATTCTCAGTCTTGTCATTTAATCATTCCCTGAGTCTTGAGCAACATTATATAAAAAGGTTGTTCAGCCTGGAGAAGAGGAGGCTGAGGGGAGACCTTATTACTCTCTACAACTACCTGAAGGGAGGTTGTGGAGAGGAGGGTGCTGGCCTCTTCTCCCAAGTGATAGGGGACAGGACGAGAGGGAATGGCCTCAAGCTCCGCCTGGGGAGATTTAGACTTGAGATTAGGAAAAAGTTCTTCACGGAGAGGGTGGTTAGGCATTGGAACGGTCTGCCAAGGGAGGTGGTTGAGTCACCGTCCCTGGAGGTGTTTAAGGTTAGGGTGGATGAGGTACTTAGGGGCATGATTTAGGGATTGGTGGGAATGGTTGGACTCGATGATCCAGTGGGTCTCTTCCAACCTGGTTATTCTGTGATTCTGTGATTCTGTGATCTGGTTTTGTTTCTCATAACACTGGCTAAATAGACACCTTTTGTATGATCTAACAACATATGCTCAACCACTCCAGGTCCTTGTTTGTTAATGGTGATTTTTTTTAGTTACCTATTCATGTAGCTTAATTAGCTGTCTCTGAAATCTTCTCACCTTCTTTAACTTCATCTAATCTAAGTGCCAAAATAATAGCAATAATAAAATCCTCTCGCTTTCCATTTCCTTTCTTAGAAGGCTGATAAATTAACAGTATTGCTACCTTGCCTGCTACTTAGCTACTGAAATTGTTACCAAAGTCTCTCCCAAAGTAGAGGAGACTTGCTGCTCACCTATTTGGTTTTCCATGCCCTCCTCACAAATTATGTGGAAGATGCCAGATGTTCCTAGATGAGCATTTCACTCTTGACTGGGTGGTCAGGCTCATCAATCAATGCAACTATATCTTTGCTTGTGCTGGAACCACATCAGATTAATGTGTAATTGTCGTTCCATGCCATACAAAGCAGCCTATATCTTTGATTATCCATGAAGTTATATTAGGAGGCAGCTTTATTTTCAGCTCCGCTTGCATTAATGATAGTCAAGGTCCATTTGCTTTCTGTGGTCCAGTGGCAAAGAGAAAGCCACTTGCTCTTGCCTTGGGGATTCTGCAGCTGGTCTTCAAAAAGCAGTAGCTTGGAAAAGAAGAGAAAACTCACTCATAATTCAGTGCCTTTGGAAAGTTTTACAGGATTGATGAGACCCACCTACCTAAATTCAACTCCAGCACCAAGGTCTAAAAGAAAAATCCAAGCAAAGACTCTACATAAAAGAACCCTGAAGTATAGTTTTAGATTTTTTTAACCTTTCCTTCAAGTAGAAAAAGCCTCTTAATCAGATACGTTTTTAACTCACTGTTAACCATAAAACCTCAAGTATTTTTTTCTGACACACCAAGAGCAAAGGAAATCAGAAAGAAGCTTTTTATGTCTCTGCAACAGTCTCCATCCTGACAGAATTTTCTCTCAGCATACCCAGGGTGGGGCTGATCCAATATAAAAGAAATTTTGGTGCCTTATTGTAACTAACAGTGACTCAAGAAGGCACAAACGCTCCTTCAGCTGGTACCTGGCACCAACAAAAAAGTAACTTCTATCTTTTAAAGTTTCCTATTTCATAGAATCATAGAATCACAGAATCATAGAATCATAGAATGGTTTGGGTTGGAGGGCACCTTAAAGATCATCCAGTTCCAACACCCCTGCCATGGGCAGGGACATGTCCCGCTAGACCAGGCTGCTCAAGGCCCCATCCAACCTGGCTTGGAACACCTCCAGGGACAAGGCAGCCACAAATTCCCTTCGTTATGTAGGATTTGGGTTTGTTTGATATGTTCTTTTCTTTCAATCTATAGTCACCTCCAACTTACCTTGATAAACTTAAGAAAGTCTGTGATTTACTCTTCTATTTTTTACTCCATGCATCTGTTAAGATTTTAACTGTTATTGCCCATGCTTATGACTTTTGGTGTAAAATATAGCCTACGCGCTCCTGTGCCTGCATACATTTCTGTAGGTCACTCTCTAATGCTACTGGTTCAGTTTTCTTCACAAACAGTGTGAGTTGTGTTGAGATTTGAATCAATATAACAGTGTTTGAAGAAGCTTTATGCATTTGCCAATCAGCTTTTGCCCCAGGAAAGCCTTGTAATTGACTTTTTCTGTCGCTGCTCATCTTATATGCACCAACCACCAACAGAAGAAAAGAATTTTAGAATATGGGGTTTCAGTCCATTTTCGGGGGGGTGGTTGGCAGGTTTTTGTTTGTTTGTTTGTTTTAATTTGTTTGTTTGTTTTCTTGAACTGGGACCATGTGGGCTAGAAATAATTTTGCACCTAAGCAAAAGTCAGGATTCTTTAATATAACCATGTCCTGAAATTCTGGAAGTTACTTTTCATGTTCGATGTCCCTGCCTATTTTAAAAAATGGCTTAAACTAGAACAAAGTGTGTGCCACTACTATTTAAACACCATATGATATCAACTCTCTACAGTTACTCCCACTGTTTTTACAATTTCTGGTAACACTCCCACTGTGAGAACACACAACAATAGAACGGAAAATGTGTCAGCTCCTACTGGTACCTTAGCTACACTGAAAGAAACAGGTAAGTCTCAGAAATATAGGAAATTGTTACTCAGATGATGTTGTGAAAGGCATATGCAAATAAATGTTAAAGAACACCAAAAACTTCCTATCACAGAAAGGTTTAATGGCCTCTGCAATTACTTGTGTGTCTTCTTTATTTGTATTATTAGTGTATTAATAAATGTGTGACCTAACCATTGTTGGATTTTTTCAAGTTACAATGATGAGGAAGGCGTTTTTGCTCCAGGAATGGTCACAGTTACCAGAGTCAAAGTCACAACCCAAAAATGAGCTAAATTTGACCCTCATTCTGAAGCGCCGTGACAAGTGCACACCCTCACTTGATCACACTAAACAGTAGCATTTTCATTTATGTCCCCAGAAGCTCCTTTGACAAGCTATTTCATCATAGAACAGTTCAGTATGGAAGGGACCTCAAAGATCATCCAGTTCCAACCCCCTGCCATGGGCAGGGACACCTCCCACCGGATCAGGCTGCCCAAGGCCCCATCCAACCTGGCCTTGAACACCTCCAGGGATGGGGCAACACCTCCATGGATGCAGCATGAACACCTCAATCCAGCAGGACAGGTCAGAGCACCAGTGGGGGTGACGGGATGACTCATATAATCACCAGGTTGGAAAAGACCCACTGGATCACTGAGTCCAACCTTTCCTATCAAACACCAAACTATGCCCCTCAGCACCTCATCCACCCATCCCTTAAACGCCTCCAGGGAAGGTGACTCAACCACCTCCCTGGGCAGCCTCTGCCAGTGTTCAATGACCCTTTCTGTGAAATTTTTTTTCCTAATGTCCAGCCTAAACGTCCTCTGGCAGAGTTTGAGGCCATTTCCTCTTGTTCTGTCCCCTGTCACTTGGGAGAAGAGCCCAGCTCCCTCCTCTCCACAACCTCCTTTCAGGTAGTTATAGAGAGCAATGAGGTCTCCTCTCAGCCTCCTCTTCTCCAGGCTAAACAACCCCAGCTCTCTCAGCCATTCTTCATAAGGCCTGTTCTCCAGCCCCCTCACCATCTCTGTTGCTCTTCTCTGGACTCGCTCCAGAGCCTCAACATCCTTCTTGTAGCGAAGGGCTCAGAACTGAGCGGTTCTCAGTGGTCTGAGTGGTTCAAGGAGAGGTCTCACCAGTGACAAGAACCGAGTCAGAGCAACCTCCCTGGAGAGGAGCTGCCTCCTCTCAATGCAGCGAGGGGGTGGGGGCGGGGCCAAATATGCAAATAGACGTCCTTTCAGCCAATAGACGGGGAGGTAAGAAGTGTAGGCGGGGCCTCATATGTAAATATCTTCTCTCAGCCAATGGGCAGGGCGGGGCGGTCTGTGGGCGGGGATAATATGCAAACCACACCCCTCAGCCAATGGATGGGTGCAGTCAGCGACGTGGGCGGGGCTCTATATGCAAATCTACCGCCTCTCAGCCAATGGGCGGGTTTGGCGGGGCGGGGCGAGGCGCGGGTCTCTCCCGGCCGGCGCGGTCGCTGCGGCGGCGCTTGGGACGGGACGCGCTGCCTGCCCGGCGGTGAGTACCCGGCGGCATCGGGGGGGGACGGAGACCGGGCAGGGAGGGAGCCCCGCTCCGCATCGGAGTCGAGAGGGGAAGGCTGAAGCCGGGAGACGGGGCTGGGCACCGGGCTTTTCGGTCGGGAGGTGCCTTCGGGGAGCTCTGGTCCGTCCGAAGGGGCTGGATTTGTGGCAGGATGCGGGAGAACCAGAGGTGCTTTCCAGTGTGACTCTGGGTGCCCCGTCCCAGAGGGTGTCCGGCTCTCTGGCTGCCTCGTGCTGAGCCAGTGGTACCTTTCATTCACAGCTCCGCAGCAGGTTGCGTAGGAAATTCGGCTTATATGCCAAACTCGGTTTATATGCCAAATATAATTGCTTCTACTCCTCCCTCGGGCATCGCTTCAGCTCCGCGAGGGGCCACAGAAGTTCTCGTTCTTTGATTGCTTCCTATTGATTGATATTCGTTTCCTGTCCTGCCAAGCAGAATTAGTGCTCGCTGGCGTTGGTCTGAGATAACCGCGTGCAGCGGGGTGATAGCGGGGAGATAGCGGGGAAGGAAATGACATGGGGAATAACGCTGGCCTAAAACGGACATTCACGCTTCTGGTTCCTCTTCTTTTGGTTGGTATTTAATGAACTGTGTTTTAAGCTGTCAGGGTTCAGAATGGAAATATATGTCTTCTTAAGATGAGAACACGAGTCAAAGGATGCTGCTTTCTTGCCGACATTACTTAAATACTTGTATGTGGAAGTGGTGAGGCTATAAGATGTGTAACTTGATGTGTAACTTCTTTTTTTTTTAATTCAAACCAGACCATGGGTCTAAACAGATGAAATTCATCCTTTAGAAAGCATAGTTTAGAAGCCCAGCACCTCTGGTGACCTTGTTCTCACTTTATTATTTTTTTTTTCACTGACCACCTTTTACTACTGCTGCTCTGAAACTGAAATTGCGTGTGAAGTCATGTGGGAAATGTGCCTGGTGTTCTGGCTGAGACTAAAACTGCATGATAACCTCTGTTGTTGTAAAAGATCTTCCTGTAGAGACTAAGATCTCTTGCAATGTTAAATTGGGCATAATGTGATAACAATATCTTCTGGGCACTGCAGATAAACATGATGCTACGGAACACAACTGTATATGATTTTATCACTGTCCTGGAGATTTGGGGTGATGTGGCATTGGGCTCCATGTCTGACAACTGCCAATATAACAGTAGCCAAGATCTGCTACAGAAGGAGGAAGGCTAGTGCAAACATAACAGAGAGGGAAGAGGATCTGCTGGATGGAGACTGTCACACAAATTGCTCCCCAGCATGGGTGAGGGGCCCATGCTGGCCTGTGTGAGCACATACCCTGAGCTGGACACACAGTGAGACTGGCAGCGAAGGCACTGAATAAATCATGGAAATGCCAGGCCATGGGGAGGCTTAAACAAGACCTAAAAGAGGTTTCTGTAGCCTCTCTCCATGCTTTCAGGAAGAGTGTCTCTCAGTGCTCCGGTAGAGAAATGGTCCAATTTTCAGCTAGTCACAGCTACTTCAATATAGATCTTATATGTAAAAGAAATGGATTACTTTGTGTTTCCAGTGTCAACACAGCAAACAAACTGATAATTTCTCCTTGTATAGACTTCTTTTATACATTGAGGTGCTGTTTCTCTCTCCCTGGTGTTCTGCATGAAATGAACATAATTCCTTCGACTCCTCTTCCTTCAAGGCAATATTTTCTAAACCATTTGGAGACAATGCCCAGTATGCTCCAGCTTTCCTAGTGTGATAACTGGTGCAGGATGTACTAATCCAGCTGAGGCCTTACCTATGCCAGGCGGAGTAAAAACAGTCCTTCTCATGCCATCTCTCATTTAAGACATAGGGTTCTTTAAATGGCACTACATTTTGGACTTGTTTTTCAGCTTGCATTCTGCTTTAACCCTACCAGTGCTTTCTGGCTAACAAACTAGTTGCTCCCTACTTTCCATCTGTATGAATGATTTCTTCTAAGTGTGAAATACCAGGCTTGTCTCTATTGAATTTCCTTTTATTTTTGTTAGTACTTCTTTCATTTGCCAAGACCATCTTAAAATCTCATCATTTCTTCTCCCCTCCACCACCAAACACTTGCTTGCACTCCCTTCCAGTTCAGTGTCACCTGGAGACTATACAGGCTCTTGTTTGGTTCTACTCTCCAAGTTGCTAATGGAAAATACGGATAACTACTGAGTGTGACAGAAACCAATCATAATGTTGCCAAATTTAAAAACAGTTCTGACAATGAGAAGCAACTGCCGTGTCAAGTATGAAGGTGCTACACCAAATACACTTTCCATTATCTTTTATCTGGTTCAACAATTTTGAGTTTTTGGTCATCCCTGTAGTGCAGGCATGACAAAGCACAGTGCAGAAATGACTAGGGCAATATTAATTTGATCCAATAAACTCATCTTGGCACCAAACGTGGAGTTGCCACTTTTATGAAGCTTTGCAGAGAACCTATTTCTGGTTATGCTTGCTTTTTGGGAAGCCCCACAAGACATGGCCCCCCCCTTTGAGCTATCTCTGGTGAGAGGCATCATTCCCATGGAGAGACAGCACTGCTGCTGCCTAGGGCTGGCTCCTGGGAACTCCTTCTTGGGGAGATGGGGGGTTTCTGTCTGAGGGGAGCAACACAGTTCTGTTTTTACATCTGTTTTGATAGCTTTTGCTGATTGTGTTGAGAGTCTTGATATCTCATCTAGCCTGTTACAAAGTGTTTGGTGCTTCTCATCTAGCCCATGTTACTATAGTTTATCAAGAGGGCATGATATCGTGTATCTTGACTTCGGAATGCTTAGCATGTGTGCGGCTTTTGCTTTAGCTACTCTGACAGTTAACCCATTAATTGTCAAGATTATTATCCACAAACTTACATTCACAGAAACCAACAAAGTTCTGAACACTCCAGCTTTTCCTGCTATGACAAATTGCTTATTTTTAAAAGTAAGAAAAAAACTTGCTTGAGCTTTGGATATGCCCAGTCAGTAAGAGATTCTCTAGGTACCACCGGCCAGCGTGTCCCTGATTACATCTGTATCTTGTCTCAACTCCACTGGTTACTTTGAGTGGGCCTTTAAACCCCCACGGGCTGCTAAGTAGTGTAATTGCCATAAAGCCTGCTAGCGCCTGACATAGCCTGGGACTAGGGCTGTGGGTATGAACGTGTGGCTGGGTGGGGTTATTTCCCGACTGAATCTATTTTGATCCAGTTACAGTTGTGTAGGTTTTGCAGTAGGATCCAGAGCTGACCCTCATGTGTACTGACCCACGTGAACAAATACCAGTAAACCACCTTTAACCATAAAGGGATTTTTTTCAAACTAAAGAGTACTTGATCTTGGATTGTAACACTGTGCTACAAGCTTCAGATATATGTGTATTTTAAAAAGTAATGCTGTTGTGCTAATTTAAGTTGCGTCTGACTACTGATCACATGCAACCTCGTATTTCTACTCAGATGCTAACATAATGTCTTAAACACTTACAAACAGCACTGTGTGGTAGCAATAGTAGTTGCATAAATGTGGTATATATATATAGCTAATTTGCTGAGACAATGTGTTTCAGGGAAGCTGAGCTCATTAATTAGATGTAATTAATATATATGCTCACTGCACTGTAGTGACAGGACTGCCTGCGAGTGCCCTGTCTGATTTCATTGCGCAGTGACTCATAGCATTGCTGAGCTGTAGTAATTGACAAGAAATGCATGGATGGCTGTCTCACTGTTTATGTTCTGTCTTAACTATTTGTCACACCTGTGGAGGTACAGGTCACACTCCTCTTGTCTCTATCCAGGCCAAACAAAATGAAATCTAGTTAAAATTGCTGGTTGGTGTGATGTGTGAGAAAAGCGTCAAGAGGAGATACTGAGAATCCATTTTATTATCTGGCCAGAACTGAAAATTTGTCAGTGGTGATTCACAGCTCTCCAGTGAAAATTTAGGCAACCCAGTAAATACTATCCGTTAACATATATACAACAAACTGTCCTCTCCAATGCAAGAATGATGTTTACTTAGTGTGTGCTGCTGTGAAGTAAGAAGTTAAAACTTTAGGGGTTTTTGTCCATCTCACCATAAGTATGTGAAAAATGCTATGCATGTTATGTGCACATTTAATGCATGCCAGCAGCTTCTCTTAGTTTTGATACTGATGTCTGGGAAACCTGAAAACCGGTCTATGGACAATCACAAGATAGTCAACCTTATTGAACACCTCTGGGAAGTATGAGATGCACCCTAGATCCTTGAACTTATAATATGCTGTTGTACAAAAATTAAGATTTACTTTATATTGAAGAGATTGAAACTGGAATAAGTCAAAGAAGAGCCTCCAAAGCTATTGGTATTCAAGTAATTGTTGACCTATTATTTTGAGTTCGAGGCAACAAGCTATTTGAATGTTAATTCTCCCCACCCTCCTCAGACCTTTCCTAGCCTTTATGGTAGGAAAGGAACCACTGGACATTTGGAGATTTTGACAACTGTAGAAATAGCCTGCAAAGAATGGAGCCATCCCTACTTCTCTGAATATATTGGCTTGTAATAAAGAATTTGTTCTGGTACAAATGGAGAAGTTGACATTTTATGCAAGCTTTTGGAAAAAAAAAAGTCTGCCCTGAGATATATGCAACTCCATACACTCCTCACTAGGCTTACAATTTATAAAGGAGGTGTTCTGCTTTGACTGCAATATGACTTAGATTTTGTCTAATAGTCTTCAGATACATTTGTGGCTTCTTAATGGGTTTCTTTAGCCTTTTCATTGGTGTTCTGTATGAACTGCTGTGTTTTAAATCCTGAATACATTCTGTCTGTTTTTAAACATTGCCCAATCCAAGAAACTCCAGAGAAGATAACTTCCTTTCAGTGAGGCCACACAAAGATTTTGAAATGCTGATCTCTGCCATAGTTGTTAATATTGGAGTTAATATACATATGTGATATTAAAAGAGCTCCAGAAAGGGAACTGTCCTAATCATTATGATTTTTTGTATTTTCTTGAGCTCTTATAGATGAGAAGCAAGAAAAAAGAGGAGTGATGTGAGAAATTCAAGCTCGCTGTTCTATCAGTGATAGACACGATTGGAGACATGGGGAATTTAGTCAGAAAAGATAACTTGCACTCTGGTATGAGTCAATTAGAAGCTCTTTTGGAAAGAGGAAAAAGTTATCGTAAACAATATTCTGTTTTCCAAGTTAGTTAATATTGTCAAATCTATTGTTGGACAACAGATATCAGGCAAAATCATTAAATCTGGTCTAAGACAGTTATTTCCAAACCAGAAAGGCACTAGAAAATTATGATTAAATCTGAGATTCTAACTCTTAAATGAAAGGCTTTAGCTGCATTTGACCCTTCTTCTACCTATACATGACTTAAATTTTTGTGCAACAGCAGCACACTGTTTGCCTTTGTAATGGAGAGTGTTCAACTCAACCAGTCCATTTGTGTAGACTTAATCAGTGCTGCATCCTCTACAAGCAGTAGGGGAATTTACTGGAATGTGTTGACAACACTTGTCTATGAAGTAATTCTTCATAGGAGCAAGTTATTTCCTAATTGTTCACCAGTTGTTTCTTGGGTCACATCTACTGTGTGTCATGCGACCAAGAGCACATGTCATTCAGAGACAAGATAAGCCACGTGGGTTTGTAGTGGAGCACAAAAAGACTTTTAACCTTCTGAGGGGGAGAATTTTTGATAGAAATTATTTTAGAAACTGGCATGTTTTGAATTATCTGTTGTTCTACAAATAGGACCCTTCAACTGAAGTAAAAGCTTCATCTTGTAAAGTCCTAATCAAGTCTGAAAAGATTATTGACTAGGCATTTGGTTATCCACAAGCTGGTAGTAACTAGTAGCTGCCTTTTATGAATGCTGTACAAAATAAAATGTACACTGGCTTCCTTCCCAGCTTCTGATGATAAAATGTAGATGATGTGCTACTGCTTTATTTCACCATTTGTCCCCAGACTTACTGATGTGGACGTACAAATTTTAAAGCTGAAATAAATACAGGTGTGTGATATGTTTGTTTTTATAGAAATACCTTTCCATCCTTAAGTTATTTCTGCATAAATAACAGGCAAAAGTAACATTAGCAAAGTGATGGAAATCTGCTATGCAGGACTTGTATTTGTACGTATACAAGTAACTAATAGAAAGGGGGTTTATGTGTATGCACAGTTTTTAATTTTCAGCGTAGATTTCCTTTCCTGTTCAAAATCCCATGTCATGCACAGCTGAGTGGGGCTACTGTCTCATTGCAAGAGGGCAGCTTCTGTCTTTCTCATGCATCATGGGAAAGGTAGTCATTGTGGTGATTAATACCATGAAGCAGCAAGCTAGCATGAAGAGATGAATATTGAGCACGTCCTCACCTGACTCTGTGTTGCTGGATATCTGGCTTCAAAATTGTAATCTCTGCAGTCATTAATTACCTGGCCTGTATTTCCTGTGTGAGTGTGTGTTTCTGTGTACACACCATGATGGACTGAAGAAGGAACTTGATTTTTACAAGGATGGATTTATCTAGCCCAAAAATACAAACATGGAAGTACATGTTCCAGTTTGAATAATACATTATTTTAAAATAAAATCAAATTGACAGGTAATCTATTAAAATAAACAGTTTTAGAATGGAGGTATTTATACTTTGGGGGCTCCAGAGTACAGAGTATCTGGTGTCTTAATATTCTAATCTGTTAGATGTATCTTAAAAAAAATGTGCAAGCAGTTGAATGTATTTAGCACTCACGTTCAAATTAGCAAACTTTGGACCTAAGGCTAAGTACTAGAACAATTTAGACTGGACCACTGGAGATAGTCCAATCCAGCCCCACGCAAAATACACACAGGTAGTTCAGGTTGCTGAGGGCCGTGTCCAATTGAGTTTTGAATATCTTCAAGGATGCAGATTCCAAAACTATCCTGAGCACCTTTTCTACTGTTCCTGAAAGGGGTTTTCTGTGTGTGTTCGTTTATTCCCCACCCTGCCCCTTGCAGGGGGGGGGCGATGTCTCTTCCCGTGTTTCCGCTTGGGTCTGTTGCCTCTTGTGGTGTTGTGCATCTCCATGAAGCATCTACCTTTGCATCGTGCAGTTGGTGACACCAAGACCTCCCTTGAGCTTCCTGTGATCCAGGCTGAGCCCTCCCAGCAATCTCAGCCTCTCCTCATACATCAGGTGCTCCAGCATCTCTGGCCATCTTGGTGGCTTCTCCTGGAATCACCCCAGTGTGTCCGTGCCTCTTGCGCTGGTAAGCCCCAGCACCAAATCAACACTCCAAATGTGGACTTCCAAGGGTCCTAGGGAAGGGATCACTTCCCTCCATCACTTTGGCTACTCCGGCCCAGGGTGCTGTTGGCCTCCTTTGCCACAAGGGCGCGTTGCTGACTCATGTCCAACTGGATGTCCATCAGCAAACCGACGTCCTTTTCTGCAGAGCTGCTTTCTAGCCAGGGAGCCAAACTTCTACTGCTGCACGGGGCCTTATTTTACGGGAGAAATTGCCACTTATTTTAAGGAATGAGTGCTGAGGCTATGTCCAACCCTTGTAACGTAGAATGCTGTCAGCATGTAAGTAGATGTGAATTTTTTTGAGTAACGGCAGCATCTGATAATGGAGGTCACTATTAAAAGAATGCATGGAAGTTATTTTCCTCTCTTGGTTCCTTGGTTCCTCTTTGCTTGAAATGGGAATTTTAAATGGGGAAATACCTCTGTGGCAGTGTTGTGTTTGAGCTTGCTGTTTTCCTTATGTAAAACTCCTAAAATTTTGCCAAATTGTGAGTATCCCAGAGCAAGAGTTTGCAGATCACAGAATCACCAGGTTGGAAGAGACCCACTGGATCACTGAGTCCAACCATTCCCACCAATCCCTAAACCAGGCCCCTAAGTACCTCATCCACCCTCACCTTAAACACCTCCAGGGACGGTGAATCAACCACCTCCCTGGGCAGACTGTTCCAATGCCTCTCCGTGAAGAATTTTTTCCTTATGTGAAGAATTTTTTCCTTATCTCAAGCCTAAATCTCCCCTGGCGGAGCTTGAGGCCATTCCCTCTCGTCCTGTCCCCTGTCACTTGGGAGAAGAGGCCAGCTCCCTCCTCTCCACAACCTCCCTTCAGGTAGTTGTAGAGAGTAATAAGGTCTCCCCTCAGCCTCCTCCAGGCTGAACAACCCCAGCTCTCTCAGCCACTCCTCATAAGGCCTGTTCTCCAGCCCCTTCACCAGCTTTGTTGCTCTTCTCTGGACTCGCTCCAGAGCCACAACATCCTTCTTGTGGTGAGGGGCCCAGAACTGTACAGTTGACTCAAATACATTTACTGTGATCCTTGAGCAAAAGATGCTCTTTGGTCAAATATTCCAAATGGTAACCTACAGCATAATTTAGCAGGGTCTGGCATAAAGCTGAACACCTCCCCTCTGTAATTTGTGGTGTTTGTGGCCTAATATGATGCTAAATGCAGGAGGTCATTCTGTTCCTGTCCTCCATCCTGTCCAAGCATTGTATATGTATAAGGAAGAGCATCTCGAAAATGTGGACATGAAGTGGGAAGCAGGCAAGGTGATGCACTTCACAAACAAAGAAAAAAATAAGACTCGGGGACAATGAAAAAAAATTGTCAAAATGTTCCTACCTTCGCAGGATTCTGGAGTCCGGCTTGAAGGGGTTTGTTAGGACAAAAGTGTGATCGCTTTAGCTATGGAGCCATTATCCTGATGGCTACAGGTCCTCAATGGAGAGTTACAGGATCCTAATGTTGACCACCTTGAATGTAAGATTTGGTATGTAGTTTCAAAGAAGGCAGGAGTTTAGAACTAAGCACTGGGAAAGTGGGAAACCCTAGGTTGAAGATTGTTAGTGCAACTGTAATTTGATCCCTCTGTTCACATTTAGGATTGGTTTCTACTGGATCTGCTGGATCACGGAGACACTGAATGATGCTGTACATATTGGAAACAAGCTTCTCACAAGCAGCCTCAATCCATAAGTTTGCTCACTGATGTCCAGCTTGTTACTTTGCAGTCTTACTCAGCAAAGTGTCGGAGGCTTGCAGCAGTGACCAAGGAGGAGACTTCTGAACGTACCAGGTACAAAGAACTGTTTCAGGTGTCTCAAGTGGGCATCATAACTCATTGAGACCGACAGCATTTCCCTTAATCACTCTGGGCTGAAACCTGTGTTTGTGGATGGGGCTATTAGAACTGCCCTCCCCTAAAAGACTGTTTGGAGTTAAGGAGCTTTCCAGTGATTTCACAGGATAAATCCCTAAGGAAATGAAGGGTAGTAATACAGTAAATGACATACTGGATGGAATGGAGGATATTACATTTTACGTTCTGCAACTTCTATTCAGCAAATACACACCATAGGCAGAGACTTGGTGGAAGTGGTAGGACATAAGCCAGTGTTCAATTGCATGATCTTCCTGTGTGTAGGCAACGTTGTGATGCAATCTGAGGCCACACTTGACAGCTCCTGACTTCTTTTAATGCTTGACTTTAATATTTCATGTTGTATTAAAAAAATCAGGGATGTCTTTACAGAGTTCCTGCAGAATTAGTATGCACATGAACATATATTACAGCATTAGTATTTTTGTTTTGTGAATTAGTGTGTATATGATTCTCCATTTCTTCTTATTTTTCTTTTACCTAACACCGTAAAATAGTCATGAGTGAGAAGGACAAAATGCAAGTTACACTTTTGATAAGGTAGGGAGAAGGAAAGGTAGACATATTCCTACAAAATTATGAGTTTATTATGTTGGAGCTCAGTGTGGTATTCTGTTAGTTTTCGTTGTCAGACACAAACCCCAAAATTGTAATTATTGTTGAGCCTGTTGTCAATCTGCTCTCTGTGGAAGGCTGATGAAATTTAATTTTTCTTAAGTTCAGGTAATGGTAAGCACTAAGACAACACAGTCCTGAACACACATGATTAAGTTTACACGAATGGCACCTTGCTGCTGTGGATTGTCATTTTAAAGTAATAAAAAAACCATTGTTTTCTGTTTCCAAATGTGGATGCTAAACACAAAAGGAATAAACTGCTGAACACAACATGTGAAAGTTCAAGGATCATACTAGAAGTGGGAGGATCATCAAGTCTAAGCCAGTAAGAGTCAGGAATGCAGTCAGACAAGCAATGTGACTGGTTTTCAGAGCCACATCTACATTTCAAGTGAAAAGCATCTCAGAAACAGTGACTGGAAGAGATCTAAATAATCCTGAGATTGCTAGATGCTTTTTTTATTCCCTTTCCACCATGCTGTCTAGAAAACAGTCTTCTGTTTCCAGACAGGAAGGGTGCCTCTAGGCAAGCTTGACCATACAGTTTTAAAGCTAAGTAAACCTGACCTTTAAACTGCACCATGTGTTTGGAGGTTTTTTTTCATTTTAAATGAGGATTTTTCACCTTGATGTTGTGGCATGAGGTAAAAGCCTTGATTTTATTATTGCTGAGGGAGGAGGTGGAAAGCCCTTAATTTCTTAAAGCTTCCTCTATATGACTGAATTGAATATATGTGGCTTATGTTTTATATTCAAATAATTATTTTACATGTGTGAATTCCTGAATGAAAACTTTTCTCTCAGGATATTAATAGACTTTCTTGATTCATACTGCTTGCAAAAGAAAGGGGTTAAGTTGAAATTCACCTTTTTGCTTCAGTGTAAATGTGATCCTAACCAGGATACTTCTCAAGACTACTATATACCCACAATGAACTATATGAGCCCAAGAGGTCTGTGTCTGTGATGGAATTTTTCCCATTTCCTCCGTAACATCTTTAAGACATTTAACAGTCCCATGAAATGGATTATAAACTTCCAGTTTTAATTCGCATTAGATCTAGGTCTATTATATTGGGTATGTGCGGACACAACTTTCTTAAACTGGCAATAATTGATCATGGTATGAAGGGATGTCTCGTTCACAGTGGATACTGTGTTTGTACGTGGTGTGAAGGTACTTCTTGAAGAAACAAAAATGAATCCTATAGATACAGAGATCTGTAAATGTCCTCTGTGGTGCTGTTTCTTGACTTCATTCACATTCTTATCAACTTAAATGAGGTCATGGAATGTCCAGCTTTTGTGATGAGAAATTTTCAGCTTCCTGCTTGCTGTAACTCTTGTTTCAGGGTTCTTGCTGAAGCTTTCAGATTTCACTTTCTGCCAAGACTTTAGGTCTAGAGTTTCAAGTAAACATCGTACTTAAAGGAGACTTAGGTTTTGTTGCCACGTAACTGCTCTGTACAGATTACTCATTCTGTGGCTTTTAAATGAAATTTGTAGTTAAGTGCATCTAAGGCAAACACATAGAAAACAGATCCTGATCTGTAAGAACGGTGTTACTTTATTCCTTCAATGGGACATTTCCATCATACAAAAAAGAAGGGTTGGATGGATGGTTTTACTTATAAAATGCTGCTGTTGCTGTGTTGTTTTGTTTGATGCCTGGTACACTGTGGTCAATGATAGCATCCAGAGACCCTAAATTTGTCTTTCCTCTCTTTTTTTTAATTCTACCTTGATATTTTCCATACCATTTCTCAAAACTTTTCTTTCCCAGCTGTACTGGTAAATGCCGTTTCTGTTTATGAGATGCTTCCTATTTTTCTCCCAAGAAACCCAGACTAAGAATGACAGAGGACCTGTGACATTTGGGACAGTTGATGTTATGAAGGGTCAAGTTCTTGAGGAGATTTCTCTAATGTGCAGCTGTGGGAAGCATTCAGTTATTAACATGTCTGCACATACTGATACCTGAAGGTTTTCTATCATTTGCTCAAAATGAAAGATGCATTTTTGCAGAGCTGAGTATTGTCTTGTTATTCTTTTGGATTTGTCTTCAGGATTTGTAGTCTTCTCTCCTGCACTTTTATAGTTTCTGAGTTTTTTAGTTTCTAGAACAGTGTTCTAATATCAGATTTTTAGAACCGAGATCTGTCACTATCTAAAATACTGGGAACAAATTTAAAATCTGATATTTTGAGTTATCTTTGATGTAGGTACGTTATCTATGATGTAGTTATAGCTATGATGTAGTTATTCGTTATGAAATTTCAGCCGTTGTAAATGAATATTTTATTTACTTTATATTTTTTTCTTCCTGTTCCTTTCTTTTACAGGCAGGATGAAAGACCGGCTAAATGAGCTGCGTGAATATGCCAGATTATACAACCCACAGTTTTCTGTTAGTGAGGATGATGACAATTCACTCCACGATGTTCTCCTTTATGAGACTGATTACACTTTGGAAATTCTTCATAAAGACATAGAGAGCCTCCGGACAGAAAACGAACACCTAAAAGAGGATGTCAAGCGGCTCAGAAAGCAGAACAACCGCTTCCTTACTTCCATGCGCCGTCTTAGTAGTATCAAACGAGATACTAATTGTATTGCCAGAGACATCAAGGCCCGTGGAGAAAGCATCCACAGGAAACTCCAGATAATGAGAGATTTCAGTGAAGACGCAGTGACAAAATATGGGGCTATGTCTGTCATTGCCAGGGTAGCAAAGAACCACTACGTAGACCTCATGCATGCATTTCAGGAAGCTATGTTTGACTACAATGCAGCAGAGATGAACCAGCGGGAGAACTGCAAGATTCGAATTCAGCGGCAGCTAGAGATCATGGGCAAAGATGTTTCTGGCAATCAGATTGAGGAGATGATTGAGCAAGGCAGGTGGGATGTCTTCTCCGAGAATCTGTTGTCAGATGTTAAGGGGGCTCGCTCAGCCTTGAATGAGATAGAGACACGTCATAAAGAGCTGGTGAAGTTAGAAGGTCGCATTAAGGAAGTTCATGAGCTCTTCCTGCAGGTGGCATTGCTAGTGGAGGAACAGGCAGACACCTTCGATGTCATTGAGATAAATATGCAAAATGTTGAGGACTATGTCGGAGAAGCAAAAGAGCAAATGAAAAAAGCTTTGGAATACAGAAGAAAACACCCCCTCAGAACAATACTCTGCTGCTGCTTATCCTGTTGCAGAAGGTGACTGTCCCACTGAAGCCATCGCAGACCAACTCAAATGTCTTCAAAATCGGGCATTCTTTCCAGGGACTTTTTTCTAATGCCAACCCCTAGAAATGGGGGACTATTTTGCATTTTTTGTTTATTGTCTTTTTCCTAAATGTGGTGAAGACTGTTGATTTGAAAGCTTTTAGATATGTTGATAAATTATTTTTAAGCTTTTTTTTTTTTAATTGAAAGGTACTCTGTTGCTCTAACTAAAGGTGCGAGAAGATCTCTGCAGTGATACCTGTTTCAGATAAGCAAGAAGAGGAATGAATGATTAGCTGATACCTCAGCCTCGGGAAGATAAGAAATTCTGAGAAGTAACTTTTTTCTTATTTGTCAAAGTGAGCCTGCAGGCGGTGCAGCCTTGCTGCCTGAGGTGACACAATACACCATGCAGATTTAACTAGGAGGCTGCGGATTTAACTAGTTTGGAGCCTGCGTGATGCAAATACCTAATAAGATCATTTGACAAATCACTGAGCCTGTTAGTAGGAGCAGGACATAGAAATAGTTTCTATTTCAACTTTATTTCCACCTGTCGTGAATCTTAAGAGAAGTAACAGCATCTTAAATGACAATATGCACATTTTGCTCCATTTGTGTGCAGGTGATTGTTTTTCTCTGTTTCGAGTTCCCACAGCTTTGTCAAGGTGGCTAGAAGCACTGCAACACTGAGGCATCTCACTGACTTAATCTGGGCCACTGTCTATACTCTCAGTTTCAAAACTGCCACACTTTTTTGCTTCTAACATATTTTGCTGCCAGTTAACACTTCAGCCAGAAGAGATGCATGCAGTGGCCTTTTGCAGAAGCACCTATAAGAAGACAACAGCTGGAGTGAGTCGAGAAAGCATTTTAGAGACTCCTCTGCTGCCATATACACACACACAGTTTAGTGAAAGAGGATAATCCTTTCAATAGACTTTTATTTTTTTATAAACATTGATTTAATATGTATTTTTTAATATTTTTGTTTAAATAACATGAAGGATTAAATTTACTAATGTGCAATCTTACTAGTGTAAAAACTTAGTATTTTTCTCCCATTATTAGGAAATCTCCACCTGGGAAAGAAAATAAACATATTTCTTCAGTACAGCTGAAGAAGAAAGAAAACAAATGTCATTTCAGTGCTCTTTTCAAGCTTAAAAGTAATCTCTCCTTTTGTGTAAGGGAATCTGCCCACAATAGGTTTGGCATATGAGGAATGAATAGGAAGTTTGCAGCCCTGGAAACCACTGAGCATTGTCAGTGAAAGTTGTATTCATGTAAGGTCTAGTGAGTGATTATAGCTCGTGCTTCTGGATGTTTTCCAACTATGGTTCCAGGTGGTTTCCTGATACACTGCGATCTATTGCTATCCTTTGAATTAATTCAGGACATTTTTTTTAATAAGTTAGTGACTTTTTTAAAATCCTGATCCTATTTGTACTGTTTTTTAAATAAGTATATTTAAACATTTCAGCTGTTTTGTATTTGGGAGTTTTCCTCAGGAAATGCGTGTAGACATTTTCCTGCGCCAATCGCAAAGAAACTTTTCCCTTCTGATCTTTTGCACGCTATTTTTTTATGTCAAAAAAACCCAAAACAACAAACAGTTTTTACTATTTATATTGATATAACAAAATAGCAAAATCAATTTAGCTTTCATATTCTAGTGGGAAATGCTTCTTAGCCAGACAGGCTTTTTTACATAAATAGAAACTAAAATTCTTCTCAGGAATTGGAAGTCTCTTCTGCTGAAGTACCTGTCTGTGATACATGTAAGAGTGAGGAATACTGATCTTCTAAACTAGAAGATAATTTTGATATTCAGGGATGTCCTGATGATATCAGTATTATGCTTGTCTAAGAACCTCTCCAACAACCCAATATCCAAACTTAAAGTGGGAGAAAGGAGGGCGTTGAACTGGCACCATGACAACTGCTTTGGTGCTGCTCAAGAAGACAAAATCGTTTATAGGAACTGTCACTTGAGCCAATGGAACTGTGCACTTGTAGAGAAATACCCTAAACCTACAAGCATATGGGCATAAATCAATTAAGAAAAAATATGTATATCATTTTGTCTGCATATTTTTAGCACTTAACAATGCTTTTGATAAAAATGTGTATGTATTTTGGGGCTTTTTTGTTTGTTTCTTTTTTTGCACGTTATGTCTACAAATGGATTAAAAGATTTAATAAGAAAACCTGAAAGTGCAGAGTGCTGTATACATTGAATCATCAGCTTTGAATAATTTCTTGCATTGTCAAATTTTAGTTTAAAAAGCTGTTGGACTAAACTCTGAGTTGGTGAAAGGAGATTAAACAAAGCCTAAAAAATAAGTCCTTCTAATGTTTGTTGCCACAGAAAATAAAATGTGTTACATATTGAGATAGACTTACCAAGTCACAGTGTGAATTAGAGGCACTTAAATTTGAAAGAAATAATTCTCTTCCTTGCAAACATATTCATTGCTTAATACTATGGGGTTTTTTTTCAGCCTTCAGTGGTGCAAGAACTCAAGTTTTTGCAACCCCTGCAGTTGCTCAGTCACAATTAAACAGACTTTTAAAAAAAATGAAGACACTATATTGCAAAGACTCATGCCATATAGGATGAGTGGAAGATGATGATAAATATAATTGTATACACACACACACACACATATATATATAAAAGCAGTTGCATAATAATAACAGAAGCTGCAGAATGGACTTCTTCATAATTGCTAAGGAAAGCTGTCTTCTCATGCTGAGAGCACAAGTCCTGTGGAGAGGTGTATAGCATATTCCATGGCTTGGTTATTTTTCTTCCCTCTTCCCTCATGTGGCAAAACCTGTACCTGGGTTTGAGGGGGGAAGTAGTTAACATGTGAGAGGGGCTGCTTTCGCTTTTAGGATTGATGTCACTTTGGTTTTGTTTCCTACTGAAAACAGCTGAAGCTTCACTCACCATCCCTCACCCCACTCCCAGGAATCAGCCCATTCTGAGGAGGAGAAAGGAGAACAGGCAACCAGGCACACTTTGCTCCATCTAAAAATGTAAGAGAGCATTTCATAAATATAAAAGAGAAAAAAAAATCCCTATTATAACATATAATGTTGCTCTATGAGCACGAATTTCCTGGATATGTGTATGAGTCTCCATTTCATCTTGTGGGGTTCTTTTGCATTTTTTCTTGGAACATGGTTTTAATTTTAGAGAAATGGCAGTGGAATGATTGTTACCTCAAAGTGAGGGACTCGGACATTTCACACTTGAGCAGGCATCTCTCTTGGCATATTCGTGGGAGAAACATCTTGAAGGAAAGGTATCTAGTTTTAAGGCTCAGGTATCTTTCCTGGAGGCTAAATTAAGTAGCTAAGTTACTGCTTCTTTTCTAATCTGTATTACAGATGTTTTGAATGCACAGCTCAATTTGTATTTCCTGTAAACAAAACAGGTTCTCTAGATTTTTGAACCATGGGAGATATTTGGAATTGATTTGAAAAAGGAAAGAGCTACACACGGTAGTGTTTCTATCTCTAGCAAAGTGTCATAGATAGGATGATATGGTACGTGGTGATTACAGTTAATCTATTTCCACCACAATGTGGTTTTCACATGGAGCCATGGTATTTGTTTATCTAATACGTAAGAAGGCAATAGCAGATCTATCTTCTTCCATATTACTAGCATATTATATAGTGTCTTTCTAGTAGTTGAGTCAAAGGCAGTAACAGTCAGTAGAAGGCAGCTCCCCTGTCACACCTAACATCACAGCACATACATTGTTAGGGAACAGAGTCTTCAGAAGAAAAAGTAACATTTTCCTGCATTTCTCAGAAATAACATGAGATGAGAGAACCTAAGTGATGATATTTCTCTACAGTACTTTGATGAAAGGCACAACCCTACTGAACAGGGAGCAGTGCTGGCTGTGGTATGATGCCCATTTAAAGCACACCGTATGTCGTTCTTTCACTCATGGGATCGAGCACGCGAATAAGGAAAAAGAAAGTGTGAGTTTTACATCTGTTCTTCATATACATAAAATGTGAACAATTCACTTTTACCGTATGCAAGAAGTATTTTCCTTCACAAGCATTCCTAGCACACTGGGGGTCTCCGAGCATTAATAGGTGAGGAGGGTAGCCACCACCTGCACCTGAAAATTCGAGGCCCAGATCCCTTACAGATGGCCACCTACAACCAGGAGGTCCAACAACCAGGTGGGGTTACGTGCTGCTCTTCTTACGGTGAAGCAGACGGCCCCTGCATGCTGCCTCCAGTTTGCTGGAGGCTGCCAGTCCAGCGTCTCCAGCCCGGGCTGTACTGCATATTTGTTTCTTGTCCCTTGGGGGCAAGTTTAAAGGTGGCTAAGTTTGGTGGGATGGAGGATGCTCACTTTCTCCTCTGGAAAATGGACAGCAAAGGCAGCGAGAGTGGGTGCTGGTGCAGGGGTGAGGTGACAGGGCACTTTCCCATTTCAAAATTTCTTCACCAAAAGAGTTATCAAGCAGTGGCAGAGGCTGTCCAGGGAGGTGGTTGAGTCACTGTCCCTGGAGGTGTTTAAAAAATGGGGAGGTGAAAAGCTCAGGGATGTGATTTAGTAGTGGACAGGTATGGTTGGACTCAATCATCTCAAAGGTTGGACTTAATCATCTCTAGCAACTGTTTTCTGTAAGTCAGGGGAGGTCCCAGTGAAGGCACTAAACAGGGATTTTGCTATAGGTGCTTCCGTAGACCAGGCATTCAGTGACTGGCAAGAAATCTTTCCTCTGCATTGTTCTTTTCCTGATTAAGCATAATTGAAAGCTTTGGAGTCCCTCCCCAGCTTTCGAGTAGCCCCTTTCAGGTACTGGAAGGTCACTTCAAGGTCTCCTCGGAGCCTTCTCTTCTCCAGGCTGAACAATCCCAACTCTCTCAGCCTGTCCTAATATGGAAGGTGCTCCAGCCCTCAGATAATCTTTGTGTCCCTCCTCTGCACCCTTTCCAACAGCTCCATATCCTTCTTATGCTGAGGATTCCAGAACTGGACACAATACTCCAGCTGAGGTCTCACAAGAGAGGAACAGAGGGGCAGAATCCCTCCCCTCACTCTGCTGGCCGCGCTTTTTTGATGCAGCCCAGGATACGGTTGGCCTGGGCTGTGAGCGCACACTGCCGGCTCATGTCGAGCTTCTCAATATATTTGGACTGCAAGTTCACACTAATTTTTCACCTCCTGGATAAGAAGAACTGTATTGACTCATATTAGCATTAGACCAGGATGCTCTGGCAAACACTAATATCTTAAAATGTGTCCGTCTGCAGCTGGTTTGCAACCCCTGCACTTTTGTATGTACCAAAACACAATGACACCGCTCTGTCTAAATAAAAAAATAATTAAAAACTAAACATTAGATTGATGATCCGAGGACAGGGAAACCTTCCATATGAAGTAAGTCAGAGAGAACTGGGTTTGTTCAGCCTTGAGAAGAAAAGTCTTCGGGAAGATCGTATCACCATACACCAGCGTATAAAGGATGACAAGAGGGTGGCGACTCCCTTTTTATGAGGAATCACATGGAAAAGACATGGAGTAATGGGTATAATACATATAGAGAAATACATAGACTATATAAATAAACTACATAAAATTAAATATATGCATATATACATACATAATTTATATAATTATACATTAATATACAAACTAATAAATTATATCTAAGACATTACAGTGTCATACATAAAATATATAATAAAATATGATCTAAGTTAATACATTTTAAATATGACACATATAAAATATATAAATATAAACATATATGTATAAAAGCATATACTGCATATAGTTATATATTAATATTTAATAATATGTGATCTAAATATATTTTATATATGACACTCATATATAAACTATATAAATACAAACTTATACCTATATAAATACACACTGCGGAAAATTATATTTATAAATATTCAATCATATGTAACAACATATGGTGCAAAATGACATATTTTATATATATGACTGTATAGAGCATTTTATATGGAGTATATACTGTATGTATTTGAAGAATACATAAAATAGTCTTTTATATATATGTGATAGTATATATAAAAACAGATAAATATATATTAATATAGACATGCATATGCTATATGTAATTATATGTTAAGTAATGTTTAATAACATATATAATATACAATAAATTATATATATCATATATTAATAAATTAGGTTCAATAACATATATAATATATAATATATAGTATATACTATATACTATATAATATATGATATTTTCTATGCATTTATAACTAATATATAAAAGTAAACATATGAAGGCATATCTAAAGTTCTATTTTTATACTTTTTTTGCTGTGTGTAACCATATTTGTAGGCAGCGGCTGAACGGAGGCTGAAGCTCAGCAGCCCCTCGGCGGGGGGTCCGGCGGTGGCCCCCGCGCCCTACTACGGGCCTCCGGAAAGAAAAAAAAAAAAAAAAACAGAACCTACCAGGAGTGGGGTTCGAACCCACGCGGACAAGCGTCCATTGGATCTTAAGTCCAACGCCTTAACCACTCGGCCATCCTGGTGCACATACCAGCGTCCCTCGCGGCCGCTCCTACATGCGAGGCCGCGCTCTCGCCCGCCCCCCCTGCCGCCGCCCCCGACCTTGGGACGGGCGCGAGGCTTCCCCCCGCGGCGCGCGCTCTCCCGCCTTCGCCGGCAGCGCGCGGGGCGCGGGGCGGGCGCCGCTTTGGCTCCGCCGGATGGAGGATCTGGGGGGAGGGGGAGGACGGGGACGGAGGGAGAAGCGGCGCGGGGAGAGGCTCATCCGAAAGTGAAACAGCTCCGCGCTCTTCCCCCTCCTCCTCCCCCGCCTCCCGAGGCGGTGCCGCCTGCTGGAGTTCCACATCTGCGGGAGGGGGGGGTCCGTTCGCAAAGGGTTGTGTTGATAGGACGAGGGGCAACGGGGATAACCCGGAGAGGGGGTGGTGGGGTCATGGAGGGCCGCGTGGTTTGGCGGTGAAGTTGTAGGAAATGCAAGTGTGGATATTGTCTTTTTGGCTGGACCCGCACTTCAGCGCTTCCTAGAACTGTAATTTAAAAAGCGGTACTCCCAGATCCAAATGTTTTATTAGGCAAACATTCGTTCCTATTACTCATTAAGGTATAAATCAGTAAAAATGTGTGGCTGTGTGAGTGCACGTTATACCTGTAATGTTGCAATGGAAAAATGCTGCCCTTGGACCCCCCATCTCTGCGTACAATTTAGGTAATTCTGCTCACGTGCTTATTTACAAGCATGTTGGACTATACAAAAAAATTGCTAATGTAGATTTTTGTGGATGCTGTGCTGATCTTGATGGAAAGTTATTCCCAGCTATGTCAGTTGCAGGATGAATTACTAGCAGCTATTCGGCGCTGTGAGAAAGAAAAAGAGAAAAGTAAAAACACTAAGAGTTTTTACAAGAACAGCAATCGCTGACCAAAGAAAAAGTGGGTCTTATGATAGAGTAACACAGAAAATGGGAGTTCTTGGTTAGAGAAGCTTCTTCTACAGGCACAGTCCTTTCCTTAAGAGGTTTCTTTGGCTGAAAACTTAATCTCCAGTCCTTTGGTGAGTCCACGTTTTCTGCTTTTCATAACGGCTTCTTAGAGCACACGCAGATGTGGGGTGGAACAGAAACTTGAACCTTTCCTGCTTTCAAGGAATATCCATAGAATTTACTGGCAACAAGTACATCCCAAACCCTTCTTATACTTCTCCTTAAAGAAAAGGATAATCCACTGGGGTTTTTTGTTTCTATTTTAGGTGAAGCAGCAGGGTGGTGTAATGTGTTTCAGCTCTGGAGCCGACCATGATTTTGGTTTAAGATTTTAATTTTAATAAGCAGGTGTTTTTCTTTGGTTTTAATAGCTTCCTTTTTAAGCCCTCATGAATTATTGCCTTTGCATACTGACATTCTTACAAGCGTTCATTGTACCCTGGCCTAAGCTCAAACAGTATTGCTTTCTATTGCATTTCATTCTGTGGATGATGTTTTTTTCTAAGAAGGTCATTGTCTGTATGATCCTTGCTTCATTTGTTGAAGAATTTGAAAAAAAGTATAGTGACTAACACAAAAAAAAAAAAAAGGAGGAATTAAAAAAGAGCTTTGTATGCAGACAACTGAATGCTACCCTGATGAACCAGGGTTTTTTCTTTTGCCACTGCATATTTCCTGTCTGATGAGGAGCCAGTTGCTTAAAACAGGGTTTTTTTTTCATAAGCAATCACTCATTTTCTTGTTCCTTATTTCGTGGCATGTGTCTTGAGAACCTCAGTCTGATTTGCAACTTTGCAAACACAGGTGAAATCAATGTGTCACCTGTATTTTAAGCAGTCTCTGAAAAAATTCATCGTATATTCGAAAATTACTGGAGCTATTTGACATTAGACTTATCATACCTCAATTTTCCATTTTATATGATACACCATTTGCAAAGTGGTTTGCTGTGAAGTAACTTCATTCTCATTTGTGAAGAATTCAGATAGACATGTAATTTGGTCATTCTAGACAAGCCTGTGAGTAGAATATCAATGAATTCAGAAAATAACATGAAATAAATAAGGTATGGAGCCCCATTTTGAGCTGTGAAGACATCGCAATATGTTGAACAACTCATCAGCCAGCAAGCACCTGATGATATGCACTGAGCAAGATGGGAGTCTTACAGGACAACAGCAAGCCATATTTTAGCTCCAAACTATGTCTCACTTAATAAACAGGACATCAGATCAATCAAAAAAGTAGCCTATTGGTGAACGATTATTGAGGTGGTACTTCAGTATAGTTTAATCCTTTTTAAAAACTTTCAGCAGCTTTTTTTGTTTCAATTACATTTTAGTGTGTGATGGAAGCATGTAATTTGTTACTTCAGCTTAACCATCTTCTCTTCATTTTTAGTGACCACCATTTCACATTGAAGCAAAAGATGTAAAAAGACAGTGAAGTTCTTCGTTTGTTGTGTAATGCTGTATGCAGGGTGATTGATAATCTCTCTGATTCTTACTGCAGACTAATTTGAAGTCTGTAAACTAAGATCAATCTCTTATAATAGCAGTAGCGATTGCATGTAAGATACTTGGTAATTCTTGAATGGTTCTCATATGGGAGTCTGCATGGCAAAAAAAAAGAGAGGTAGACTGTTTTTTGGATTCTTGTCATTCAAGAAAACACTTGTCTTGCTTGTTCAATGATTGCTGTTATGTAGTATTGACATCTGTGTCAATGGTTGTGCATATATCTTTATGCAGGTTCGTTTTCAACAGCTGCTGTGCTGTTCATCTCCTGACTGCATCTGAAATTGCTTGCACTTTCTTGCAATTGTTTCTACTGGACTTGACAGCTACAGCAAACAAGTGTCGTTAGCAGCATTTGCACCAGGTAACTGAGGGGGTGGTTGGCAGGTTTTGCTTTGTTTCTCCTCCCTACAGACTTACCTTGTCCACTTGCAGCTGGCCAAACGTATCCCTTGAGTTCATGGGTAGAAAAGTCAGGGTGGAAAAGGAGATGTGAACTTGGGCAGAAAATACATGTTCTAAGAAAACCATCACTAATACCCTCAAAGAGAGAACGGCCTCAAGCTCCACTAGGGGAGGTTTAGGCTGGACATTAGGGAAAAATATTCCACAGAAAGGGTCGTTGGTCACTGGCAGAGACTGCCCAGGGAGGGGGTTGAATCACCTTCCCTGGAGGGGTTTAAGGCACAGGTGGACGAGGCGCTGAGGGACATGGTTTAGTGATTGATAGGAGTGATTGGACTCGATGATCCGGTGGGTCTTTTCCAACCTGTTCATGCTATGGTTAGCTAATTCTGCTTCCTTCTCCATGGTATTACGACACACACTTCCAAATAGATCCTTGCAACGTTATATTGATAACTATTTTTCTTGGTTTTAATGAGCAAAGATAAGAGATTTTCTCCTGGGCTAGTTCAATCCAAGCAGCAAGCTCTGGGGAATGATACTGTCTTAGTATTGGGAGGTCAACTGTCCTGATTACAGCGTTGATAGAATAGAATAAGGGTCTGTTTGTTGCTTGCTAAAGTGGAAAGCCCTGCAGCTTACTCTGAATGCTGTTGGATGTAGGTTTACCCTTATGACTGATGGATGTGCTCTGCCGGTGTTGCCATGGTCATTTAAAGCATCATCACCCCCAGAATTACCCTGAGTGTTGCTCTCCCAGAGTTAGGATGGCCCAACATTGCCATCAGAAGAGACCGAGCCTTCAGCTGCTCCAGTTAGTGTCTGGTACTTTAGCTCAAGCTGGAGTACAGGGCTGTGGGCACACATTCCCTTTCACTAGTTCTCATCAGGAGGAATGTAAGTAGGTGGGAACTCTTAACATTAACACAGCGTTATTACTGAAGGATGTGGCTGAAGGTGTTTAAAGTCTGGTCTGTGCACTACATCACCTCCAACTGGGAACATTTTCCCTTGTACTGGCTTTGCTGTGCTGGCGGTAGCCTCTGGAAGAAGGACAGAGCAGACAAGTCATAGCTTACGTTGCAGCAGCAAGGTTTAACAGAGCACCTCCTAAATGGGAGGCCCTGAACACCCTAAGATGAAAGCAGCAAGAGTGCAGAATGTTGCAGCTAAGATCTCTGGGATCTTAAAGCATGGGCTTAAAGAATACTAACGTGCATTTTTCTAGGATGTTTTTGGTTTCATTAAACTTACCTGAATTAAATAATTCTTTCTTCCTGCTAGGAAGGAGTGTTTGCCTGAAGACCACAGAAAATATACACACTGTTCTGGAGATGGTCTCCTTAAGTGTACAGTTACAAAATTCCTTCCTTTTGCTAATAATTTTAGGAGAAGAATGCACTTTCCAGATTCCTTCATTTTCTTCAATTGCTACTTCTTCACCTTGTGCCCAACCACGACCACCTTTCTGGGCTGTAAGTGGTACAGGATCTTTCCTTGAGACCACATCTGCCTCATTTTTAAGTGTTTGCTGAAATGGTTCGTGCAGTTCTTGGCAAGAGATCACTCCCAGACTATGTGACTTGGTGGACTTGTGACACTTGTCTCTTGCTATTATCATCATGTGTTGCAAACTTTTTCACAGGAGAGTGGAAACACTGGTGGAAAGTATTGACTGCGTTAATGAGTTCTGTCTTCTAGCTAATCCATGTTTAATGATTGACGTGAGTATGTAATTTAGTTTCACTTGTCCTGTCTTAAATCTCTGTTGCTATTTTCTGTCACACTCCTACCTTTTTCTTTTTAGGTGAATACCAAGAAACAGATCCAGCTGGTCTAGCAGTTAGTGGCTGCCGAGAGAGGCAGGGACTGTCTTTCTCTGCCCTGCCTGGACTGCGCATTCCCACTGCTTCATTCTTATATCCCTCAGTCTTTGAATGTCAAGTAATATGTAACGAACAAACCAATTAATTTCATGTTACTTTGATCTAAAGTTAATTGCTGAGATTATCTAATTTTAAGATTTTTTTCCCCTGAAGAAATGGGCAATTGGAGACAATTTCTTATGTGTTTTGGGCTCCCCAACATAGATAGTGCAGATCCACTAACTGCTTTTTTTTGTCACAGAACGGCAGAAGCTGGAAGACCCCTCTGGAAATCATCTAGTCCACCCGCTTACCTCAGAGAAGGGTCAGCCTGAGCTGTTGGATTTTGATTATCTCCAAAGGTGAAAACTCTACAGCCTCTCTGGGCAACCAATGCCAGCGTTTTACCACCCTCATGGTAAAAGAGGTTTTTTTCTAGTGCCTTTCAAATAAGTATTTTCTGGCATTAAAAATAAGTGTTTACTTATATTTAAGGCATTTTCTTACATTTAAGCTTATCTCACATTTAAATATCTTTCTTAAATGACAGTATGTTTTCTCTGTGCTTAGATTTTTGTTACTAAACATCCCGAGATAAAATGAACTGCAAATGCTGCAACACATGAGGACATTCACTGGATACATGGGTTCACTGCTATGCACATTTTACTGAGAGTTCTATTGATAAAATAACAAAAGCCCTGCAAAAATCTAAGCAGATATTTAATTTTACATACAGAAAGTAGTTCTTCAAACTTTTTTTTGTCCAAATAAAGACCAAGGGAGTGCAATATTTTGTTTGTAAGTACGTACAGTTAGTTTCCTGTAAGAAATGAGCACCTATGTCTGGTCTTAGCTTATTTAAAGCCAGAGTCCTGTTAGGGTATTACTCATTGGAATACCATTCCTGTATCACAATTAAAGTTCTTGATCTGCAGGTCAGAATACTGTAATTTGATCAGAGTTTTCCTTTCAAATGGTCGGAGAGCTTCAGGATTAACAAATGACGTATGTCTATTGAGTTGAGGGAAGGTAATGCAACTTGTAGTACTCACCTTTGTCCAGGGCTATTGTCTGGCAACCCAATGACTATAGGTAAAAATTTTTATCCCTACATTTACATAGGTGTTAGTAGTTTCCTTCCTGAACAACTTTTGCTTATTGACTGTGGCTCATTTTTCCGTTTTCCAGAGGCTGCTTCTGAATGAGGAGTTGGGGTCAATGTAGATCATAAATTCTATTTATGTAGTTCTTTCTAAATCCTTTTATTCTTATATTCAGAACAGAAATAATTGATTTATTTAATTACTATGACTTCAATTTTTTATCATAATATTTTGGATTAATTATTTATTGTTTGGCTTTGCTGCTAGAACAGCTGGTCTCTTGGCTAAATGTGGTTTTAGTTTTTATCTAGCTGGCTTACTAGCCGTGTTTTTCACAGTCTGCATTTTGATAGCACTGTGACAGTGCAGGTTATTTCTATGCCAATTAACAAATCCTGTAGTGTTCTGTGACTGAGAACACACTGAGACATGCCCAACCTGTTGTACTGCATTCATTTGGGTGACCTGCCTCAAGTTATTTGACACATCTGTAAAGAACAAATACCAAAAGCAACTGTATCCAGTTTTTGTGATGTCTCTGCCTGCCTGGACCGTCTGCATGAAATATTTTTCTACAAAAAAAAGAATTATTGTGTAGGAGAAAAATTGTATGGTGTGAATGCAGGAGGCAAATTTCTTTTAGAGGAGAAAGCAGTTGATGCTGCCCAATAGATGGTACAGAGAAACATCATGAATGAGGTAAAGTTTATACTCTGTAATTATGGAGAGAGCTCAGCCACTGACTCAAGAAAAAGGGCCTGTATGTCAGAGTAGGTAGAGTGACTGTGTCCAGCTGAAATATTAACATGTTGATGGGAGCATCGTGGAATCAAACGCGGAGATCAATATGATCAGCAAATGTTCACTTTATTGAGCTTAGCTGTTTCTTTATAAACCCTTTTTGGTTACGTAACTGGGTGCCCACGAGGATGTCTACAGTGTATTATTGGTTAAACGTCGCTGTCCATAAAGCTATTACTAACATATTATTGGCTAAACTACTGCACATGCTAAGAAACCAAGTTACGCTAAAATTAACTACATTGATAGTTCTTTTTAATTGTTTTTCTTTCAGCTGGTACTCGTTCCCACTGAACTAGCTCTTGTATTCCTTTCAGCTGGCCTTTGCTTATCAGAAGGCTGTCTTTTCTCCTCACCGAACTGACCTTTGTTTATCTTTCAGTTCTCTGTTTCAAGGCCTTGTTAGAATTGCTCGATATCAATCAGTCCCATGGCATCCAGGCCTTCTTCTCTGTAAAATATTCCCACATTAATAAACTTGAGAGTGTTATGAAATAAGAATGGGGTGGGATTGGGCATCTCAGTATTGTCATTGGAATGTTCTAAAAGCAGAAGTCTTTGCAGCTAGAAATTATTTTCCTGTGCCTATTTTTGTTGCTTTTCTTGGTAAGTTACCTCAAAGACAGATTTAAGTAGGATTTCAGGGTACTCCTATTTTAGGTTGAGCTCTGCAGATAATGTGTCAGGAAAGCCTAAGGTACATGTTGGTACAACCCCCTCCCCTCAAAGGAGTCCCTGTAGGTTCTTTTGGGCCAGAGGCTGCGTTAGAGCCGATGTCTCACATTCACCTGGAAGTACTAAACAGATTTGTCTTTATAGACAGGAGTGGGCCTAGATTGTCATTTTAACTATATCAGAATGTCTTATTGTTTTTTTTAACAAAAATTGTATTATACCAAGATATTCTTAACTGTCAAACTGTGATGTGTATACTTTGCATTGTGCATTGTTTTCTTTTATGTACTATCTGTCATTAACAGTCTTGGCACAGCTGCTCCCCAGGTAGTAAATATATTTTGGTATAACTAAAGCAGTTCAACTTCCTTTGCAGGCAAAACCTCAAGAGATGGTATCTCTGGAGGGAGACATTGGAACTGACTGAGAAATTGCCAGCTGCTGTTTATCTGTTAATCAGGTACCATTGTGAATCAGCATCCCTGACCACCTCTGTATAAACCTTTACAGTGACCTGCTCTGGTCCATAGGTCATTACCTCAGCAACTGTAAAAACTGAGTAAAAAAATTACTGCATTTTTTCATATTTTTTTTTAGTTCATTATGTACATTCAGCTAAAAAAATTTGGTCAGGAAAGCAGTTTCACAGAATCACAGAATAACCAGGTTGGAAGAGACCCACTGGATCGTCGAGTCCAACCATTCCCACCAATCCCTAAATCATGCCCCTAAGTACCTCATCCACCCTCACCTTAAACACCTCCAGGGACGGTGACTCAACCACCTCCCTTGGCAGACCGTTCCAATGCCTAACCACCCTCTCCATGAAGAATTTTTTCCTTATCTCAAGCCTAAATCTCCCCAGGCGGAGCTTGAGGCCATTCCCTCTCGTCCTGTCCCCTATCACTTGGGAGAAGAGGCCAGCACCCTCCTCTCCACAACCTCCCTTCAGGTAGTTGTAGAGAGCAATAAGGTCTCCCCTCAGCCTCCTCTTCTCCAGGCTGAACAACCCCAGCTCTCTCACTCACTCCTCATAAGATTTGTTCTCCAGCCCCTTCACCAGCTTCGTTGCTCTTCTCTGGACTCGCTCCAGAGCCACAACATCCTTCTTGAGGTGAGGGGCCCAGAACTGAACACAGTACTCGAGGTGCGGTCTCACCAGTACAGAGGGAGAATAACCTCCCTGGACCTGCTGGTCACGCCGTTTCTGATACAAGCCAAGATGCCATTGGCCTTCTTGGCCACCTGGGCACACTGCTGGCTCATGTTCAGTCGCTGTCAACCAACACCCCCAGGTCCTTCTCCTCCTGGCAGCTTTCCAGCCAGGCTTCTCCTAGTCTATAGCTGCACAGGGTTGTTGTGCCCCAAGTGCAGGACCTGGCATTTGGCCATATTAAACCTCATGCCGTTGGTCTCAGCCCAGTGGTCCAGCCTGTTCAGATCCCTTTGCAGAGCCTCCCGACCCTCCAGCAGATCGACACTTCCACCCAGCTTGGTGTCATCTGCAAACTTGCTAAGAGAGCACTCACTGCCTTCATCGAGGTTGTTGATAAAGACATCGAACAGGACTGGACCCAGCACTGAGCCCTGGGGAACCCCACTTGTCACTGGCCTCCAGCTGGATTTAACTCCATTTCCCACCACTCTCTGGGCCCGGCCATCCAACCAGTTTTCCACCCAGGAGAGTGTGCGCCCGTCCAGGCCAGAGGCCGACAGTTTCCGAAGCAGAATGCTGTGAGAAACTGTATCAAAGGCTTTACTAAAGTCTAGGAAGATACATCCACAGCCTTTCCCTCGTCCAAGAGTCTAGTCACTTTGAAGACTTCTATTTCATCTATGTGAAAATCAATGTAGAACACTATAACTTAGTTAATTCTTAGTTAATTCTTAATGAGGTAGCTGACTTCCCTTAGCAAGGTGTCCATAGGGGAAGCGCTTCTGAGGATATACCCAATTATCCCTGCTGCTGCAGCCAATGATTATGGACATACATTATATCCTGATCCTGTTGCTGGCAGCGTGTAAGCAGATTGTTTATCACTGAAGTTTTGGACAGCCATAGTAGCCTGCTTGCATAATTAAAGTTGTAGCATCTGCATAACAGTTGTACACTTAAAATGACTGTGCCTCAGTGTCACCTCCCTCTATTGATCTTCAAACCAGCACAAAATTAAATTGAAAATATAAGCAGTTTAGGCAAAATTTCTATTAAGGCCTGTAAAGAGTACAGGATACTTCAGGGTTTCTAGTGCAAGTGCAGGTCTGCAATATTTTTCCTGTCTCACAGGGGTAAGATTGTGTGATGGGAAGGGACATAAATCTATATGGATAAAACAAGAGTACAACAGGATGGAGGGGAGGGCAGGTGGGGTCTGGTCATGAGCAGAAAGCACTGTCAACCTTCCAGCCTTCCTGAACAGTTCATGGTTATTAGTTACTTCACGAGAGAAAGGAGCAGAGTGTGGGAAGGTGGTACTGGCAGCATCGCCTATGATTTAGGGCTGCATGGCCACACATCAAGGGATCTGAAGGTTGCCTGTGGTTGAAGGCTGATGTCACAAAGTGTGGGAATCGTGCAGTTTCAGGCATGCCCTGCCTTAGGCAGAGCCAGAGAGCAGCCTGAGGGCTTTAACAAACCAGTCAGACTCAGCTAAAAGCATAACTATTTATGGGAGGTTGTCTATTTTCTCTTGTGACTCATGGATGTTATCTCTTGTTCACCCAGGCTCTGAGCACTATCTGTTTGCACTTAAATATAGCTTTTCCAGGTTTTCAAATCTGCCGTTTTCCTAGAGGAATGTCTGTTCCTGGCATGCAGCCCTTCTCTTTTATCATACTGAAAATCACCTCACTCACTGAGTGTTGGTAGCTTCTGGTACATGATGAGCAGCTTAAAGATTGCCGTCTACCAGACCCCTCCTCTCTGCCTTCAGATCGAGGGCGCTGTGGTTCGTTTGATCATACCCTTTCCAATGCCCTGTGTCTCCAGTTTCTTCACCACATCCCTTGCTGTTATCCTGAAATATCTTGCCAAGTAGGGACTGATGGTGAAGGTTTGTGTCCCTTGCAGTCCGAGGCAGGTGGTACCGAGAATCACAGAAGCAAGTGCCTGCAGAAGGGGCGGTGGTGTGGCATGCGACGCCTACGTGTATTCAGTTCTCATATGCCCAACTGTCATGGACAAAGCTTAAGCACATGTGCCAGAGCTGTCAAGATCAAGTGCTGGTTTTGAGTCTACTCTCTAACTTGGTCAAATATTGTACTTGCAGGGAAATGTTCTTAAGAAAATTTAGTGGATAAGACTAAACAATATCCATAAGTGACATTTTAATACAGATGCACAGTATTTTGTTTAACTTCATAGTTAGTAACTGATATAGGAAGTATAACACACAACTTTCTTGCATTTTTTTAATAGGAATTTAATCACCATCTTTGAAAAAAACTTGATTCTCTATGATTCTGCTTTCTAAACAAGACTTACACTTGCATATATTTTTTTAATTATTCAGAGCTGCATTTCATGTGTGCATTTATTACTGTGAGTGTGCCATGGCTAATTTAGCTGTTGTCTCTTAAGTTCTATTATTGTCACTGTAGGTCAGAGAGATCAAAGTTCTGGTATTTTAAGGGATTTGTTCCTTCTAGATAAAAATATTTTTGCATTCCATGCATGTCCAGTCTCTGAAGATAAATAGGGAGGAATATGGTAAAGCCCTCATATCTCTGTAGAAAGGAGAATCAGAGTGTAATTTGTAAAATTACCTTGCATGGTAGTTGTTTGCATTAGCCAATATACCTTTATTTTTTTTCTACTTAATATAAAGCCTTTTGCACTTATTTTTCATACTGATTGTATGAACATTTGATGCCTGCTGCTTTGAAGATGTTGTAATTGAAACAGTTGCTTCCTGAGCACTTCAGTTCTTAAGACAGAATCCTATCAATGATTTTAACTCGTGGGGCTTTAAATGGAACTTATTTTAACATATGGCAACACTACTTGATTGTTTCCTCTGGGAATCCCACCCACTGTGTTAGCTGCAAACAGCTATATGAGGAATGCTGTTCAGATGGCTCATGCACTTATAATGCTGTCCCACCCAAGCTAACCTCAGCATGACAGTGACTTCTAATCCATGAACAGGACAAGCAGTGGAACTATGTGTTACCATCTCTCTGATTTAAAGGTGTTTTTTTCCAGCCAAGTTAGTATTTAACTGTCTTTATTTTACTCTTAACAAAAATACAGTAGTATAATTATAAAAAAGACAGCTGTTCAATCTGTTGTTGCATGAAAGAAACACGTAGCTGATTTGCTCTTAATGGGTGGTATAGAATTCTGTTAGTGCAATCAAATAAAATACAGGCTGTGAAAGGATGTATGTTCCTAAGTGAAGGAGAAAATTGGCTTACATTAAGTGAAACATTAATGGCAATTTCACTTAAATGAAATCTCCTTAGTGCTGCAGTTCTTTCTAACTGTACTGTAATTTTAAACTAGAAACCATCCTAGCATGATAGCAGGACTTATAAAAAGTATCACTTTTATTACAGATATGCATGGATCACAAAATTCTGGTAGTGACCCAAATTATCCCATCATAGTAATGTAGGATTTTTTTATTTAATGAGAATCTTTGGGTAATTCCTAATTTTTCCTCCTCATTTCCATACTGCTTCTGCTAGTGTTTTGTACCAGACGCCATTCTTTGATGAGAGCAATTGCTTCCTGATTTTTTTTTTTGTGCCTGAAGACTTATCTACCTTCACAAAGTGTGTCAGTTGGTCCAATAAAAACTATTTCACATTTTTGAAGTCCTAGGCCACCCCACCATCATTACTATTATGAGCATCTTCATATGCTCTGTGCCCCAAATGCTCCGTTATTGTTTTTGCTTAAATGCAGTGCTGTCCTTATGTGTGCCAGGTGTCGTTGATGGAGGTGTGTGACATGGATTCAGTGCGCCCTTATTTATTTGATATCTCTGCCTCTTGAGGACTCGATCTGCGCTTACATTCCTATGAAAAGTCTGTAAAAGCAGAGTTAGAAAATCCTACTGCAGTTAGCTGGCCCCATTGCCTTCATGCACATAAGCAGAAAGAGATGGCCTGTTCCATTTCAAAGAAATAATAGGTATTTGCCTTGTCTGTAGAATTAGAGAGAAACCTGTGCAATGTCACCTTGTTATCAGCTGATAATACTGCTGTTTCTCTCCCCTTGCATAAAGCAGCAATCAGATTGTTGGAGGCAGTGACCCTTCCACTGTTTGCAAGTGAATTTTGCTCTGTCCTGTGCAGTCCAGGTGTTTTAACAGCTTTAGGTTGGTATCTGAAGAACTGGGTGGGATTCTGCTCTCTAAATGTAGCTGTGTGGTGTCAGCTGAGATGCTTCAGATGCCTATAAGTGTCTCATCAGCCCCATGTCATCTCTGCTTGCGTGGCTAAATAGGACTGGATACCAATGTGTATGTTACTAAATCCTTTTCCTGTGTCTGAAAACAATACACAAAACCAAGAACAAGTTTAAGGTCACTGCCCGTGGTTTTGTTGCCTGTATTTCTTGGCAGTGTTGGGTTTATGGTTGGAGCTGATGATCTTGGAGGTCTTTCCTGACCTAAATGATTCTGTGATCCATTCAGCCATCTGCTTTGGGCTCTGTTCTCATCATACTTATTCTGTGGTGCAGCTTTATGCTTGAGTAGATATACTGGTAGCCAAAGTGGGCAGTGCTTTTATGTTTATAGTTGGACTCGATGATCCGATGGGTCTTTTCCAACCTGGTGATTCTTTGCCCTTGACATCATTCTTCCACTGTTCATGTCAGTGCTGAAGCAGTTTACTTTGGAGTCAGCTGAACAGCAGTGTCAGGGAAACTGACCCAGTAGGAACTCACAAGTGAGAAAGGGAAGTATCTATTAGCTAGCAGCTACTCTCTGGCTCAGTCCTGTCATGGAATTGCCTGGTTAGGTACCTGCTTGGCCCTGCAAATTGTCTTGTCTTTGGCTCTAGGAATCCAATGAAATTGATCTATTCAGGAGCAAAGTGGATCACAAAGGCAAATATTGCTGAAGATAAATCATGCACAGTCAATGAACAAGGAGCGGCTGAAGGAACTGGGGCTGTTTAGCCTGGAGAAGAGGAGGCTGAGGGGAGACCTTATCACTCTCTACAACTACCTGAAAGGAGGTTGTGGAGAGGAGGGAGCTGGCCTCTTCTCCCAAGTGACAGGGGACAGGACAAGGGGAAATGGTCTCAGGTTGCACCAGGGGAGATTCAGATTGGACATTAGGAAAAGATTTTTCATGGAAAGGGTGATTGGGCACTGGCAGAGCCTGCCCAGGGAGGTGGTTGGATCACCATCTCTGAAGGTATTTAAAAGACGGGTAGGTGAGGTACTTAAGGAGGACAGATAGGTATGGCTGGACTTGATGGTCTCAGAGGTCTTTTCCAACCTGATGATTCTATGATTCTATTTTAATGGAGCTGGGTCTGTGAAGTTAATTTCCAGAGAAGATTAAATTAATTAATTGGAAAGCAAACCCTTTTGAGGATGCATTGCAACATGTGTTCTTTGACAAAATTCTTCCCCTAGAGCCCCTGGCAATCTGCAAAGCTCCCCAGACTAAACCTAAGAGCCTTTCTATAAATAGAAGGGACAGGCTCTGGAGGCTATCTGGATCTCTGTGAAAAGCCTCTTTGTGCCATGTTGCAAAGGCTGGAAAATTCTTAGGCAGCAGAACTAGGGATGCCAACAGGAATAACTTCTGCAGCTGGTTTGTCTCTCTGATGGGAGAGCTAGTGGCTGGTGGTGCTGGTAGTTCTGAGACCCTGTACTCAGCAGCTGAGGGAGACTGGCAAAGTTACTAGGGCATCTGGCAAATGTGACGCTTTATGTGGTTTTGGGGGCTTGTTCTTCCTAACTACTTTCTGCCTCTCCTAGTGCAGGAAGGTGGATGGTTTCCAGCTGAAACAGTCGATGGAAAATTCCTGCAAAGGGAGTGACAGTAGAGGCTTACCTCTGGGAAAGGCTGTAGTGATGTGTTGGGGTCAAACCTAGCAAGGCCAGGGCATGGGCCAGTGCCATCCGGCTCTGCCTGTTGTTTGTGAGGGATGCGGAGATTCATCTACTGCTGTCAGGCTTGGGGTAGTGGTGGTGGTAGATCAGGGTTCTTTGCTGCTTTCCCTGGATGTTTCCTTCTCACTGTGCCAAGTGAAACTCAGGGTAAAAAACAGAGCTCAGCACTGAAACCAAATGAGCACAGTTAGTGTATGGAGAGGAGGCCCTGTAAGGAGAACACAGAGAGCATCTGAATCACTTTATCAGCCATGAAAATGCTCTGTAACTATAGTTGTGTTTCATAGTTACAGATTTCATGCTGGAATGGTGTAATGTTCAATGTATATAGGGGAGAGCACCCAAAAATTGTTATTATGTTAATTATAGGTGACAGCTTTGGCTGAATTTGAAAGCGTATCCTAAAAGTGGAAATCAATCCTTGGATTACCAGGGTTTCTGGATGAGCCGTAAGGTTTCTAGGCTTTCTTAGACATTGTTGAAAAGTTTTGTTTTCCTTCATTTTTCATATTCAAATTTGGTAATGTTTCTTTCCTGTTGCTACTGTTACCATGCCTCTGTTTATTGGTTGCTATTCCTAAAAACAAATCCAGGCTTAGGCTTTCATGGGAAAAAGATGTGGAGTGGAAAAATGGAGGAAAGCCCTTCAGAAGATTTGTGACATTTGATAATCTAACAAATGAGGCCAACATCTATTTTAAAAAGAGCTAGTCGAGTGGTTTATTTCTGGCTGAAATGGATGAGTCTGAAGAAATGCTTACCTGCTTTGTTCTAAGGCTCGGGGTGTTCTGCCTGCTGTATTCTTCCTTCTGCCTCATACTTTATCTTCTCTGGGTGTCAGTGGAGGGTTTCATAACACACCGCTTGTTTCACTCTCTTGATCTGAGATCTGGGTCCATCTTTGCACTTTGCATCTTTATAAATAAATCATCAGTTTTCACAAATTAATCATCTATTGTTCGAGGCGGGCAGAATATTTTAATGTCATCTAAGTAAAGAATTGTGATTTTAAATGTTATTTTGTATTTTTGACCTGATGTAGTTACAATTTATGTCCTAGGAGGTATAAAGAAGAAATAGGACAATGAAGCCTAGCTGACCTGCAGTTGTAACAGAGACGCATGCATCCTCAGTATTATTATTCATGACTCTTGGTGTAACCATAGGACAGAGGAGTCACGTTCTTTGGCAGCTGAGGCACCAGGCACTGCTAAAATGCAGGAGTGAGAGCGCCCAAAGCTTTTACCTGAGAAGAAGTAACAAATGGAGGTAGGGAGTGGAGTGCAAGGAAACAGCAAAATGTTAAGAGGTAAAGAGATGCTTGTATGGCCAGAGCTCGCCTGTTTTTCTAGCTGTATCAGCTGGTCATCTCAAAGCTGTTCCTGTTCCTTGCAGACCTTGCCACCAACACAGCTGGAGGCGCAGCTTGCAGCACATCTGCCTCGATATTTGTCAGTGTGGTGGGCTGTGAACATACCATAATGTATGTCTCAGGGCCTACTGTTTTAATAGTTCTCTCTGTGTTGTGTTAAGAACACGTGATTGAGGCTTTGCTGACCCTTTTTGGAAAAGAAGACCCCTTTGGGCTCTGCACTGCACTGGGAGACATCCAAGATTTTGCTTTGCTGTCTTTTTTGGAGTGGGACCTGCAGGAGCCGTCATGCACCTCATTCTGTGCTCAAAATAGCAAAGCTTATTCTGTGGAAAAGTAAACTCTCACAGTTCCTGAGGAAAGAACTGCTACTGAACAGTACTGTGTGGGCTTCAGTACCACACATATGACAGGAAGGAAAGTACAAAAAGAAATTGAGGATTGTTTAAGAAAAAGTTAATGCATGTGATGGATGAAACAGAAGTAAAAGCATCTCTCATGGCCAGTGCCACCAGCTTGGCTGAGAGTTTGTTGAGAGACAGGGTTGGCTGCTCTGAGAGGGCAGACATAGGAATGCCTGGGATTGTAGGTTTGACAGGTTTTGCTAAAATTAAGTTTTGTTGCCAGTTTGCTTTCCCAGTTTGGTTTACTGTTGCCTTTTTTTCACGTTCATGGCATTCTATTTCAGCCTGGATTTAAACTCGTGAATTTGCCAGAGCTTGCATACATTTGTATTTTAGATATACATCGATCCTTTTAACAATAGCTACAGCATTTCTCAGATCGCATTCATGGAGTTTTAAAAACCTACCTTCTGTATTCGGCCAGAGACAAGCTGTATGGTCAAGGGACTTTGTTACTGTGTTTACATACTGTTGAGCTCAATGATTCTGATTAACTGAGTCCTTTGTTACTTGTGTGCTGTAAGTAATACTGTTGTCCCGTACCTGGTAAATGTTTTTAAGATGAGTCAGTAAGTGCTTGAAGTGTAATTGCTTGGATGCTATGTTACAATCATGTTGTAGTGGCACAGTGTAGTGGATACTCTTCAGAAGATTCTTGCTTTCCCATGGTTGGAAATTTCTCTGGAAATACTAGTAAAGCTTTATTTTCTGAAATGCAAAGTCCAGGCATGAGTTCTTTCCCAGCAGCGCCAACCCCAGAATTGCTTCCTTTTTAAATGCTTGGCCTCTGCAACTCACCTCCAGTTAGAGACATCAGTGATGTATTAAGGGTTTTTGTTACTCTCTCATTTTCTTCTGACAGTAACTCCAAAAAAGGCTTTTTCAGAGTAGGAAAATTGTTTCAATCATCTTCTCATTCAGTTTTGTGGTCTCTTTCTTCATTTCAATGATTAAGGACTTGGCAGGACTGGACTTTTTTATTTTTCGGTTTGGAAGATAGCTTTGGTTTGGAACATCCCAAAAAAAATGATGTCCAAAACTTTCCTCTTTGCTGTCTTTGATTTCAAAGCAATTTTAGTGGCTTAGTTCAGGACTGCTTAATAGAAGAAAATGGAGCAATAATTATTGCCTGCAGAACTTTTAGTACAGCAGTTATTTAACTAGCTGTAAAATCATTTAAGGAACCAACAAATGTCTCTTAGAAAATTTCTAGTTCCCTTAAGAACAGCATCCTTTGAGCCAAATGCTTTTCCTTGAGATGGGCACATAATTCCTTTGGCAGTCAGATGGCAGCCACTGTCCCAACCGGGTGTGGGAAAAGCAGGGATACTGTCATAGTCCTGTCTATCTGAGGGATGAAGCTCAACCCTGTCAGCCCTGCCCAGTGTGCTGGGTGGCTTCTGGAAAGCCCATTGCTTCTGGAAATCTTAGTGGTGCACTTCTTTCAAACCCTCTCAGTGACTTAAAAAAAAAAATCAAGAGTACTCATCCCTCTGTGAAACCCACAGCGCTCAGTAGGTTCAGACTGCAGTCTTGGCCCTGGCTGCACAAAGCAGACAGAAGACTGCCCTAACAGGACAGCCAAGATTCCCTGCTCAAGCAGGGGGAATTTCGCGACAGGCACAGCCAGCACATTGCTGGCCAGCCAGGGGCACAGGGAGAGGAGCAGCCTGGTGAAGCAGCAGGTCTCTGCCTTGCACCTCTCTGGGGGCAGCCCCACTCGTGCCCGCTCCAGGAGGAACACGAGTGGGGACAAGAGGCTTCAGTCAGGATGATTTAAACCATGAGCTGCAATAGCTTTCACTGTACCTTGCAATAATGGATATCATTCAAACTGAATTTTTGTAAAATGAGTGTGAAAATGTGAAGTGGTGCAGAGTGCGATTACCTAGGCGGTATGGGATCTACACATGGGTTTTGTCAGGTGCCATGGCTTGCAGAGCGTCTTTTTCCATTTTACAAGCGTAGCCACAGAAAACCAGACACTGCAAACCAAACTTGCGACTAGTCTTTGGTTGGCATAAAACTTTACTTGTGTAGTTTATTCTGTTGACTAAAATTCATTTGCTCAGAATAAAAAATTTATATCCACATTTTTAATGTTCAGATCTAATGTTGTCACAGTGACTTGATTTATTTTAGTGAAAAGCCAAAATCCTTGTCATTTCAAAGAAAGAAAAACCCACTTCGTGGTAGTAATTAAAAGTTATTTAGGCTTTCAGGACAGTAACAGAACTCTACATGTATTGGAACTATGAGGCTAAGGGCAGTCTTGTAAGCTTACATGGAGTTGGTTAAGAGTGGGGCTTCCTGGATGATCCGAGGGCACGCTTGCAGTGGCAGGTATGGCAAAACCTGGTCAAGCCTTCTCCTGGCCATACACTGCTCACCTGTGGTCAGGAAGCTGAACATGTGAGGGTTTGCTCAGGGCAGTGAGGGTGCTGCTTTGCAGCTCCTGGACTGCAGCTGTCTTTCAGCTGGAGGGATCAGTGCTGAAGCATTTCAAACCTGGCTCCTGTCTCAGTCTTGGTAACCACCCATGTCCTCATGTGATTCACGATGACAAAAGCCGCAGGCTGCCAAGTGTAGCCTAAGGAGGAGCTTAATCAGATGGGAAATGTTTAGTAGATGGGAAAATGGGACACGCCGTCCATAATGCAGGTTTTTGCTGGTGCTTTTGGTGTCCCAAGGGGTGCTGTTATCCCAGTGAAGATGTTAATGAATAGTGTTTTCCGGCAGAGAAATATTTTATTAACACTTGTTCAATCTCATATGTGAAATCTTAAATTCTACTTCTACTTAGAGAACTTCTTAAGAGGTCAAGTACAAAGCATCCACGTTGATCATTTAACAGAAGATGGCAAAGAAATAGTGACATCTACCTAATAATTTGATCTAAAGTAAGGCAAACAAGTGTAAAAAATAATGATAATTTGTGAAAAAATGTTTTGTTTCATTTGTCTTCTGTGTTTAAGTTGGTTTGTATTCATTTATATTGGGATGGTTCACATGTAGTAAGGAATTACTTTTTAAGTTTGGTAAGAATAAACTGTGTCTTATCTCAGTGCCTGCCCCTAAAATATAAAGACTTTCCACACTTTCTATTAATAACTGTTCTTACAGGTGGTGGTGAGTGCTTTTGTTCTTAAAGCATTTCCAAATTGTCTTCATCCAACTATCTTATTATTTCACTCAATAAACAATGCTCCTCTGACAGAAGATGTGATTTTCTTTTCCCTACTGCAGAGAGTGAATCAAGGTATTGAAAAACTAAACATGTTAACCAAGTTTCTCTGTAGCATTAACACAGGAATCCTGTTTCCTAGTCTAACTACTGATAGACTTGCTGAAAAAGTATACTTATTGTACAAGCATTAGATATTTACATGTCCAGCCACTAAACAAGCCTGTGCTGATCTATAGCATAGGGTGTGCAACTGAGAATGGAAGGGCACTGAAGAAAATAGCCAGGAATGAAAGAAAGAAATAGAAAGGCTAAATAAATAAGCAGAAACCAACTTGTGTTAGGAGTGACATTGACAAACAGCTCACACCTGCCCTTGCAAAGGATTGCCTCATGATGTTGGCCAAAGGTTCCTGACTTGTACAGGCATTTCTGTTGATGGTTTTCTTTTTTCCAATCCTCTGCTGCAGTTAAGAGAGTTATGTTGGGAAGGTAAATTGATTACTATAATTGTTCATTAATGCACTCTTATTTAATGTACTTTTAGAGGTTATATTGTTTTGAATGATGATAAATTATGGTAGCTTCAATTAATGTCACTGCAGCTAAAGGGATGTCAGCATTTCTATTAATACAGCACAATTTTCTGGGGTTTTATAATGAAGCTATAAAAAAACCTGCTGAAACTTAAGATACAAGGTTCCAGTGTATTTTATGCACACAGTATTCCCTTGAATCTGATCTAACCAATAGAGATATCAAATCTTATTAGATGAAAATACAGTGGAGCAGATCTACTGAAGATTCAGATCCTGACTTGTAGAAATGGAAGTACTGCTTTCTCTTTAGGTCAAACAGGAAGAGAAGGACACAGAATGGTGACACAGAGACAGTCAGGTCCACCTGCGGTGATGCAGGCAATGGGCATTTTGCTTGGATGCCATCTTGCACCCAGACCTCCTGTATTGATCATGATTGCCTGCTGCCATCTGCCTTAGTCCATCCCTCTCACTTCTTGTACTTGATGCCCCTTGATATTTGGTTAACTCTGTGTGGCAAAACAGTCTTGAATTTCTTAAGATACGTTACAGTGCCTACCACAACAGGGCTCTGAATCTTGGAGGAGCTTGGTAGGAGCTGGCACACAAAGGCGTCTTGAGGTTAAAATAAAAATATGCAATCTAATGTTAAAATTAGATCGCAAACTAAGGAGTTCATGTAGAAAATGCTGTCCCACCTTTAAAAATGGTGCTAAGGCTGATTTTGAATGTTCTGGTATGAGATGATTAGTTGAACAACAAAGCTAACTCTAACACACTTGGATTACAGCAAAAGAAAGGAAAAGGAACAAGCTATAGACTGTCTGCCCAGTGTATAAAAGCCTTTCAAAGGTACTTCCAAAAGAGTATGTCAGCACCAAAGCACCAACAAGCTGTTATTTGAATTCAGATGCAAGCTCTACAGAGAAAAATGTCCACTAACAGCCTGCTTGATGGGTTAAATGAGAGTGACAACACAATGGGGAATGCAGAAAGGGACAATAAAGATACCCTACTTACAAAGCTATCCATTTGGCATGCCATGTCTTTTTGAATATGGAATGATTTGGACTCTATGATCCGGTGGGTCTCTTCCAACCTGGTTATTCTATGATTCTATGGTTTTCTGAAATCATGGCAAAGCATTGATGATTGGGCACATGCATTATTATAGCAGTGAATGTAATACATGAAATTCCTAGTTATATCTTAATCCTATCAATTATAAGTGTGTTCTAAAATTAGAAATGCTAAAAAGAAAAGACAAGGAGACAAGGTAAGATGAGCTCAGAGCCCCACAATGGCATTGTTTTCATGCAGTATTTATTTACTTTGGTCAAAGTTCAAGGGCTCCACATCTTCGCAGACAATTTCTTCACAGTTTATTTTTCTGTATTCCCCTTATCTTTCCTATCTAAACGTTATCTAAGGGGTTCATGGGCTTTTCCCTTCTTGCTCTAATTTATCCTCCATTATACAGAATGAAAAACTGTGCCACACAATCCATATGATATTAATGGTCTGCAGCAGTCAAAGTATTTGTAGATGAATGTAGGTTTTAGAGATATGACTGGGTGGACATTTTGTTATTTGACTTAAAAATTGTGCTAGTCATTATTTTCTAATTCTGCCAGTCACGGGAATACAAAATGAGAGAGACGTAGAGCATGTACATGTACAGAATATTCAAGATTAGGGTGGGTTTCCTCCCCCAGCCCGATGGACTTGTGCCTAAAGACCCAGATATAAAGCTTCTAGCCCTTGCATTGAGAAGCCTACAGTCTAAATAATTAGCTCTAAAAACTTAGGCTTTGATCAGCAGCTGAGTGAGGACAGCTCTGGAGAGAGTCGTGTTTGAAACACACCAAGAAATAAATTTCCCCTGCTTCCCTGAGGAAGTATGCAGTCTTGTTATTCTTTTACTCTTCTGCTGGTGCACTGTAGTTCAAAGGAGATAATGATGCTACTTTTGTCTAAAATAGAAGGAAAAAAGAGGAAAAAAGAGAAAATAGGAAAAGCTATGAGGTTAAACTGAAGTGTGTTTCTTTCTGAGAAATAATTCATAGGTGTTTTCAGAGCAAGAATATAAAAATCAGGACCTGGGGCTTACACACAAAGGTTTGAAACAGGATATATCTGCTCTCTGCTTCTACTTATCAGCTTGACTGCAGCTTTAAGTGATCAAAGTTGTTGCTACCTGATAGCAGTCTTGGGTAATCTCTGCAAAATGACTAATCCCCTCAGTGCAGCCTACAAAAGGAAAGCCTTTCTTCCACTTAGTGTTCCTTGTGTTAGGCAAGGCAATGGTGCTTTGGGATCCCTGGGCTTAGCCCTGCTGCTAGATACCCAGCAGTGAGAAATGACGATTTTTGTCTTTGCTGACTCTTGAGCGGGTACTGGGTTACACAGGTCAATATGTCTCTTATCCTCTTCATGGAAGACCTGTATGAAAAACAGCTGGGTTACATCTGGATTCTGTGCTTCTGGTGTTTGTGTGTTTTTCGTCACTGGGCACTAAAAATCCAACACACAGAGGGAGTGTATGAGATGGTGCAGAGAAGCTGCTGCTTCATTCAAGAGCAGCAAGGCAGAAGGCAAGGAACAAGTGGTTCTCCTCTAACCACAAAGGTTATGTTCATAGTACAGGTTTGTGAGTATAAACAAACCGGCATAAACACAGAGCATACCTTTCCAATAAAACCAGTCTACTGCCTTACAGTTAGACAGTGATAGGTATCGATATCCGTGGTTTTATAATGTTTGTCATCTATGATCTGCAATTCTCAAGAGGTTCACAAGTACGGTCATCACAACACTGTGGAAAATATCTCCTTACAAGTAAGGAAAATCACCTAGGAAATCTATCGAATGATCAGAACTGGGAGTCTTCATCTTCAGGGCTTCTTCAAAATGCAAAAATACATTGCACTGTCTGCGAGGCCCTGCCTCCTGGAATGCAGAACAGTAGGTCCCAGTCCTTGTTACACACATACTGCACACATGAAAGGTTGAGGAAAAAATGTTAAATGCAGTTAGAATTATGATAATAATAATTTACAGGTAGCTTGTTTTGTTTCTTTGAGCCTCTCTATTTTCCTTAGGGGAAACAGTAAAGTGTGGGTAAATATCAAAGTTTGCTTAGGCTGAAATACACATAATCGTTGTTTATTATTGTTATCTGTAGTGCCTAATAAACTCATGAACAGTACACTGTTAAGAAGGAAGACTTTAGAAGACAAATCTTCCTCATTTCATTGCTACCTGTTTCTGTTCACCTGGAATTACAAAATGAATGCGTTGCCAAGCCTGGGCTCCCTCCTTTCTTCTAGCTAATAAATTCTGCACCTTTCATTCTGCATGCCGCTGGGCAGTATTTGGTTTTGTTACTAAGGCAGTGAGGTACTCAATGTTGGGAATGCATCTAACCTTGATGAGACCTGCACCGAGAATGACTTATAAGACGAACCCTGGCCTACTTAAGGACTAACACAATAGGACTAAAAATACTCTTTGCTGACACTTTAAGGACTAATACCATAAGAGTCAACTCTTCACAGGGTAGAGATGTTTCTACTGATAGTGACTAACTGTTAAAATACCCCTCTGACAAAATGTCAAGGAGAAATATTGTAATATTTCTCCCCCCATGGCAGAGGGGTGGGAAGCAGATGATCTTTAAGGTCCCTTCCAACCCAAACTATTCTATGATTCTATGATTGTATTTTAGGAGGGTGGAGGGCGTACCACCAGATGTTTCTGCACAAACCGAAACTGCAAGTCATCTTGACTTGCCAGTTGGCAATGGCTATAAGCTGGGCCCCAAGGCTAGTGGTCTTTGGAGGCTTCACCTGTCAGATGCTCTAGGCAGGATATTTCCCACTTCCAGGAAAAAAGCCTCCAAATCCCCGCCATATCTCAGAGGCCCCCAGCAATTGCAGATCTGGATGATGGTAACTTATTGACTAGGGCAAGTGGTAGTGATGTGTTTTTCTCTCTTAACCGTTGTTTCTTTTATTGTATAGTAACATTTAGGTGTATTGCCTTGTAGTGATTGTATTATCTTGAACATCATTACTTATAGTATTGTTTGTCTTATGTGCACTATTTCATACTTTTTTGTTGCTCATTTCCTGTGTTGAGTAATCATGTTTTTTTCTTGAATATCAACAGTAAGATAGGTTTAGCCCTTTATTCTGGTGTCTAAATTTAATTGGCATCCTCAATCGGCAAAAGCATAAATATTTAGCACCTTCTTATACCAAGACACTTGAACACATATTGGGCTGGGCAGCTGGGGCCTGAGGTGACACTGAGGAGTTACTCACATGGTGTCTCTCTGATATTGCTGAAACTTCAGCCTAATGTTCACCAAGATATATAATGGCCATATATCCAGCAGCCTCACAGTACAGGTGAGTAAAGACTACTTGCCTGAGCAAATAAGTGTATGTTGACGCCAAGCTGAGTGGTGCAGTTGCCACAGGGGAAGGACAGGATGTCATCCAGAGGAACCTGGATTAGCTGGAGAAGTTGGACTGTTTGTACCTCATGAGGTTCAACAAGGCCATGGGCAAGGTCCTACACCTGCGTCTGGGCAATCCCTGGTTTTGATACAGGATGGAGGTGACGTGATTGAGAGCAGCCCTGCAGAGAAGGACTTGGGGGTACTAGTGGGTGTGAAATGCAACATGAGCCAGCAATGTGCGCTCACAGCCCAGAAGGCCAACTGTGTCCCGGGCTGCATCAAAAGAAGCTTGGCCAGCAGGTTGAGAGAGGTGATTCTGCCCCTCTACTCCTCTCTTGTGAGACCTCATCTGGAGTATTGTGTCCAGTTCTGGAATCCTCAGCATAAGAAGTATATGGATCTGTTGGAAAGTGTCCAGAGGAGGGATACAAAGATGATCAGAGGGCTGGAGCACCTCCCATATGAGGACAAACTGAGAGAATTGGGATTGTTCAGCCTGGAGAAAAGAAGGCTCCAAGGAGAGCTTATAGTGACCTTCCAGTACCTGAAAGGGCTACAGGAAAGCTGGGGAGGGATTGTTCACAAAGGCTTGTAGTGATAGGACAAGGGGTAATGGGTATAAACTGGAGAGGGGCAGATTTAGTCTTGATATAAGGAAGAAATTCTTCACGATGAGAGTGGTGAGACACTGGCACAGGTTGCCCAGGAAAGCTGTGGCTGCCCCATCCCTGGAGGTGTTCAGGGCCTTGGGCAGCCTGGGAAGTGTCCCTGCCCATGGCGGGGGGGTTGGAACTGGATGATCTTTAAGCTCCTTTCTATGAATCTCTGTTCAGTGTCAGACTGCAGGCCTGGTAAGATTGGCAAAGTCAGTGAAAGGTAACAAAAAATGGGTGATCAGGCCCAGTCAACACGGGTTCACAAAAGGCAGGTCTTGCCAAACTAACCTGATCGCCTTCTATGACAAAGTAACTCAGCTGATGGACGAGGGAAAGGCTGTGGATATATCTTCCTGGACTTCAGTAAAGCCTTTGATACAGTTTCTCACAGCATTCTGCTACGGAAACTGTCGGCCTCTGGCATGGACAGGCGCACACTCTCCTGGGTGGAAAACTGGTTGGATGGCTGGGCCCAGAGAGTGGTGGGAAATGGTGTTAAATCCAGCTGGAGGCCAGTGACAAGTGGCGTTCCCCAGGGCTCAGTGCTGGGTCCAACCGTGTTCAATGTCTTTATCAATGATCTGGATGAAGGCATCGAGTGCACCCTTAGCAAGTTTGCAGATGACACCAAGCTGGGTGGAAGTGTGGATCTACTGGAGGGTCGGGAGGCTCTGCAAAGGGATCTGAACAGGCTGGACTGCTGGGCTGAGACCAACGGCATGAGGTTTAATATGGCCAAATGCCGAGTCCTGCACTTGGGGCACAACAACCCTGTGCAGCTACAAACTAGGAGAAGTCTGGCTGGAAAGCTGCCTGGAGGAGAGGGACCTGGGGGTGTTGGTTGACAGCCGACTGAACATGAGCCAGCAGTGTGCCCAGGTGGCCTAGAAGGCCAATGGCATCCTGGCTTGTATCAGAAACGGTGTGACCAGCAGGTCCAGGGAGGTTATTCTCCCTCTGTACTCTGCACTGGTGAGACCGCACCTCGAATCCTGTGTTCAGTTCTGGGCCCCTCACTACAAGAAGGATGTTGAGGCTCTGGAGCGAGTCCAGAGAAGAGCAACAAAGCTGGTGAAGGGGCTGGAGAACAGGCCTTATGAGGAGCGACTGAGAGAGCTGGGGTTGTTCAGCCTGGAGAAGATGAGGCTGAGAGGAGACCTCATTGCTCTCTATAACTACCTGAGGGGAGGTTGTAGAGAGGAGGGTGCTGGCCTCTTCTCCCAAGTGACAGGGGACAGGACGAGAGGGAATGGCCTCAAGCTCTGCCAGGGGAGGTTTAGGCTGGATATTAGGAAAAAATGTTCCACAGGAAGGGTCATTGGGCACTGGAACAGGCTGCCCAGGGAGGTGGTTGATTCACCTTCCCTGGAGGTGTTTAAGGCACGGGTGGACGAGGTGCTAAGGGGCATCGTTTAGTGTTTGATAGGAATGGTTGGACTCAATGATCTGGTGGGTCTCTTCCAACCTGGCTATTCTATGATTCTGTGAAATAAATTAGTACGAGTGAAATATTTCACTAATTCTCTATTAACGCCCGGGGAATGACCACAGAGCCGCAGCGCAGCGCCCACTTACCGCTCCCCCCTGCCCCGCCGGACCCTCCGCTCTCTGGGGCGGAGCCCTCGGGGGCGGGGCCGGGCGCGCGGGCGGGAGGCGGGAGGGGCGCCCCTCCCTCCTCCCGCCCGCGCGCCCGGCCCCGCCCCGTCCCGTCCGGGCGCGCCGCGCCGCCTCCTATAAAAAGGGCCCGCGCGGTCAGGGCGGCTTCTCCCGCGGCGCCGCTGCCGACAAAGGAGACCCAGGAGCGAGAGGAGGAGGAGGAGCAGGAGGAGGGGCCTCGCACGGAAAGTTGCCGAGTCCGCGGGCGGGGAAGCGCCCCTGCCACCGTGTCCGAGCGGCCGCTCCCCGGAGCCTCTCGGGGAGAGGGGTGCAGGGTAAAGTTTGTTCCCCAACTCCGAGCTGGGTCAGGGCCGGGCGGGGCCGGCGCGGGAGGAGCCGCCGCTCGCTCGGAGCCGCCCGGGACCGTGTGCGGGGCTCGGCGCCCCCCGAGCGTGTCGCCTACGCTCCTTTTGCCTCGCCGGCCTCCCCCCACCCCAGTCCAGCCGGTTTTCTGTGGCCCCGCCGAGGTGGGTCCCCGGCGGCTCCGCCCGTGCGTGTCGGTCACACCTGGTGTTGCCGGGGGGGTCACGGCGCCTCTCTGCTCCTCCAGGTGCCGGAGCTGAGCCGGGGCCCTCCGTGGGAGCCCTCTCCTGACACCTCCAGCTGTGCCCGTGGTGCTCCCCAGCCCGGGAGCATGGCCCGCGTCTCTGACCAGGAGGAAGGACCTGACGCAGGACACAGCGAGTTCAGCGACATAATCAAGTCCAGATCAGGTAAGATGCTGAGAGAAACTCTCCCAAGCGACAGGGGACAGGACAAGAGGGAATGGCTTCAAGCTCCACCAGGGGAGGTTTAGGCTGGACATTAGGAAAAACATTTTCACAGAAAGGGTCATTGGGCACTGGCAGAGGCTGCCCAGGGAGGTGGTTGATTCACCTTCCCTGGAGGTGTTTAAGGCACGGGTAGATGAGGTGCTGAGTGTCATGGTTAAGTGTTTGATAGGAGTGGTTGGACTCCATGATCCAGTGGGTCTCTTCCAACCTGGTTATTCTGTGATTCTATGAAACGGCGCTTCCCTGCTTTGCTTTCTACCTGTGGCTTTACATTTTTAAACACAACACCCTTCCAACTGTTTTTTGGCGATATATTGATGGTACAGCGGGCAGCTGAAATTGTCATGCAGCTGTTGTACAATTAAGTAATAGTAGTTGTAGATCTCTGGGATTTTTCTTTTACGATGTTAGTTAAGTCTGTTTGTTTGGGATCCGCCTCGTGCATTATAATTACCTCTGCTTTTGTAAATAACCATGTGCTTAAAGTGCTCTTATGCAAGCTAGTGTTGGCAGCTTCTGTGTTTATTCTGAGATGCTGAAAATGGCAACTGTGGCTGCAATACTGCATCTCCTAAAAGTGCATTGTGGTAGTACTTGTACAGTAAACTAATGTGATTCCTCCTTAATGTAAAACACTTGTCTAGGGCTACTTGCTCAGGCATTTCCTCCATCAGAATGTTCACATAACAGATCTAAGGGTTATTGGAAAAACGTGGGGGTTTGTTTGTTTGTTGTATGTTTGAGTTTTCTGAGGCTGTCAGATGCTGGGGAGGAGTAAGGAGGTACCCTCATTTTAGCAGGGGAAAGCGAAGGCTTTGGATGGGCAGAAGGGAGTTGCTTGAACCTTGATAGAAATTTGTGCTACATTCAGAGACTTGATGCTCGCTTCTTTAGCCTCAAAGGCTGTCTTTTCTCTCTTAAATGTGAAACACAGCCGTTAAAAGTTTTTCCTTAGATATCTGAAACCTAAGTTTGTTTGAAGTATTCTATACTTCAAAAACTGTAGCTCTTTGGTGGCTTAAAACAACAGATTATGTAGAATGTGGGTTTGAATCTGGATCCCATTGGTGTTTGAATAGTTTGTTTCTTAGACCTTCTCTTTCTAAGGAATACGGTCTTAGGTGGAGGCAGCCTTCTGCTTAACTTCTGGAAGTACGGAAGTTGTACGGAAGTTTTGTAAACAGAACAGCAATGGTTGTGGTTTCCCATCTTGAATTCTGTAGTGCTGGTTTACATTTTCTGCTGTTATTTTGAAAGCTTTATTGGATACAAGTGTGTGGTCAGCACCTCTAGGGACTTTGAGTTTGGGGATGGCTTGCAGACAGCTTGTACTTGTGTTATGCTCACAAGCACTATAGCTTCATGGGATGTCTGAGGAAACACGGCTGTATTTGAGATTTTCCTTGGATGAACAAACTGCACAGAAAGTTCTGTTTTGTTAAGGGCAGATGGTTGTAAATCTCTTATTACAATCCCCTTAACTTTCTTATTCTCTGTTAATGAGAAAAGTATGTATATTTTAATACTCACAAGGCTGAAAGACTTGTGCATTAAGTTAATAGCAAGTGAGGATGGATCTTAAATAATTCATCTTTTCTAAATAGCACACCAGTTTGGATCTGGATGTGCGATTTCAAGTTAATTACTATACTCAGATCTAAACTATTCTATTACTATAGCTCAGATCTAAACCATTCTTTGCAAGTAAACCTGTGGGAGGGATTTCCTAATGAAAGGGCTGAAGTTTCCTGAAGTACAGATGGCAGCAAATTAAAGGCTAGTTGTCAGGACTGTAGGAAAAAAAAAAGAGCTATGCTTCCATTTTTCCTAGATATCTGGAAAAGGGAATGCTAATTTTATTACTTTGGAATATGGAGTTTTTTTTGCTGGGATGATTTCTCTAGCATGGGATATTCTTCTGTGCTCCAGTCACTTATACTGTGAAGAAGTGTTACCTTATAACTATTTGGGGTAACTATGGTTCTGTTTGTGTTTTGAGGCAGACAAGGTTTAGACTCTCCACTTTCCTTTCATTTGTCATAGGAAAAGTGCTGTTATTCCATTTCTTGCTACTCTGAGTTCATCACCTGTGATATGGGATATCTCTAACACTTTGATTAGAGAGAGCATTACAAATATGCATTTAATGTTTTTCTCTTAAGTAAAATACAACCCCCACTTCTAGTGGGTTAAAATCTTTAAAGTGATTAAACCTGCCATAATATTTTTGAGTGCATATTAGTACTATGCATTTTTAAATAAGAGCACTGAAAACAGTTTACTCTATTCTAGTAAATGAAAAATGAGAGACATGTATCATGTCCTGTGTGAGGGTTGCTTTCTCTGTGCTTTCCTGGGCATTTTTCTGCCTTTTCTTAATATGTTCCTCTGTTTGGAGGAGTTCACTGAGCTGTCAGTGTATTGTGATTATTTAAAAATATTAATCTTCTAAAAGTGATGGTTAAGATACATGGCTAACTCTTATGTTTTGTTGTAACTTGGAAGAAAATTCTCATTTGGAATGGCAGTCTTTAGGAGGTTAGGCCTTAATGAAAAGTGGTACTCGTTAAAATGTTTCTAAATATTTGGATACAAATGTAAACCTTAGTCTTTAGTGATCTGTCAACTAAATACATAGTAGTTGTTGCTGCTTTAGGTATCTTACTGTGGAAAACTGGGAAGTAGCTAGAAAGCTGTAAAGGTGGCACTGCTAATACAGTGATTGGTTATTGGAAATTTGAGCTTTGATCTAAAGCTACTATTAATGAGTAGCTCAGGGTTGTGTGGACCCCATCTATGCCTGTTTTTGAGTAGAACAAGCTTTTTTCTTAATGACTTGTGATTGTGAAGCTACCAGGGTACCATGTGAAGGATATAGGAGGACTGCAGAAATCCATAGTTTTTCGATAGAGCAATCACAATTAATTAATGTTGGATTAGATTTCTATTTGTTGCTTGTGCAAAAAAGTGTTCAGGATTTCACAGATGGGGAAAAATTAATTTTGCAAGTGTTGAATTCATCCTTTGGTATTCAAACTGAGAGGATAAACACTTTCAACAGATCCCTGTATGATATTGTTTGTCAGAACACCTTTTCCTTCAGTGGTCAGCAAGAAAATTTTCTACAAATGTGTTATGCTGTAGATGTTGTAAGCATAAGTGCTCGATTTTTCCAAAGCAAAAGAATTGGATTTTTTACCCCAGTAATGAGTTTTGTGACTTATGATACTAAAATAAGAAAGTAAGGCTTCTTTCTGTGGTCCAATTAACATCTGTTATTTTGTGTTGGATGTCTCTTTGATTAGATAGTTTCAGCACTCAGCTACAAGTTAGTTTTAAGACACATCTTCTGCACTTAGCCTTGGTCACCATTGCATTCTCTTCTGCCTTTTAAAACAACCGTTGACTATGGTAATTACAATGGAGGCTGCCTTATGTTTGCAGAAGAACCAGGTGTCTTTTTGCCTCCTTTCCTCCTGCACCAGTAGTGGATGTAGATGGTGGTATGATGTTTAAAGGGTAGGATTCTTGTTCCTGGATAGTTATGTCGCATTTACATATTTATAATTGGCATTTATTTAGCATTCGTAGCCTGTGCTGTGGCTGTATATCTGCATGATTGCTTGCCATGGAAAAGGGGTTTTCCCTCTTTTACTTTCCTTTTGTATGGAAGTAATGTATATGGAGCTGATTTATATCTTTGACAGGCATCTTTTGCAGATAGGTGAGCTTTTCTCTTTGCAGTAGCTTTCAGGAAGGAATGCTGTGGGATGATTGCTTTACAGTGGTGAAAACAGTCCTGTCATCACCAGGCTTGAAGAACAGATGAGTCTTGCTATGATTAATTATGGAAAAAAGACAAACTCACTTAAAATCTGTCATGGTGGTTTGGAATGGTAATATATAATTAAACAGTAAGGCACAACAGGAAAAACATTTCTGGAAGATTACTCTATGCCTCTGGTGCATTTTAAGATATGAATTCCTGTCTTAATTAAGGGGAACTTAATTATCCTCATCTACCTTTCATTTTTAATTAAAATAAACATATGTGGCTGAAAGACTGCTTTGAGAAACTAACTTATTTTTGAAGTGTGTCTGTCCCTGTGAAGCAACGCTTAGTTGGCTGGCAGTTCCCTTGCTCTGGGATCTCCCTGCCCTGCAGCACCACGTGTTGCCTTTGGAGCAAGTTCCTTTAGTTGTACCTCTCCCTGCCAGATTGCTACAGGCCAAACATGCTGCTCCTCTTTTGACGTTTTGGCTCCATCAGTGTGAAATGGCCAGGAGTCGTTATAGTTGCAGGCATACCCTTAGGGGTCTGTCAAGTGAGTGTGGAGTTAGCATAGCTGGTTTTGCACAAGTGTTAAAGACAAGTGACGTATCTGATACTCTTTATTTCTAGCGTCTAAAATAGTTGGTTTTTAAAACTGAACCTTTAAGTTGCTATAGCCTGCCTTCTTTGTCATTTATATTGCCTCCTATTCTTGGGCTGTCTGCTGGGGACAGATTGTTTGTTGCAATGAGGACAGTTCTAGGGTGTTGCCTAGCATTTATGAAATGGCAGATATGTAAGTACCAGGCTGTTTTCTTCTAGTCTCTTGATTGGTAGGTGAAAAGATAACATATGCTGCTCTGTGTGTTTGAAGCACGACTTTGCCTTGGAATAGAAATTGAGGCTCCTCGGGGAGGGGAAAAAAAAAACCTAAACCATAAAAGCAGTCCATTGATTTGCGTGTGCTCTGCCGGGAAATGAAGACATAACCCTGGGCAAAAGCTGCTATGTGAGGCACTGCATGTAGTGTTAAGTGTTTCTAGAGAGGTCTAAAAGCTGGGGTGGAGAGAGGCAGCTGCTGGTGGTGTGGGATCTGTCACTGATGAGGGTCCTTTGGAGGATGGATGCCTCTGTAAGGGTCAGTCCAGGAGTAATATGAAGTTCCTGCCCACATCTCTCCCAGTGCTCTTTCAGGCTCTGTGTCCCCTTCTTCCCTCAGATCTGGAGGAAGAAGGAGGAGTCTCATAGTATCATGAAAATATTTTTATGTGCAAAGAAATTCTCGAAGTTCACAGCATTGGACAGCTTAGCTAAGAATCAGCTCTTGGTAACTTCTTGTACTTTTCTTCCACACCTCTACTATTCCTTCTAACAGAATCACTTGTCTGTGGTGTGCATATTGGGGTTGACTTTTGTGAGCAGTGAAGAATAGGGCAGTATTGTTAACATCTTTCAAATGCAAGTAAGTGGGGAGACAGACAGGAATAGGTAAATCGGTGTAGATGTGAAGGGGCAAGGGGAGGACCACGTGTGCTTGAGCTGAACTAATGTAATTTCAGGACAGTATAGATGCTCTGCTGCCAGGTAGCAGCATGGATTGTTGGTTTCAGAATCCACACAATATGCTTTTCATGTGTCATACAGTATTCCTTCTTTGGAGGAAAACGCACAATTAAGAGTGCAGCTGTGCACACCCATCCCACAAGCTGAGATGCTCCTAGCATGAAGCTGAGTAGAACTGTATTCATTTGGATGCCTTAACAGTCTGAAGAATGAATAACAGTGTTTAAACATCATGATGGGGGAGGGAGGAGTTACATTGTCTAACTTTTCATTGTATTAATGAAAGAATAAGTTTTAGTGCTCTGTACTTCGTTAGAAGTCTGTTTTGTCTCCCTCCCTTCCCCCGGTGTGTTTCTGAAATGAAATAGGGAAGCAAGCTGAGCTGTAATTTCAGAAAGTGACAGTATATACTCAGGAGAAAGCTGGGAACTTTAAAGGTAGCAACAAAAATAACAGGCTAAGGAAACAGAAGAATCCTCTGGCATCTGTGGGTTTGACAGAAGACAGTGATACAGTTCTGTTGCAAGCTGTAGTTAGGGGAATGAGGCAAGAAACTACTGACTTGTAAATATACACAGCTGCAAAGTCAGCAAAATATCTGCCATCAAGAAACAGGAGTCAGACACTGCCATTTGTTTACCAGGAGATGATATCTTTGGGCCTCTTTTTTGGAAGGACATGTAAACCATCTGATACTGCCTTTGGAGAGAGCAAAAAGAAAAACTTACTTTGATTATTGAACCTGACTTGAGTGGAGCCAAAAAATCCTGAACAGAAATAGTTTTCTTTTGTAGCCACTTACCAGTGGGACCAGCAGGTTGGGGTTGGTACAGAGTCACTGGCTGTGACTCCAGGTGTGTGTTCAAGCAGCCAGGAGACTCTGGTGGACAGTGTCTGTAGAGGCAGGGGCTGGGCACTTCTTGTGGCTGCTAGAAGACAACAGCTGTGATGGGGAGGGTGTGGGTAGTTGCTGTTCTTTCTCCCAAGGGCAGGGTTGAGTCAGAATATGTTATGGGCCGTGCTCTCCTTCTGACTGTCTGACCAGCTCTGGATGTGAGCTGCAGTAATGCAGAGGAGCCTGATTGTCAATTGAGACCCATCTATAACCATGGCAGTGACCTTCTTAGGAAAGCTTCTTATGCTCAGAAATGTGTTCACTCTTTAATTTTGATTTTTAGGTATTAATCTGAGTGCATGGGACAGATGCATTAAGCATGCTGAGATACTGGAGAGGAATAACTTGCGCATTGCCTAGCTTCATTGGTAGTTTCTCCTGTAACGAGGGAGCTGCTGTGCCACGGAAGCATTCTCTGGCAGCCTAGCCCATTTTCAGATGTAGGGGTCTCCTGCTGGGTGTGAAAGAAATGGAGAAGACCTGCTGAGTCTTTGGTTGGTGGTAGATATGGTGACTGTGTTTCGGTGAAAGACTGACCTCTGTCTCAAACTGGATATGACCTGGTAGGAAAGGATATGGCTACAGGACAGATTAGATGCGTATTCTTAGGGTTATTTTGTTGATCAGTGTAAGGAATATGCAGCAATACTTTTCAGCCACAAGTTATTGGTAATGAAGGTCCTTTCTGGACTTCAACACCTTTTCCCATCACCTTGTGGAAAACCAGCAGGATCCACCATCCAGAATCTGTGTGCTTCTGTAGAGTTAGACAAACTTATAAGCAGGGTCACTGACCTGTGCATTTAGCTGTGGAGAAATGTGTGCTTAAATCATGAAAGAACATGCTTTGGGCCTATGTAATTCATTCCACAACTAACTTTAGTTCCTTTGTACTCTTCTTTTATTGCCTAGCATCAAATGTAGTTTTTTCTCCCCTCCTAATTTGGATCATGACAGAGGACCAAAGGTAGGATATGCTCCTAAAATGTTATGTTACAAGTTATTGATCAGAGAAAAGTGGTGTTATGAAATGTCTTGCTAGCTTTTTTATTGTTATTAAGTTACCATGCTATCCCAGATGAGCAGAGTAGTCTGTGCATGAATAACAAATGGAGGAGGTTTATTTGAACATTTTACAGAAGCATGCTGGGAATAGGGTGAGGCCTTTTGACTTCTGTGTTATTTTAATAGTTATAAGATATGATTGTATTAAAAGAAGAAAATAAACTAGTGTTTAAATGCCAGCAGACCTATTCCCTCTTTTTAAGCTTTTATGTATAACTTAACAATGAGTAGCAGCTATGGTCAGCATAAATTTCCAGAGAGTTCATTGCTCTCTTTTTCTGGTGTTTACATGTACATTTTGTCCTTGGATGAAGCTTCTTGTGGAAATTCACAGGAACACGTTGTGTTAACACCTTGCCTCTTTCTTGGGAAAAGACTACATGGAACTTCAAAGTCTGGTAGTGTCCATCTGAATATAGTTTTGCTCTCTGGGATGGTAGTGCATAATCTTTCTGCGCTGAATGATTTTCCTCTGTGTTTAATTTGTCTTGAACCTGGCAATAGTGTTGAATTTAGAGCTTACTGGTTTCATTTACTGAGCTTTACAAAAATTGATTTTTAGCTGATCCAACACACTGTTCATTCCATATATGGTTTAACTTTGATATGAAAGTTGTTAAAGGTTACAACCCAGATCTGAAGTATTTGCTCTGGTCTTCCTACTCAAAAATTGTATTTGTGCACTTTATGATCGGTGCAGAGTAGTCTGATGGAGTGTCAAACTCAGTGCCTGAGTACTTGCAGGTAAGGATGATGGGAGCAAAGGCTCCAGTCTGCTGCAGGTTCCTGGTGGGCTGGGAACCATGAGTCCTGTTGCATCCCTGGGACTCTGTGCTCCTGCCTCTCACTGTTGCCTGAGTCCCTCATGAGAGAAGACACCTGCCCCCAAGCATTAGTGTTTGAATATTGAGATTCAGGACAAAAGTATATATTTAAAAAACAGCTGCTGTCACTACTACTCAAATCCAATGTTCTGGTTTCACTGTATGGTTGAGAATTTAATAAAGCCATGAAATATACTTTTGGAAGATTATATTGCTTGATAGGATAAGTCAAATGTTGACTGTTGTATTAATGTGCATTTTATACTGAAGTGCAGAAACAGCATGTTTAAAACTGAGCAGAAGAAAGAGGAAGGAAGAGTTCAAATGGGGTTGTGATCATTGTCACAAATGTCAGTGCTCTGTGGCTTTTTTGAAAGCTATTGAAACCTAATTCAAGCTCATTATTTGTCCTCTGAATGTTAACAAAGTTCTTGATTACTGGAAAAACAGTATTAAAGGAAAGGAGAGTGAAAGCAGTCTCTGCTATCTGCAATTTTAGTGAGGTGCTTTACAGGATCTCTGTCGATTTCAGGCCCCTCACTTGGTACTCAGCACTGCTGCCTTGCCAGGTCCTCTTTTTCCCTCTTCCTTTCTCTCCTGGTGAAAAGCAACACACAAACAATGAGTAGAGGTGCAGCAAATAATCTCCAGCTCTAGCAAGAAGTTTCAAATGCCCAGGTGCATCATACCACTAGTGGGAAAACTTTTTTGTTTGTGAGTATTGGGAAACTGGTGGCATCAGTCTGTGGCATGTTTCCACATAGATGATTTTCTTGGTTCTTTCTGATCCAAAGAGAACTAGCTCAGCTGAGACTTACAGAGCTGTTGAGATGCAGGGGAGGAGTAGCTGCTGCATCAGCTATGGTGGTGTCTGTTACTTCTCAGTCCTACAGCACAGGCTCTTTGACACCTCTCCAGAGTTTGGAAAAAAGCTTTTTGCGCTAAAAAGGATTAATGTACCTGCATCTTTCTTACGCATCTGTATGTATATAGCAGGAGGGAGCATGAAAACCTGCTATGAGGTCTCAGGACTGACTTCTCACAGTCCTTCTCTAGACCCTCCTCTAGAGAAGTGAAGCATGGACCTGAGAACAACCAATTTTAGCAGCTGTTTAGAAAGGTTTTCATTTAGCCTGTAATGAAGTCAGTGGTTCCTAAAACTTAAGAAACACAGAGTTAATTAATTCCATGTAAATTTTATTTCATTCTTCAACTTTAAGAAGGGAAATAATTTCCATAGTAGATCTTGAAGGCTTTTTGTCTTTCTGAACCTTTCTAAGCCAAGTTTTGTGACTACTTTGAGGCCTTCTCTTACTGTAATCTGCTGGAGCAGGTTTTCTGTCACTATATGGTAATAACGTCCTCAGCAGGCAGTGTTAAATATTTCACCATTGTTTAAGGATAGTAGTTACTTTGTTTATATAGTGACTAACAATATTGGGTGTGTTCATCTCTGTGAAGAAAATGCAGAAAAGGAACCCACCTTTTTTAATTTTTAGCACCCCCCTTGTCCCCGCAGGCAAATGAACATCATCTTTCTAATTGAAAAATCCTCAAATTAACTGATCTTTTAAACCAGAGCATTGAGTGAGGCACACAACATGGTTGAAATTGAGTCCACGATTGCCTGGAGAAAATGTAGGTGTTATGTTTGGAGAGCTCTTTTGCCTGGTGCTATCAGTGGGTTCTGAGCTCTCATGCAGGGCATGCATCGTACAGAACTTGTTAGCTTGGGCATGGTTGAGTTTTGGCACCTGGCACTGAGGTGGCAAGTGTGATCATTATGCATGATTATCCTGGTCAAATGCTTCCTAGCTTTAAGACATCTGCTTTACATTTATTTATATGGTGTAGTCGATCACATGAAGCGATGATGCAGCATGCTGTGGCTGGTGCAGTTGTGGTCTGATCCTTGGTGGCTTGCTGGGTGAGGTTCCTGTCATTTCCCACAGGAATCACATGCAATGTACATTGCTTCAATAGGTGCTTCAATACCTGCCCCACAGAGGAATGAGTGTGGTACTTCTGCTTCGGGGCACTATCACATTGCAGTAGCTCCTGCTTCTTGTAGCTACTTTTATGTTGCTCTTGAAACCGCCTCACTGGTTCACTTGATGCTACATCTAAATTAGGGGTTACTGGGTTAGGTCAGGGGTCACTCTAGCATGTAATGCCCACTTCTGAGGCAGAATGGATTTCATCAACAGGAAGTGGGGTAGGAAAGGAAGAGGAGCACAACACCTGGTGGATCCCACAGTTCGTGGCTTTATAAGTAGAGAACATAATTCACTGCCAATGCATTTATGGTGTTCTAGCCAAAATCAAATGGAATGTAGTAGTTTCTTTGTCTATCGACTGGGAAGGATGTCTTTAGCACCAAGGAAGCTGGTGTGAAAGCAGTGAAGGGTTCCAGAAACCCTGATCTGTTGAAGGCACGTCAGGTTTACTCTTGCTCTGTCTCCCTCCAGTATAATGTTAAAGTCCTGGGCTGTTGTACTTATCATTAAATGATTCAGTGGCCTTAGTTTAAGTGGTTGAATTTAGTTTAGGGATGAAGTCTGTGGTTGATAGTGAAGTCCCTTCTGTCCAACAGGTCACTGGTTAAAATAGGATCCATGGCAAATGTCACCACTGGACCTGGCTAGGAAAAAGTAATTAATGTTGGGTAATGTGCTTGTATGGAGGTTTTGTTTTAGCAGAGAAAATGAACACTTGGAGTTTGGTGAGTGCCTTGGAAGTCCTAATATGTCCTTTACTCAACTGCAGTACCTTGCTGCTTTCAGGGAGGGGGACCTAGGATGGAGCAGAAACCATTAGCCATGTGGTAAAAATGGACTGTCTCTCTAATGCTGTGATAAATTAACTAAGACATGAAGGCTGCTTAGAAATATTGTTAATTTATTTTCCACACTAGTTCTTTCCAGCTCTTTTTATAACTTATTGTTTTGGCCCTGCCAAAAAAGTCTTAGGCTTTAACTTTGACTTTTGTCCCCATATAATAAAAATACATGAAAATGTAATGTTCAGTTGAACTGTTTTTTTCTCTACCTGGGGAAAGAATGGGTTAAAGAACATGAGTTCTCCTGATGTAATGCACTATTGAAAGATGCTTATGTAGTGGTCATCTGGAACAAAAATTTGGCCTAGAACTACTGCAACCTGATTATGAAAGTATTCTGCTTAATTCAGATATAGGAAGGAGGAGAGAAATTGTGTAATGAACTGTAACTCCTCATACTTTTTTCTTACAAGTTGAAAAGTCTTTCTTATGGCTTTGGGTCCTTATGTGCGTGGAACTGACACATTTTTTTTCCTTTATATCAAAGTGTACACAATTGTTTTTCCTCCTAGTTGCTTGGGGACAGAAGGCAGAAAAAGGCTTTTTGTTCTTTATGAGATGTTGTGTCTGTCTGGTATTCTCATTTGCAATAAGACTCCTTTCATATTCTTCCAGCACTCAATGAACCTTAATGGTGCCAGAAAAATGTAAAGAGGCTGTAGACACTTGGGGCTTAATTCTCATCTGCAGTACAATGATGAAAAGTACATAGTACTTTCTTGGCTCTCTTGAATTTAGCAGAGCCAAAAGGTTATCAGCTGACGAAGTAGATGAGTTGTAATTATGATAACTAATGTTGCTGGAAGTCTTTACAAAGCAATTGAATTAATTACGTTTGATCTTGGTGAGAATCTGTGGCTGTTGGGATGGATTTTGACGGGGATCTATTATCTGGGATGCAGTGTGGTGTAAGTAGGGTAAAAATGTGTGAATTGTGTGGGACTCATCCTTTCTTTGTATTTGTATTGTGGCGTACTTAATAGAATATATTCCCCTTTTCTTTTTATTCACCCCCTTTTCGATGAATAAATTGAACTCTACTACAGTGTGGAATCTGCAAAGTATCTCAAGCCTTGTGCAAAGTCTGTCAAATTGTAAAATCTGCTTTCACTGAGTGTATGGTAGAGTTCATACCTTCTGTGTAAAGTGGATATTATTAAAAGCTATAAAACCTGCTTTGCAGACTTATTTTTAGACATAAGTATTCAGTTAATGCATGAAGCAGGAGCAAAGAGAATTTCTGGTTAAGTTACTTTAAGGCATCCTTTGACTGTCTTAAGAGGGACCAGGTAAATTTTGTTACATAGAGTGTTCCTCAAAAGGCTTTAGACATTTTTTTACCTCTTTCTGCAACACTCAGAATGTCAAGAATACAGCTGAGGAGTGAGTGTGTTGGCCAGATCACATCTTAAAGTCATCAGCTCATTGCAAATAATCATCTGCTATTTATTTAAATATTGGTTGCATGAATAAGTAACCTGCTGCTCTACCATTCCAGTCCTAAAAAGCGCTCTATATTTTTGCTGAATAAGAGCAAGCAGTTTTAACTGTATCTCAATGAAGAGTAGTGTATTAGTACAAAGTGAGTGATTTTTCTTTACTAAAACGTTATCAAGAGCTGATTCAATGGTTATAGTTTGTCTTTTATCATAATAAGTGAAACTAGTTTAAGTCCTCTCAGCTTTAATAAATTAAAGTCCTGTTTCAAATTTTCCTCTCTAGAATAAACAACTAAATTCAATATTAATAATATACTTAGTTTTGAAAAGGATGACTTATTTTAAATTCCTCTTCAGGTAAGGATATAAATGCAAGAGAGACTCCTTCTGAAATTGCATCCTCAAGGAAAATATATTTATATAATGCAAAGTTTGGTGAGGTAATAGTGCACCACCTTTGCCTTGAGTTTTGTTTTTTAATCTAATTTTAAAATGTGGTTGCCTCTGGATGACAGATGAAGAATGTGAACAAAACAGCATCTGATCATACATTTTTTTCTTTCGTGCCTATTCTTGTCTCCCAGACTGTTTAGTGTATATCAAGCCTGTCTAATCCCAAACTAATTTTTGGATTGACCTGATGTGCCTATAGTGCTTGACCTGGTCATCAGCTGTGGAAGATGTGAATACTGTCTTTAGCCTTCTTAGCTTCCCTGCTTAGCTGCATGTTACATTGTAAACTCTCATGATGGCCTTTGGGTGTTTTTTGTCAGTCCTTGAGGGATTCTTGAAGTATAAGGTGGTCACTTTTCCCTGCATGCCCTTGCAAATATTCTATATGAAACTCATCCTGATAGGATTTTTTTAGGTCTGTTTCTGGACTGTTAGATAAAAATATGGAAGCACTAGCCCAAGGGAGCTTTTTACAAGGAAAATGTTTGGGTTCCTGCTTCACTCTAGGCAGCTAAATAATAGGGACAAGTGTCCTGAGGTGGCCAATATCCCTTGATTTTTCTAGGCATTTTCCCCCCCGCCTCGCCTCTTGTCATAGTGCAACTTTGCAGAATTCTTGGATTTGTAGTGCCTGACTTGGTGTTTCCATCCCACGGCAAAGTGTTAGACCAGTGAGCTAAACATGGAAGTGGCTATGAAGCCACAGAAGCATGTTTCCTTATGGCAGTTACTCAAGAATATCTTTAAATATTTATTTGGTGAATTAACGTAATAGTTTAGAAGAGGCTTGGCAGAAAATCTTTCAGGATCTTACAAGCTGCTCCATGCAAAGTTAGTGGCTTATTTTTAAAAGCACATATTAAAAACAAAAAATCCACATAAAATATGCTGAATAAGAGTGTTGAGAGCTGAATCTGGCAATGTGTGATTTTTGCAAAGGCGTCTTGTGTTATTGATTGTCATTCAATCAGACCTTTATTTTAGAAACTGCTTACATGGTGGAGGTAAACTGTGCCACCTCCAAGGGATAGCTATGGTTCATTGAAATGCAAATAGTTTTATTATGAAAAACTGTTAATAAGTTTTAAAAAAAAAATTGCAAGTTGACCTCAGCTTTGATAAATCCGTTGGTGTGTTCAAAGTTGTTGGTGTTAAAGTGCTGTAGAAGGAAAGGGTCCTACTTTACAGTTGAAGTGAAATTCTTCATTTCACAGATTTGAAGAGCGTGTTTTTCCTTTCTGTAATTTTTCTGATCTGACTTCCCTCTTAGAATGGCCAAGGCAACACAATCTAGAAGAGTAATGCAGATTGTAAAAATCAGAACAGGGCTAGCTGTTAGAAATGACTTGCTTTACAGCAGCTGTGGTGGTGTCAGGTGGAATTTGGCTGGGTAAGGGCAGAATGATTTCCAGCTTGGCACCCACCTTGGCTCTTCTGTCACCCCCGATCCACTGCTGCACTCCACCCACTGCCGTGTGCATGGCAGGCAACTCACTGGCACAGCAGTGTGCTTGATGAAATGCCATCTTTGTTGTATAAGGTTGAGCGGGAAATGATCTGTGCAGATCTTTTTGGGTAGGAATGTAGGCCTAAGCTTAACCATGTGTAAGGATTTAATGTGTGACAGAAGGCAGGATATACCCTCCATCAGTCATTTTTTTTTCATTAACCAGTCCTATGCAGATATAACGTGGTCTGTTAAAATTTAACCCCGAGCAATGACTTCTTGGCAAGCTTTCCTAGCCCATGAGGGTTAGTGTTTATGCATAAAAATGGGGTGTAGGTGGAGATGCTTGAAATGCCTTAGAAGCCTCTTTCAACTTAGTACAGAAGCACAATGGTGGGGCAAAAAGACATTTTCTACACATGAATTTGTTTAGTAAGCAGTTGTCTAACAGATATTGGGCAATGAAACTGGCTGTTAGAAGCATGTGCTTATAGTATATTTAAGATACCTGCTAATGAACTTGAATCTACTTTGAGAGTCACCTTGTTTTATAGTTAAATCTAATGTAGGTAGTAAATTTCAGTATGAATTTCAGTTTTTTTTTTCCTGGAGTGTGGTGTTATTGCATCCCTCTACTAGTTTTGTTATCCCCCCCTGCCCTCACCCCAGTCATTTCTTACAGATATTTCTGCTGAGTCATAGTAAGTTACAGCTGCTGCTTCACTCGTTCCTTGTGTTCAGTTTTCTTGAGATTGCTTTGCAGCTGGTGGTATTTCTTGGACCACTGACTTGCTTTAGAAACCTCTTAAAGTCTTTTGGGTGCAATCTGTCAGTGGAGGCAACTGCTTTCAGTAGTGTCTTTCCTTTTACTGATCTGAATGATGTCTTGGGCTCCTTCAGTGAGTGACCCTGTATATTTCAAAGGTTTAATGTTTTGCTTGACTGTCTTTCAACCTATGTGGCTTTTAACATCATGGGCTGCCTTATCAAACAGATCTTTTAAGCTTTTGAGGAAAGGTGTTCCTTAGGATGTACATACTGCTGAAATTTGAAGTGTTGAAGACCCTGTTATGCTGTAATTATAACCTTGGTTCACCATATCATGATTGATTTTTAAGGTATTGTTTTCTCTGCAGATGAGGCCTATTTATACTGCAGAACAGCATTTTCATTCTCGCAGTCAGAAGGAAAAACTGTAAAACTGGTGTCATCTTTGCCTTTCTTCTATGCTATTGATTGTCACAGACCTTGGGCTTGACAGATGCATGTGATGTTCAGGTTAACCATAACTCAAATCTGTGCCTTTGTGAGGGGAAATGTGATATACATCCAGGAAGATCAGCCTTGATCTTTAGCACTATAGCCTAGTCTTCTTCAAGAAGACAAACAAATCATAAAACAAAACAAAGAAAAAGCTTACCCTGACTTCCTGCTCCTTTCTCACTGCAGATGTGGACCAATGACTTCAAAACTGAACAAAGGTAGAGCTTTCCAAGATTAGTAGTTCCTATAAATTGTTTTCTTTTTGTTCTAACTAGTGACTGGGTGCATCTGCATCACCCATGACTAACTTTTAGAGAAAGGCAATGATTTTTCTGTTAAAATGCAGAAATGGCTCAAATAAAATACTGAATATCATATAACTTAGTCTTAGTTAGGCAAGGTGATTGGTTGTGGCCACTGAAGTTGTTGTAAGAGTTGGGGAATGGAGAGGAGAGAGTTCCAGGGGAAAAGGCTGTTTCTGAAAGAACATGTTTCATGGGTTTCCGCCCTCAGGGAATGACATATAAAAAACCCCACTCCTATTCCGCCTCCCTTCCCCTCAAAATGAATGCTAAAGTAAATAGAATTGTAATTATGCACCTCTGGCTTGGATGTTTCCTCCTGAAGTATGAAAGCACAACCACAAAATAAGACATCGTTTAAGTGATAGAACAAGATGCAGTGTGGTTGGATTTTTGTCATCTGTATATGCTTGAAGAGAAATAGAGGTATATGTAAGTGTTTATGTCTACACACATACGCCTATATATTTTTTCCCTTCTGGGACTTCTGTTTTGAAATGGTGAAATTCCTGAGAAATTATGCAGCCCTTCCTAGCTGAGAATAATTATACAGCAGTGTATGGATACGAGATTGTTAGAAGTCTCTTTAATGAGATGTTTCCAGTTGGTTGCTTGTGAGATTGGTAAATCCTCAGTTCGTACTAAAGCATATGCCTGTACTTCGTCTACCACGTACAAGGGTGGAGTTCTTGCAGCCTGTCCTTACCTCCCCACACATACCAGCTGGTGGCTGAGGCAGCTTTTCCACCTCCAGCCCAGTTGTCCCTGGTTAGAAAGGGTGACTTGGAGACAGCCAGCAGCAAGAGCACGTGTGCATGCTTGGGTCTGTCACTGACATGGCTGGATCTCTTTGAGGGGGTGAATTTACCTCCTTGTCACATCCAAACTGTGTGAGGAGTAGGTGCTCCTGGGCATTGGGGATAGATGAAATGAGGCTGTTGAAAAAATAGAATAATTAATAGAAATGTGATGATTTGAAATTTTCTCATTTTTAAAAGCTATCTGAAGTTTGATATAAAAATTGGTGTACACTGCCCTAAAGTCCTTTGTATTTTTTGTTTTCCTTCCATTGCTTACCTTTGGACTTGAACTGTAGTTGTCTAGTTTGACTGAAATATTTTCCTCCAGAATGAAAGAATGCCATGTGGAGAACATGTATTCTTGCTTATTCACTTTTTTCTAAAAAGTAGTGCCATAACTGAGGTAATAAGTCTTCTGAGTCATCTAGAAAAAAGCTCATAAGGGAGGAAGGAGATTTAGAAGTGGCAGACAAAGGATGCTCTTCCTGCTGTATTCTGGCTTCATGTGGTCAGAGACTTTATGTAGAAGACAAGAAAGAGCACATCTTGGGCAAACAGAGGGAATTCAGACATCCAGCCTCCATAATATTTATTGCCACTTCTCTTTCCTGCTTCCCCTCCTCCTCCACACCCCTACTCTTTCCTGGCCAGCTCTGATATATTAAATGAAATGCGATCTCAAACACTTCTCCTAACTATTTATGCTTGGTAAAGTTAATTCCCAAAGTTTCTCATAAGTGTATTAATTTTCTGACATCTGTCAGTTTCTCTTTTTAAATATGTAATGGCTGGACATAGGCATCTGGACTCTGATGAAGGTAGATTCACTGATTCCTTCCAGTTCTACTGTGGAAAACTTGCAATTGTTTTCTACATGGTCTGAGATATACTGGATCACTTCTCATGGTCAGTGTTCGAGTTTGGAAATTCATAGCTGTATTTTCCTGTCCTTCTGTATGTTTCTCTTTCCTTGTCTGTGTACTTCCTTATTTGTTAGTCTAGTGTGAAAGTTGTTTGGATTTCTTGACTGAATGAGAAGGGATAGTGATGATTTAATGAACTTACTGGAAAATCTTAGTTTCATGCTCAGCAAGAGGTCCCCACCCAGCTGGGGAAGCTTGTGCAGTTCTGTGCTGGTGTCTGTGCTGTGCTTGCTCCTGTGAGCTTGGCTTTGTTGAAAGCAAGACTTAGCTCAGCCTTTAAGCATTATGTATTATATATGGTTTCCTTGTGGCTTCTGTTTGTATGTTTGTAAGTTCACCACCATGTGCCCAGTTTTTTAGACAAGAAGTAATTGCTTTATGATTTTTTCTTGTTTCCTGCATGCATAAATCCTAGTCAAAGTTCTAGCATTAAGTTGTTAGTACAAACAGGCGACATGCAGTTCTAGTCTGCCTAGCTTGAATTTTGTACATAGGCACAAGGAATGTATGTGTGGTGATATCTTCCTCCCTGTTTCCTTCCTTATCTGTCACTTGTTGCTCTTGGCACTGTTCCAGTGCCGGAAAGGGGGAGAGAATAATAGAACAACCAGATTGGAAGAGACCCACCGGATCATCGAGTCCAACCATTTGGCTGTAAAAGCACTTAGCTGGGAAGTACTTTGGGTATTACAGTAGTGCTATCTAGGATATCTTGAGGAAGGCAGTGCATGTTTTCTAATCTGGATTACATTAAAAGAACAGTTGGTTTATTCCAAAATAATTTTGGAGAAATTCAGTTCTGGCTAAGTATTGAAACACTTCTGCATTTCTGTGAAGTTATGGTGGATGAGATCGCTATTCTGTTATTAATGCTTACCAAGACTTTATAACATGATCCTGATGTGTCTTGTGGATTTTTTTAGGATGATGCAGCAGTCTTTAGAGTGGAACTGTCTATTAAATTTCTTAGATAATAAAGAATCATAGAATGGTTTGAGTTGAAAGGGACCTTAGAGATTATCTAGTTCCAACCCCCCTGCCATGGGCAGGGACACCTCAGGCTGCCCAAAGACCCATCCAACCTGATCTTAAACACCTCCAGGGATGGGGCAGCCACAGCTTCCCTGGCAACCTGTGCCAGGACCTCACCACCTCATAGTGAAGAAATTCTTCCTTATGTCCAGTCCAAGTCTGCCCCTCTCCAGTGTATCCCCATTGCCCCTAGTTCTATCACTACAAGCCTTTGTGAACAGTCTCTCCCCAGCTTTCTTGTAGCCCCTTCAGGTACTGTAAGGTCACTATAAGTTCTTCCCAGAGCCTTCTCTTCTCCAGGTTGAGCAACCCAAACTCTCTTAGGCTGTCTACGTTGCAGCTTCCTGTGTTTATACTGCTACTAGCATGCTGGAATGGCAACTTCTAGGGTAGATGAAGTTGAAGCAAATGAAATGGAAACTTCCATATTTTTGTGATGGTATTAGTTGTGAAGGTCAATTATGAAGTTTGACCTTTTAACCTTTAGAATACAGCCTCTCTGGAGCTGTGAAGCTCCTGATTCCTGCCAGAAACCTGTGTAATTTCTGTAAGCAACAGGCTGGATTGGAAGTGTTCACCTTTGTTTCCACTTCCCAAGCCCTGCAATGTTTGAGATTGCTACTGCTTGAGCTTTCCTGCTCCCAGCAGCAGTGGAACTGGACCATGTCTTTTATCCTCACGAATAAGGAATCTCTTGGTTCTTTTGTTTCAGAAGATGGAATTTAGGTGATGGGGAAAAAATGTACAAATAAGCTCTGATCTGTTCACTGTCTGTGATCCATCCTTGGGGTATGGGGGTTGAGTGGCTGTAGAATCAGTTGCAGCCATGTGCTTGTAGCTGAGGAGTGAGATGTGACGTTTTCCTACTGTCATTGCTGTTGCTGTGGCACAGCTTCTCAGCAGACTTCCTGGCTGGAGCAGAGGTTTTAATTTGAAAGTAGCATGTTGTTGATACTGGTTTTCTGAAATAGTGGAACAAATGTCAAATCATCTGCATGATTTGAGTGCCATTGGTATTTTTGGCTGGAACTGGCTGTTGAGTGTGGGCAGTTGAATAAATGGTAATGATAGTAACTGAGAGGAGCACCATATGTTCCCATAGTATTCACAAAGCTCTAGCTGTGTATGGATGAACACATATCCTTGCACTATTGTCATTCTCTACTAAATACGGAAATACAGTGTTTGAATTCTCAGAGCAATGCCACCCAGTTCCCAGGGTGGGCAGAGAGGGCTGGGACAGGCCCTCAATGCTTCCCTGGGTGTGTTTGTCAAATGGAGCGGGCAAAGCTCTCTGGCTGAGCTGGGCTTAGCCAGGAACCTTGTGGCAATGGTGACCATGGCTATGAGTCATGGTCTAGCTGGCTGCTGTAATGCCATTACAGGGACAGGTAAAACTTACTGTGACATTTTTCTTGCTCCCTGTATTTGCCTGTACCTGCTTTAGTGTGCTAGTGGGAGGAGTTCAGTGGTCCCACCTGGTGCTGCCCCTAGAGCATGTCCTATTCTCTTTTGCTTCTGTCCCAGCTGCCTGATGTGTGTGAGAGAAAGTGGGGGCATGCAATATTTTAAGCACTGGTAGGGATTTATCCACACTTTGCTGGCATTGTACTGGGATGCAATAAACTCGCCCGCCTCACTGATTTTGATTGAGTAAAAAAGCCAATTAACAGCTAGTGGTAGAACAAGAAAAGGAAGATGAAGATAATTATGGTGGAATGGGACATACAAGATACTTAGTGACACCTGATGATCATGTGGGAGTGAGAAGACTGAACTGTCTTGTGATTTGCTTTGAGAGCTAATTATTAACAGTAGTGAGGTTTTTGGGTTTTTTTTGTGGGGGGAGTATTTGGGTATATGGAGCAAAGTGTGAAGAATGATAATGGAGAACAGCAATTAGTTTGATGTAGAGAAATTGGGATCAAAGTAGTTCTTTAGAAACTATTAGGCAATGTAGCTTCTTGACTGTTTAGCTCTAGTGTGCAGCACAACGATCACACTTCTCAGTGACCCAGGGCCTTACATGTACTCCGTAGCAGAATTTTTAAAACACTAAACCTTAAACAGTTTTAGAAGGTAGACAATTGTTGTTTTTTTCTGTTAAGTAACATTGCAACCCATTTAATTTCATCTGTATGAAGTTTTGCTTCTGAACTTTGCCCTTCTCCCAAATGGCCTTGTTTATCTTGCAATCTAAGCTGTAAAGGTCTTTATTGTGAGGAACCCTTCCCCCGTCATGTTTATGAAAATATGTAGTTCATGAAAATGTTTGGGTTTTTTTTTTTTCCTATGGCTGACCTAAAGTACTTTTGTGATTAGAAAGTGATTTTTTTGAGACAAACTTCTGTTACAGGGAGTGGAATGTTGAGATCTCAGTGATTTTTAAAATCAAACAGGCAAAAGCAACTACAAGCAGATTAAAGGAAACAGACAAACCGGCTTAATTCTATGATCATGGTACAAAGTAAAGCGAAGCAGCAATTAAATTTTATAATGCTTCTTTTGTACAACTGTCTTAAACTAGTACACTTAGAATGAGGGAACTGTTTATAAATTATAGAGGAGTTTTACAACCGTATATCTGTGTGTGTGAATACTACAGTTAGATGTTAAATTATTGGTAATGAACACAGTCTGTCTGGTAGAATATAGGTATTGTAGAGAACTGCTGGAATCTAGGACAAGCTGAGAGTAACAAAGCCTGTAGAGTTGCACACTTGTGTTAGTGAATTGCAATTGCTGTACAACTTATTTCTGTTTTGTTGTTGTTCTCCTTTGTTTGTATTGGAGTTTTACCAGCCTCTGAAGACTTGTTTAGATGTGTACTTTAAAAAGAAGCCTAATACAACTTGCCTCATTATTAGCTTTGCAAGTTTAAAGTGGACTTTGCCTCTGTGTTGACCGGCCTGGGGAGAGAAGCATGCTTTTCAGCAGCACCTTGTTGCTGCTAGAGAATGAGAAGTAAGGTAGTAAGAAGATAACCCTACGAGAAAACCTACTTAGTGCTTGGTAGCAGCAACAAAAGTGATTAGGATAGTAGGAAAGACAAGACAAAGGAACAATCCAGCAAACATGGTATGCACTTTGGCTCATGCTAGGGAGATTGTGGAGTTATGAAAGCCCTTCTGTATAATAGAATGAGGGTCCTAACACACAAGGTGGTGTCGTGCTTCAGAGTCTCAATCTATCCACTATGTAAAAACTCTTGTTCAGTTACTTGTATTACATTCTTAGAGTAGTAGGTGTACTCACTACATACATATTTTTAAAATACATGAAAACAGTCATTGTTTAGTCAAACAGGAAGGATAGGATTGTTAAGAATTTGCTTTTTCCCCTTGAATTTGAAGACTTCAGCTTTCAAATGTTTCCGTAAAAGTAATGTAAATTTAAGTCTGTAGAATTTTCTAGTAAATGTTAAATGTTTTCATAACTGATAATACAAAATGGGGAGAGATGGATAACAGAAAAGCTGCTGTTAAGACAGTAGTTGAGATTGTACCTGCTGACGAATTTTAAGATGAGATACTTCAGTAAAGTGACCAATAATGCTGTTTTTAACCCTCAAACTACTGTAAAATCAACCTGTGAACATGTATATTGACATTAAATATTTATGTGGGAATGGTGTGTTTCTTTGCAGTAGTTTTGAAGCAGGAATCGTTTTGGGGCTTTATTTTTCTGGCTTGACTGTGTGTGATTTGTCAGTCACTCTTGCACAGGAAGGATTCTTGGAACTCTATGTCCTCTATGTCAGCCTTCAAATGTGTTTTAAGCTCTAAATTCAGCCAACACTCAGTTGCAATGATGACAAAAGCCATGCTAGTGGTGGCAGCAATGGCAGAGTTCGTCACTTTACCATAGTACTTTGAGAAATATAGATGAAGTTTTTAAGATGGTCACCATGTGACTGCAGGCTAACTTCTGCACAGTGCCTGCTGGCTTTGCTTAGAAGATTTCTTGGAGTCTTATTGTAATTTCTTAGTGGGTGATGGCATTTGAATAATAGAATGCAATCCTTCTGTTCAGTAGAGCTTTGGTAATTACTCCTCCACACACTTGAGCTTAAATAACTGAGCCCAGTGTTTTCCATTTGACCTGGCAGAAGCCTGCAAAAGATACACATAGAAAGCTTGCTGAAAGTTTCTTGAAAACAAGTGAGGATGTCAACACACAACTTTGTGCTGGTTTGCAAAATTGAACTGGTTACTGCCTCTTGGCGGCTTGCCACTGCCTAGTCCTCTTCTCACCACGTATCTGCTGATGGTACAGTTTGAGCTTTCTCTGGCTAGTGCAAGGCTGAGTGAGGTGCCTGATAACCTGGATATTGCTTAACCTTTTCAGCTGATGTGGGCTGGTCTGGTCCCCAGCCTCTGCTTGGGAACTTGGGCAGATGGCTTGAGGTGGTGTGCTTTATTAGGGAAAGGTGGTGCACCTGTCTCTTCACTGCTTTGGGGTCTTTGCTTCTGAGTTTCTGTATGGTTACTTTTGGAGAGGGGCTTGGTGTTGTTTGGTGTTTTTATCCTCTAGGAAATGGTTCAGTTGTGCCATGTGCTTTCTTTTCCACACTTTTCTCCGTAGTCTCTTGTTACACAGAAATAGTCTACTAAACTAAAAAGACTTTCCTGTGAGAGCTTTAATTGGACTTTTGTGGCCATAAGACAGCAGGTTGATACTGGTTTTTTTGCTTTGCTTTGTTCTTATCCGATTCCCATTTCCAGTTGGCAGTGTGGTATGGTGGCTCTATGTTGCCATAGCTGCTGAGTGATAGTCCTCTGTAAACTGACCTTGGCCTCTGACTAGTTTAAGAATCAGTTATTGTGCAGGTTCCACTAGGTTTTATATTTAACAAAGGACATGGTTTTTACCTCCCTGTTTTTCTTGCCATGCAAGGGATGAGGAGAAAGGTCATTAATTTTAATGATAGTTTTAGGTGAGCTTGTAGTATAACTGTGATGTAACAACTTTATTAAAAGCATTTGTAGTGTTTTGCCACCAAAACATCTGATATTGGATGATCTATTGGAATATACTCTGGTCTTATTACAGTCTAGCAGCCTTAAACAGGGATTTGCAATTGTAACTGTTAAAAGGAGATCAGTGGCTAAAGGTTGTCAATAGGTGTGCTTTTAGTAGTGAATGCAGTTTAACTATTGGGACAAATTGAATGCATGTATAGTAAATCTGCAGTTAGATGGAGGGATATGATTTAGTAGTGGACAGGTATGATTGGTGTTTTCCAACATAGTGATTCTATGATTCTTTAAAGTGGATTCAGCTGGAACGTGTGTGATTTCTTTAGGGTGTGTGTTTTTTGGTAAAGGAGTCATTCATGAAAGTAAAGCCTTATACTATGAGTATACTGGGTTTTCTGTATTTTGAAAAATTGAGGCATATCTCTGGCATAATGCAGGAGAAGGAATGGTGTGACGCCTTCCCTCCTCATGCTGGGCAGCCCATGGAACCCAGGGGCCTTGGTGCCCCTCTGGGACCCTGGGCTGGGTTCATGCGCCTGGGTTCTGTGCTGTGTCACTGTACTGGCTTCTGCACAGCCAGTGCAACCTTCCCACACTGAGCTGAGTTGGCATGTTTTGGGATTTGTGTTCTTGACTCTAACAGCAATGCTATTTTGGAAGTAGGGATGCTTGCGTTGGGTCCTTGGCAGGAGACAAGTTTATCCTTTGGAGAGGTGAAGTTTAACCCCAGATGTTTGTGTGGATGTGTAACTGTCCTCTCTAATTGCTATATAACTCCAGTCAGCACAAATGTGCTGAACTTCTCATAAGTATTTGTCAAGATGTGCTAATGGACAAGAAGCTCCTTGCAAGAAGGCTGTCCCTGAGCTGCATAGGGTCAACTATACAACCGTAGGCAGCAGACTACTTTTTTACTTAGCTTTAGGATGTCTCTGATGGTTTCCTTCTGACTTCTAGCTTTTTGGGCTGGGGAAAGACAGCCTGTTTAGCTTAGGGAGCTCCCTACAGTGCTCTTGCTGCTCAGGGAAGGAATGAGGAGACTTGAGACTTCTAAGGCAGGTTTTCTGTAGATACCTCTTTGTCTGGTGAGCAAAATTCCCCATCTCAAGTAAGGAGACTGTGGGAAGTCCAAAGCACTTAAATAATGGCTCCCTTAGAAGGCAGAGCAACTCTGCACAATGCTGTCTCTCTTTGCCCTCTGTGGCTTCTTGTTTTAGAAAAGGATGAATAAAATACATTGTTGCAAAAAGGAAGTGGAGTAATCTGGGTTAGAAATTTAATGCTAATTTTAAAAAGACTTAAAACGTACACTTGTGGTAGCCCAGTGAGTACACAATATTATCTGAAGGCTACAGCTGAAGAGTCAATGTCTTGGTGCTGTCTGATCACCTGTGCTTTGTAATAGAGTCATAGAATAGTTGGGGCTGGAAGAGACCTTAAAGATCATCCAGTTCCAATGCCCTGCAATGGGCAGAGTCACCTCTCACTACATCAGGCTGCCCGAGGCCCCATCCAACCGGGCCTTGAACACCTCCAGGGATGGGGCAGCCACAGCTTCCCTGGGCAACCTGGGCCAGTGTCTCACCACCCTCATGGTGAAGAAATTCTTCCTTATGTCTAGTCTAAATCTGCCCCTCTCCAATTTATATCCATTGCTCCTTGTCCTATCACTACAAGCATTTGTGAACAGTCCCTCCCCAGCTTTCTTGTAGTCCTCTTCAGTTACTGTAAGGTCGCTATAAGGTCTCCCTGGAGCCTTCTCTTCTCCAGGCTGAACAACACAAGGCATTAAGAAAAAAACTCAGCTTCTAGATGTTTGAAGCTGCGGTTGTTGATGGCACTTTGTTAACCACTAAAGCCTCAGAAACAGCTCTGAGTGCACTGCTCTTAAAGTGTACTTGTGATAAATTGAACTGTGATTTATCTCCCCTCATTCTCCTTCAGTGTCAAGAGATGGTGGTTGCAGCATTAGCTGGTACAGGTGTAATCAGTGAAGGTCTGAAGCTGCCTGTTCCTTCTGGCTTAGTGGGGTCTGTTGCTGTTGAGGAGTGTGTATCTAAAGATATATAAGGAGTGGATAGAGGGTTGCAGCTAGAGCTTTTAGCCCCTCCTTCGTTCAGCTTTTGTGGTGCTGAAAGTTAGAAGGTGGTTAGTACTTTGCTGCTGTAGCTGGTGGACCAGGAGGAAGACTCCTCCCATGCAGGTGCTGTCTCCTGTGGGAGTCTGTATTTGATATTTGGAGTATTTCAGGTTGCTCTATTCTGTTAAGACTGCTATTCTGTGAGTATTTATTGGTTTATAATTTGGCAAGAGTTTGTTAGCAGAAATAAGTTCAATGTAAGCCTAAATGTGTATCTATGGAAGTGGGCTCAAAATTAAATCAACTTGCGTAATTGCAATTAAGAATTAAATCCTATGGATTTCCCATTCCTCCTGCTTACATCTTCTAGTTTGAAAAGAATGTATCAGTACTTTCTAAGAAGAAATTCAGAAGGAAGCATGGCTTTTATTGGAGGTACAAACTGACATTTACAAAATGAATGACAAGAAGAATTGTTTTAAGCTTGCCTAAGTTGTTGTGTCCTGATCTTTGGATTTCATCCTTGCATGCAGAGGGCAGGGGAGTGATGTGTTTTGGAGGCAGTGAGTTTTCCCGAAGTGGTTCCTGATGTTACAGAGGGTACTGAGGGCAAGGCTGTCTCCTGGGTAGAGTTGCCCACTAGCAGCTCTCACAGCTGCTTCGCTGCTAGGCTGAGCCAAAGCCTCTTCAATCTGTCCCACTGTATCAGGGCAATGCCTACTGCCAGGGCACGTGGTATTGAGAACTGTAAACCACCAGGATGGCAGCGTGGAGGGCTTGGGGCAGTAGAAGTGATGCTCCCTCTCTGTGCCTGGGCTTGCATGCTGCCACTCAAAGTTCAGCACAGATGCAGAATTTCTGCCAAAATACATGTTACACTTTCATGTACATGGCTCAACAGTTGTGTGCTTTTATCTCTCAGATTGATAGGATTTGTTTTATAAAGGCACCCACAGATAGGCAGGAACCTTGTTTTAGAAGGTGTGCTTGGCATCATAGATTAGAAGCAAAATGCAGAAGACTCCGATGTCCCCTGTGGACCTGTTCTCTCCTGTGTGCTGCTGGAAATGGAGGTGGCTCAGGGTGTCTTGTAGAAGGGTGTACTGGTTGTGTGTCATGGTTGGGTTTCACAGATACAACTGTAATAATGCAGCTTGAACAGTAATATTCCCTTCAGTATCCATACAAGAGAAAAGGGGATTCTCTGATTTGCCCCCTTTGACGATGATAGAAGAACTTTGTAAAAGAGCAACTAAATTTGTGGTGATTCTTGAGAGGTGTCACAATTTATAGCTCCTGCTGCTGTTACTACTTATGTAGGATGAGCCATCTGGTTAGTTACAGCACCAAGGCATGTGATACTTTAGAAGAACCATGTGTCAAGTGCAGCGTGGCTGGGGCACTGCATGCTGGAAGGGTTTGATGTTGGAGCTGCCTCTGTGAGCTGTTATCCATGTTCCTCTTCCACAGCAGCAGGGTGGTTACGGTACTGCTAATTCCCTTTTCAGAATCATAGAACCACCAAGTTAGAAAAGACCCACTGGATCATTAAGTCCAATGAAAACCTTATGCTGATGTGAATCTGCTGTGTGAAAAGAGATTTCAATAGAAATGCTTAAAACTTTGTAATCTATCTGAAGTTGGTGTTGCTGTGGGTTTTGTGGAAGTAGGTGTTAAACTAATGACCATTTGCCATAAAAATGCAGCAGGCACTTGAAACTTATTTTTTGTTTGTTCCTGTCATTGCCTTTTTTTGACATCTTTTTCTTTAGCATTGCCCTCTAAACTCTCTTGTTTGCTTGCTCAAGCAAGTGTTGTGTGATCTGCTAATTCAAAACGTGCTTGTTAGGCCAGGGAAACAAAATCTTGTCATGTTGTTGAGATGAAATAAGGCACCCTAAGCAAAATTATGGAGTGTTAATGTCTCTCAGTGTAAGCAGTCCTTAACTAGAAGCTCATTATAGCAGTGTTATAAAGAGTAGGGCTAGAGAGGTAACACAGGAAACCTGCAGAAGAGAATGCTCCTCATCTAGGAAGAAGGCTCTTGGCTTGTGTGATGAAGTAATAAAGCAAAGAAGGAACTCTGTCTCCTTGTTCTGTTCCCATAAGAAATCATCTAGGTCGTTTTCCCTCCTCCATGAAACAAGTCTTTCTTTGCAGGATTGTCTGGAAGGGTGGAAGTTCACAGCAGGGCTAACCAGGGCCTAGTGGGAACAAAGCTAGAAGGAGGGAGGCTGTGAAAAAGGCAGTTTCCTCTTCTCAGAGTCAAGGCAGTCAAGGCTCTTGGAAGGCTCCCAGAAGGGAAAGAAATGGAAACCAGTCTCACTCTAGACTGCCTTGCTTACAGGGGATTTTTATAATTGGGAATGGAGGGCAACATCCTTTATTGTTGTTTTCCTCTGAACTTTAATTTTACTTTGAACCTGGTGCTGACTTCATATGTGCTGGAACTGTGATTGAAAAGTGGTCTTAAGCATTTATGAGCTCACTTTCAAAAAAATAATACAGTTCTGTTTCTTTTCCCTTTCCCCCACCTCTATGCTTTTCCACTTTCCTGCTGCCTGCTTTGTGGACTCAGCTGTTGATAGGTAGCTCTGTGTATGAAGTGTGGCATTCAGACCTTCTGTTTTACCAGAGCTGAGTTGCCATCTAAGCTCCAGTTCTTCTGAAAAATGTTAAAATAATCTTATATATTTAGCCTAGCCTTGTTTTTAATGTATGGGGAGGCATAAACTCACAATTTCTACTTACTAGACATCTGCTTAGGCTTCACTCTTCTCTCTTCCCACTGTAGTTTCAGCTGGTCTGTTTGGTCTTTATCTTACATGATGATAAGGACGCTAGGCAGCCAGCCAGCTGCTGTTGAACTATAATGGAGCCAGTGGTATGTACAAAATTTGATTACTGCTGTCAACACGAGAGTGAATAAAAGAGGGCATATACTCCAGTCAGAGCTGCTAAATAAATGGCCTATTGAATTCAGTAGTAGTAGGAATAAGACTGTCTTCTCCAAATGAAAGAAGTGGCTTATGGTAGAGTGCTAGTGTGTTGAATCTCTTGAGTTTGTTTAAAAAAGCAAAAATCTTCTTTCAAGATTGCTTTCTCCCAAAGCTCCAATTTCTCCCTTGCTTATCTGCTCCTGTGGTTAACACATGGATTTTACACCCAATATTTTACAATTTGGCAGAGGCCATAGCCTTACTACTGCCATCTTAAATCTAACTGCTTTGCCAATAAGTTCTGATATGAACCTAATTAATGTTAAGTGTATCTCCATTTAGGCAAGAAATGTACTTTGTTTAAATTAGCCCCCGCCCTTGTAAATAAATTAATAAATATTCTCCTTTATATTCTTATTGAAATGATGGCTTTTTAAAGCAAAACTTGCTGTTGGATAAAAGTGATTTCTCTAATGCTTGTTATGTAGTTGCTGATGGCAGGCAAAGCCTGAGAATAGAGGTTTTCTGAGAGCTCCCTGGTGAATGAATGGTTTATCTCAGCCTCTCTATTTTTATGCTTAAGTTCAAAGGAGTGAGGCTCAGAAACTTCTGATGTTGCTCTAACTGTTCTCACTGACTGTATACCCTTTATTGATTAGTGGGAAACCGGGCAGTGTCGTAGCAAACTTGCAAACTCCCAAAACTTGTATCTATCCTTTAATCTTGGCAAGTGTATGATGGAGAGTCCCAATTAATTTGTGTGCGCACCTTATCTTGGAGTGTCAGGGACTGTCTGCTGTAGGTGAGATGTATTGGATCAGCAGGCGGGTGCTCTTAGGGAATGCAAACCAGTCTAGTCAAGATCTGAAAAAAGGGAGTTTGCACGGATGAGACTTCTGGCATATATGCATGGCTGCCTGCTAATTGTCATTATATTCTTGGTAGAGCTGGTATTGTCTTTTTGATGCTCATGAAGTACTTGGCACAGTAAGGTTTATATCTGTATTTACGGCAAAAAAATTACAAAATACATCATTGATGTTTGTTTCTACAATATGAATCCTAGCTTTAAAACTATTACCTTTTTCTGTTGCTCTTGATTGCATGGTCCACAGAAATGTTTGGATGCAAATATCCGATTTAGCTCCCTGAATGTGTGGTTGTCTTTATTCATAGAAACAAAACTCCTTTTGAAGGCATTTTTCAGGCTTTGAGTAATTCCTAAAATCGAAAGAGAACCAACCCAAAACTACCCTACAAAACAAAGTAAGAGAAAGTCCTGCCTAAATAAAATTTATAGAAAAACTGTATATTGATTTTTCCCCTCCCCCTACTAATGTCTGTCTGGTTTGTGACACAGTAAGATATCCTAGCTGAATATTAATGAAGAGATAAAAGCTGTATTTAGAACAATTGTCTAATGGCATAATGCAAGACTGGCAAATGAAATAGCATCTGCCTTTCTGCTTTTGAAACCAATTTTCCTATGTACAACTCCTCTGTAGTGCCTGTGCTTTTTGTGTGGTTACTCTCCTTTCGTGTTACTTTTCTGTGGCTATTGAAATTTTGTACAGTTCAGTATCTTAAAGCACGTAATCTGCAATCGCGTCTTTCAAAACTACAGAATTCATTGTCCTCAATTTGATGATGAAGTTGGTGATAGGATCCCAAGGGTTTGGATTCTTCTTCTGTGTTGGTGGTAAGGCCCACTTGTAAAAACTCTATCTTTGTGTTATGTCATTAGGTTTCTCCTTTACTGGCCTGTGATCTGTCTTATTTGGAATTACTGCACAGTGGAAATGGCACTCCTAAGTTTGATTTTTTTGACATGGAGGTTTATTTGTAGGACTTCCTTTTTATGTTGAAATCTTGCATTAAAATATTTGTGCTGTTTTGAAATGCCATTAAATGATGTGGATGCTCACCTTGCAGACTTGGTCTAGTTTCACATTGTATGAAACCTGTGCAGTAAGTGTTATGGTAATACTGCAAGCTTTTTGTGCAAAGTAAATGCTAAAAAACATTCAGGATTTTTAAAGTGCATATGGTACTTGACCAGAGTTTGACTTGAACAGAAGAGGAAAATTGCCATCTTTCCTATTTTTCATACCTGGTGTTTAATTTGCTGATGCTTTGAAAGCTCAAGTGTCCTTCTGTTTTCATAAGGAGTAGCGAAGCTGTTTATTAATCTCTTTTTAAAGAGGAAAAAAAAATCTCTAGCCTGAAGTCCGTTACTTATATGCAGCCTTTTAAAAGGTTTGTTTCCTGTCTGGTTTTGTCAGTCACTGTGTGGCTGAATGTGTCAAACCCTCTGAGGAAAATTGGTGCTTCCCTCCCCTTTGAGTCCCGGCATGCAGTTGTTGCGTAGGTACTAGCGTGTACTTCCTCTACATCTTCACTTTCCTGTTTTTCAAAGCTGAGCATGATCATGAGCGTTCAAACAGCCAAAAAAGTTGTGTGGAAAAAGTACGAGGCACCTTGGGATACTGACAGGCAGACCTGCTGCCCTCTGCTAGGTGAGTGCATGCTTACCTCTATTTTTAAGGCTATGGTGGATAAAAGGATCCAGTCTTGTGGTTTGCTTTGTCATCTACACCTCATGCAAGTTGCTTAAATATGTTCAAGTTTACTGACTCTTAACAAAAGCAGGTTTGTGGAAGGCATTGCAGGCAACAGCCCAGGTAAAATGCTGTGTGAGCACCTGGCCCATTGCAAGTGCTGTGTGAGCCCTGGCTGTGTCACGCCTGCAGCCATAAGATCCCCTTCATAATGCTTTTCATGGGCTTTCCTTTCAGCAATAACATCTTAGCTTTTTCATTGCCTAAGTTTTATTGCTGCTCTGTCTGGTTGAAAGTCTTAATGCCTCAAATTTTTTTAACCTAAGTGTTATGTTACAGTGCTTCCATAACTTAGTTGTGTTTAGATTCTCTACAGTTGCGATAACTGTGTTGTTTGGGACTTTAGAATGTGCGTATTTAGAGCAGCACCTTTACTCTTCACACATTTTTTCCTGTTTTGGTGGTATGTCCAGAGAGAAATACTCCTATGATTTGAAAGGAAATGTTTTGTGGAGGGGTGCTTTGGAGGTAAGGAAATTGGCTCAGTTTGTCTTTTTGTGCTGTCCTTTCCCAACCATACCACTGAAATTTTGTGGACTGACTGTTCCTGATGGTTTGAGACCAGGGCCAAATAATGTACATAGGCAATTTGAGAATTACTAGTACCTGTGAATGTGCTGTTTAGATACAGTAATTGGTAGATGGGGGCTGATTAATTTTGTGAATTGGTGTCAAAATTTGTGGATGCAGAACCTGCTGATAACAGAGAATATAGTCCATTTGATTTGGCTTTTATTACAAAGCAGGAGTCTGAATATGAGATTTTTAGAAAGAGAAACTAAAATCTTAATGCGTAGCAGGGTAACGGCTAACTTTAGAATAAAAAGATGGGCTGGGACTCTGGTCTCTTCTAGAACAATGATGTCGATTTGGATACGTGCCACTTTAGTTGAATGCAGAAACTTTTCCTTTATGACCCAGTGCAAATTCTGTTCAAACTGACAAATGTCAAGAAAACTCACTAATATAAGTGGAGTTACTTTTGAGTGACTCTAGAGAGCTCGCTAAATTAAGGCTCAGTTCTGGTGTTCTTCAAAATCTGTGTGCATTTAACCTGCTAATGAGGTACAGCTGCAGCTGATCAATCTTGGAAAGTTAGAAGTAGGAGGAAATCTGTTTGCTGGATTTTTAACCTGGGCTGCTGTTCAGGGAAAATGTTTGTTCTGGCCGAATATCAGTGTGGGTTTTTTTAGGGCTGTTTCTCAGATTTGTTCCTTTCTTCTTTTATTGTTGCATTTTTAGAGGAGCATGAACTGAGGCAAGCGTTGTAACCAGTCATGCAATAAACTGAATGCTGCAGTTGGAAAACTCTAAAATGTTCATCTGTGGGACAATGGGGATCAATCTTGTTGAGATTTTTCTGTCTCAGTCCTTCAGGTGTTTTAATAATGTGTAAGTGCCAGCGTATGCACAGGGGTAATATTTGATATTAATTTGTGTGTATGGAGGCGTGCCCCAACTGGGACTAGGCTAAGGTGAAGATCTCCTAGTTAAGTAGCATCTACTTGGTTGCTCAGGTGCCTTATATGACTGAGCACTGGGTGCTTAGTGACTGTTTCTTAAGGCCTGTTTAACTTCCTATGAGCTGAGCCCTTTGTTTTTAAAAACATGTATATCATGGCTGGTATATTGCATTTACAACTTTTCTTCATCAAGCAGCAGGATTTTTCCAGGTAATTCTTTGCATTATAACATCCCTAACTCTTCATAAAGTGTAGGACTGTACATTTACTTTCCAGGAAAATGAGTGTTTCAAATTCACTGTCATCTATGGCTCACTTTCATTTTTTTTAATAGTCTGTATTTGGAGCCTGTGAGGGACTTGTGTTGGGAATGCACAGAGAAGAGGAGAGCAAAAAATCTGAAAGAAAAGGCAGGAAAGAGGCAGGAAAGGGAAAACAAGAGAAGTTGAAGATAAATGAAGCTGGGGGTAGGGGGACATACACTACTGGAAGTAACCAAGCAGGAAGAAAATAGGTGAAAAGTTGGGAGGAGTTTGTGTGTAATTTCTTCACATCCTCTGCTTTTCACACAGACCAGAATGAAAATAACAGGGGCTTCTGAGAAGTGCAGGAAGCACCTTATGAGTAGCTCTCTGGCTTAGAAGGTGCTAGAGTGATTTATTTCTGTAAATGCTGCACTGTTGGTAGAGGTGCAGCTTTGGTTGTTGATTGGCTTCTTGTTGTGAGAGTCAGTGGGTCAGTAGGAAGGGACCTTGAAGCTCATATCTGAAAGTATGAGAATGTAGTGTAGATTAATTAGTTTGAAACCAAAGTTGATAACAGCATGAGTATGTTTAATCAGAGTAGTTTATGACCAAAAGCATACTAAATAATGAGTTCTCTTCTAGTTTGATGTCCTTTATAAATGTCTAATCTCCCTTAATAACCTTTTAAGTTCTTAAGTCAGTGACAGGTGCTGGGAGTGTGGTGGCACTGGTAGGCTATGTGGTGCCTTACTGGAGCCAAAGCTGGATCTTTGGCCAGGAGGGAAAAAAAGGGATCTTGTACTGTCTTCACTTGATCAAACAAATGGGCTGTTATCCATTGCTGTTCCATATCATGGGAAATAATTTATATTCTTCCAGGGAAACTTCTGAAACTGTTCCAGGAAAACCATTGGGCTACTCTGTATTTAAATTTCCACATATACATATTCTATCAGTGTAGCAGCATTTGGTGTGATTATTTTTTAAACTATTTTTTCTACAGCAATTGCTTCATTACCCAGATGGATGTCATGCTGTCATTTGAGGGGAGGCTACGTACCTTATATTAAGGAGGTAGAAAAAGAAGCTAGTTCTGTGAAACCTGAACGGGCTTGTCCTGTGGCACTGTCTCTAAAATGTCAACTCTTGAAGCCAATAAAGCAATCTGCAGTAATTGAATAATTTATGTTAGCATCTTAGTGATATGCCACTACATATTATTTTGGATTTTTATACAGTTGTCAACAGAAGCAAGAGAGATCAAGTTATATTTTGTGTGAGCTAATTGCAGAGCATCCCCTCACCCTAGTAATTTCAAAGGAATTTTTTTTGTTATAGCTTTAGGAAATAATGGCAATGATATGACTGAGGCATTTTACAAACCCAGGGTTTGACAGTGTGTCTTTTGAAACTCTGCATTTAGTTTCGATCCCCATTTAGGTCTCCCTTCTTGCTCTGATAGCCTCCCTGTGGAAATCCCAGGAGTGCTTGCCTACAAATGAAAAGCATCCTTTTAGGTGGGAAGGAATTTTAATGTTCCTGCAAGATATATACACTGATAGTAGCTTGAAAATAGTTTTTCATGCTACCACAAGCTGTTACAATAGTAGAAACAGTCTTTACTATAATGTTCACGTTATGTTAAGCAGTTGTGAAGCCCTGAGTTGGTTGGTTTGCTTAGTAGAACTGTGCTGGAGCTCAAAATTGTTTGGTTTAAAGTAACTCTGGCTTTTAAACACATGAAAATGGTGTATTTCCTTTCTTGGCAGCAGGTGAAGTGCGTGTTCAGAAATACAGCATAGCTGTAGATGGAATGGGTTAGAACAGATTACATAGCAGTTGCCTTGTATTACATAGTTGCCTCTTGAGTTTTTATGTGAACTGTTTTAGCTGTTTTGGGTTCTGAAGGACTTTTTGGTAAACTCTTCCTATATGTATTAAATATTAAATGCACATGAATATTGGAAAAGTGGAAAATATTTTTCCATTTTCTTGTAGTAGTCTATTTTGTAAACTGCAGGTGAGCTTTTTGCTGCTGGATGCAGGCTGTGCCCCTCCGCATTGTCGGATGGGGAGGTTCTCATGACTCACTTCTGCCATATGGGGAAACCATGTTCCCTCTGGCCAGTGAATAATCTGCCGCTGGTTCACTTTTATGTTTTCACTGAAATGTTCTGACCCTTAACTCGAGGGCTCCATATGCTTCCTGCCCTCATCCCTGATGAATAGGGCAGGAATTGGCAGCAGTATGGTCTGCTATGTGACCTAATTTGTGTGGCGTCTGGGTGGAGCGCGCTCTAATCTTCATTAAGCGAGCGGCTGAGAAAGTGAATTGTGGTAATTCCCCAGCTGATCTTTCCAGCGGGTTAAAAATTGCACTTGTCCTGCAGGGGAAGGAGATGCCTTGTACGCTGACTGACGCTAGTTATGTGCTGAGATGAATCTATAAGCATTCAGAGAAGCAGGGGAACAAATAGTTCAAGGTTTTTTTGCAGAAGTTTGAAAATGTGGTGGCTGACTTCTGCTGTGCAGAAGAGGTGACAGTCGACAGCTTTCCCCTTGTCTGCCCGGATCAAACCTGGCACGCAGCAGTTCACTGACAGCTTTCTGTTATATTTGATAATTAAAAGAGCGTTGAGTATTGCTCGTGCGGATGGAAGCAGGATAGTTGTACCTGTCTTGCTAAATTTCACTGAAGTGTGGATTTCATACTGCACTTATGAAGTATCTCCTTTTTTGAGAAAAATAGTGTTCAGTCTTGCTTAACTGTTCTGGATCTAGTTAACTTAGAATTAAGGCCTGTGACACACTTTTATAGTGTATAGATGCAGTGTTCAGTTGTGTGCCTGGCATGCAAAGAGGGCTGGGCAGATACTGGAACTATAACCATGTCAAAGATCACGTATTTCCCATTGTTCTGGTAAACTGGCTAACTGAGGGAGCGCATCAAGTTTTTAGCTACAAGGCTAACCTTTTAAAGAAATAGCATGTGTTGACTGGGCATGTTCTGTCCCTGCCTATTCCCTCCTGTGCTGGTGACTGGTTCCAGCCCAGAGATTTTTGCGAGGTTGCTTCTGAGCTGTCCCCCGATACTGAGATTTTGGGACTGCCTGTCTCAGGTCAAGAGTATCCTGCTGCGTTTCCTGGGCTAGCGAAGTCTTTAGTCTTAATTCTTTTTCTCTCAGCTATACTTTCCCTGTACTAGAATAGTACAGCTCAATCCTTTCAGTCTTTAGATTGTTTTAAAAGGTTCATAACTGGTTTAATACCTTGTAACACAATATTTTTAAAACAATTAATAAAGCACAATGCAGACCATTGACATTAACTTCTGGTCCTAGCTTAGATAGGGTAAAATCAATATTTAGTTGGCCTCTGTGACCCAAGTCGTCTTTTATATATAGGAAAGCATTTATTTTACTGCTGCTTTTAAGGTAGCAAAGAGATAGTAAAGTTGATACTTTCTGGAAGTAAAAAAAATAGATCCCCTCTAAATGAAGCTACTTTCTCTCTCATACATACAGTCTATATAAGGATTTTTAGAAAGGCTTATGCCTGAAAAATTTGACAAAGTTATTTGCAAATAAGATAATGATCTTTTTAGTTGCCAAGATAAATGTAAACTTTGAACAGAATATTTGAAAACTATTCTGTATAACATGCTGTCTTTTCTGATTTTCTATAACGTAGGGATTTTATTATTTTTTAACTGAATAACTTGTTACTAATTCTTGTAGCTTTCCTTTCAGTGAATAGGTTTTAAGCTTCAAGTTGCTAATGACAAACTGAGATTAAAGGCTGTACACTAGAGTTCTTAGCACCCTGTAAGAGTAAGGCAGAAAATGCCATCACACGATGTCTCACCATTATTCCAGAATCTGTTGCCATGAGATCTCATGCAAGTGTTCCTTATCTATTCAACAAAGAGTAACTCTAGCAGCTTTAAAATAAGGTGAGTTACACAACTTTCTTGTGAGTACCTGTCTCAGCCTTTTGTTTAGCAATCTTGAATTGGTGTAGAGCCTCCCACGATGATTGAGCTCATTTATTGATTTAGTAAAAATGAGAGAAAATGTTGATGAACTTCAGCATTGAATGATGACTTATCGATAATATACTTCGCTATAAGCTAGCAGTAAATGTGTTGGGCAGTTAGATGGAAGCAAGTATTTTATTCTTTGCATTTTTGACCTGTGGACGGAACTGATTATACGAAAGTTAATGTCAGAGTTGCAACTGTTTGATGCCTAGGCAAGATTAAGCCAATTGCAATATGCCTCTTGTGTTTTTCATCAATTCTGATGTAGTTTCATTCCTGTCTTTAATATAGTCAAGTGGCATATTCTTGAAAATAAGTCTGTTATTTCCACTTCAGTGCACAGTGCCAGCCTTCTATTGGAAGTGCTATTGGTTTTGAGTAATTTACCTATCTGTGACTAAGGGGAAAAAAAGTGCTTGTTTTAAGCAAGTAAATTTATTTGTTTTGCAATTGAAAGAGAAACCAAGATATTGCTGACAATGCAAGATAGGTTATCCTTCTGAGATTTCATTTAATATCAGAAACCAGTGTTAGAATCAAATTCTTTGATTGATAGTGTGCGATACTGTAATTCACTTGTATGTAGAACATCTGTCTTATTTCTCTATTTTTAATGTATTTGGATGGTTTGTTTTCTTGTGGGTGTTTTGTTTTTTCAAGCAATAAAAATACCTTCAAGACTGTTGCCCTTAGGAGATGAGCCGGTATTATTTTATGGTTGGGTAAAATAGTTTGCTATCTTAGCTGACATTCTTCCCTGAGCTAAGGGGAAACTTTTTTCTGTATCCATTGTAGTAAGCATGCCTTATTGCAGTTAATACTGTTTTTATTGACTCTGCAAAACAGGTTTGCTCTTCAGCTCCTGTGGCGGGTTGACCTTGGTGGCTGCCAGATGCCCACCCAGCTGTTCCTTCCTGCCTTAACAGGGTGGAGGGAGAAAATAAGATGGAAAAGGTCATGGGGTGAGATTAAGACAAGAATATTACTCACCAATTTCAATCCTGGGCAAATCATCCTTGTCTGAAGGAGAATTAATGTAATTTATTGAGAATTGAAATAGGTTAATGAGAAATGAAGACTAAAGCTAAAACACCTTCTCTTACCTCTCCCCATCTCAGGCTCAACTTCACTTACTTTCTGAATCCTTGCCCTCCACTCCCAGTGGGAATGAAAAAGCCTGCTTATTTAAATTATATTACTTAAGATTCTTTTGCTTTTCTCACAAATAAGGCTTTTCTTAACAGATGTACAGTTAACCCTCAGCAAGTGTGCGGGCTTGGAAACAAGTGGTCCAAAAATTTCCAAATAAAACATAGGCTCGTGCTTTGAAACAAACAAGTGTATTGGAAAAGAATTAAAAATATTTAGTAGGTACACTAATGCTTCTGTGAGTAAGGTTTGGCTGACTATTTCCTTGTACCTTCCTTTATGATTTGTTACTGTAAACCAACACAGATGAGACCTGTGTTGAGGTAAGCAGACTTGCATTAAATGTTTGCAGCATTTTAGAAACTGTCTTGATCAGCTGCTAAGCAAGTGCAATGTTCTGCTGCTCTGTATAAGCGTGACTCTTGCTTTTAATGGCTTCCACTGAAGTAGCCTGTAGGAGCTGTAAGGCTAGTTTACAGACAGTGTTAGCAGAAGTAGTGGATGTCTTCTAGACCCTTCTGGAGAAGTCTTGGCATGGCATTTTTTTATTCTTGCATGCTGCCCAGTTTCCCATTCCCTCTGCAGCACACAAGTGCAGGCTTCAAACTGCGCCTTTCTGGAGTGAAAGAGGGTGAGTCATGTCATGGTGGTAAAACTTACCTTTTTTGATAACATTATCCTAATGAATAACCCTGAGTGTATTATACACAGCAGAGGCATTACAGGTAAATAATTAGCTATTGTTTTGACAGTGTTGAGGCGTTTCTTTTATGTAAGACAAACTCTTTGGCTAGCCTAAAAATTTTCATTCTAGCCATTTAAAAAAAACCACCAAAACCAATTAACAGAATCAAATATATCAGAGTGTGTACACAAATTATCAGTGTCTGGAGGAATTTAGAAAAATAAGTGTTCTTCATCAATTCAGTAGCTTAACATGCAGTCCTATCATGGCCACTGCTCAGAGTTTGATTAAAAATTGGATGTGGCACTAACAATAAATCTGTGGCCATCCTATCTTTCTTAGTATAGTCCATGGGAGCAGAGCACAGTTGCTGCTAGTCATGGTAGAAGTTCTTGAAAAATGGCTTAGCCTGCAAAGCAACAGGTGTTCTGGGAAATGCTTTACTGGCTTAGCAGTAGCTCTTGAAAATTTTGGAGGCAACTATAGATCATTTGAACTTGTTTTTACTATTGACTGCTTTACAATGGAAAAGTGTTGTTTTGTGATTAATAAACCATGGAAACACTTTTCTTGTTTCTCTGCATATTCATTCTCCTATTGTGTTCCCAATCTAGTGTAATTTGATTATTGAGCCTTTACCTTTGCAAGAAATAATGTGCTGTTGAGGAAGAGTTAAAGTTATGAAATGGTAACTGTGTTTTCAAAACAATTTTTTTGGAGGAAAACTCTGGCTTACATAAGTGATAGTTTGTATGTATAACTTTACACAAGTATGGTATTGCTAATCATAGAATGATTTGGGTTGGAAGAGATCTTAATGATCATCTTGCCCCAACCCCCCTGGCACAGGCAGGGACACCTTCCAGTGGATCAGGTTGCTCAAGACCTTGTCCAGCCTGGTGTTGAACACCTGCAGGGACAGGATATCCATGACTTCTCCGGGGAACCTGTTGCAGTGCCTCACTAATGTCACAGTAATTTTTTTTTCCCACTAATAACTCTCTCCACTTTCAGCTTAACACTATTACTCCTTGTCCTATCACCGCACTTCTTCCCAAAGAGCTCCTCACCAGCTTTCCTGTAGTCCCACTTTAAGTACTGTGAGGCTGCTATATGATCTCCTCCGAGCCTTTTCTAGGTTAAACAACCCCAATTCTCTCAGCTTGTCTCATATGGGAGGTCCTGCAGCCCTCTGATCATCTTTGTAGCCCTCCTCTGGACTTGCTCTAGCAGGTCCATGTCCTTCCCATGCTGAGGTAATAGTGGTATTTTGTGAGACCTTCATCTTTCCTCCCTTTCTGTTACATTTAATTATCTCTTTGAAATTCCTTAAATATCTTCCATTTCTCAGGCTTGTTTCATCCATTCCTTCCTGCTGTTACTGACACTTCTGCATTTATCTCTTAACTCGTAAGATTCTCTCAGACCAGATACCTGCTTTCTATTTCCCCCTCTCCAAATTCTCATCTGCTGTCCTGTGGTTTGGAGGTTGACATCCAGATAATGAACTTGTTATAAGGTTGGAGATATAAATACAGATACCTATTTCATCCTTACTCATTCTTAATCTTTTGTAGTTCTTCCTTTCTCAAGAACGAATGTCCTCACACACTGCTTTCTTGCATTACTTTTTCCACTGTGCTAAAGATAAAGAATAAAAGGGTAGAAATTAATTCTTTTCTGGGAAGTCTCCAGTTTTTTTTCCATAGTGTTCATGTCCAGGAGCTGTAGGCAATAAAGCCTGACAGCTGGACTTTTGAGTCAACTTCTGATATGGTCTTCTTGAGCCTGAATATTTCACCCTTCAAATGAAGAATGTGAAGCCCGGTAGTCATCCTTCACTTCTATACCTTTTCGTAACTATGTAATGTTGGGAGGAATAATAGTGAAGCTTTGTGACATGAATAGAAAGAGTGGAACAATGTGGCTCTGATTATAGATGAGACTAAAAGTTTCTGAGCTTTTATTTGTTGTTGGCAAGCTGTTATTTTTTTTAATTGTATACTTATCTCTGCAGGACTGGAGGCAAGCCTCTTGCATTTGGAATGTTGTAATTAAATGCACCAAAATTAAAACTAGCATAATAGGTTGCTAAGTCAGCTCTTAGTCATGATAATTCTTTTGAAAGCAAATGTCTTTGCATACATTCCTCTTTCTAGCCTCTTTAGAAGTATTCTCTAACATTTCAGTGATTCTTCCTTCTATGCTTGTTCCTTTTATTCAGTTTTAACTTGTCATCCACAGAAGACAAACTCACCATGAGCCAGTAACATGCACTTGCAGCCCATAAAGCCAACTGTGTCCTCAGCTGCATCAAAGGAAATGTGGCCAGCAGGTCAAGGGAGGTGATTCTGCCCATCTATCTCTGCTCTTGTGAGACCTCACTTGGAGTATTGCATTTAGTTCTGGAGCTCTCGGCACAGGAAGGACATGTGTATCTGTTAGAGTGGGTCCAGAGAAGGGCCACAAAAATGATCTGAGGGCTGAAACATGTCCCCTATAAGGACAGGCTGAGAGAGCTGGGGTTCCTCCGGAGAAGAGAAGGCTCTGGGGACGTCTGATACAGGCCTTGCAGTACTTAGTGGGTCTGCAGGAAAGATGGAGAGGGGCTCTTTGTTAGGGAGTGTAGCGATAGAATGAGGGTAACAGTTTTAAGCTGGAAGAGTGGAAATTTAGATTAACTCTTAGGAAGAAATTTTCTTTTTGAAACCTTTTGGACAAGGATAATGCTTCTTGTCCTGTTTGAGCAAGTGGCAGGTACAGAGGTGACCAATATTCAGAATGTGTTTCATCTTGCTACACCAACTCGTATGTAGTTGCAAGAATTCTTCCTTGTGACTTTGTACTAGTCTTCATGAATACTTGGGGTTTGTAAATGATCATACTTCTGCTACAGGCTGGTTGTACGCCAGCAGTGGACAATCTGAAATATTAAGTGTATTGCTCTTTAACGCTTCAGTGTGCTATGTTTTTAGTTCATATGCTCTTCCATGTGTCATTTACTATCATTTCTCATTTCCTTGCCCTTTTACAGTTTAATAAATTCTATTTCCTTTTCTGTAATGCTGCTTTTCTTGTGTGTTCTGGTTAACAATGAAAAGTAGCCTTAATATAGCAGTAGTGCAGAAAATCATAAGTGGTAGGTGACATCAAATTAAATTAGACATTTCTAGATATGAAGATCTAGCTCATATGAGAGTTAAACTAACGTCACTGCATTTGGATGAAACTGCATCTGTGTTGTCTCTTAAACTGAAATGGTTTTGTGATTTAGTTTTTGTAATTATTGTCCAAAGTAACAAACAGCTGAAGAAAAATCTTGGAATGGTTGCTTAATATTAAGCCGTTCAAGATTTTTAACCGTATTGTTATTTTAATGGCTTAAAGTGGAACAACATATGTCCTGTGGAGGTGGAAAATGGAGTCTGACTAAACTGCAGGCATGGTAACACTAAGCATCATAGGTACTTGGCAGCTGACTCTTTGAGCATCTCATATGTCATATCCTCCTCTCTGCTTGTCTTGGAAGGCAAAAGTACTAACTAGCCCCAACCAGTTTAATACGCCTCATTTTTGTCAATGTGTACATCTGTATTGCTGCAAATCTGTATTGCTGTTAGCTTGAGTAGGATCAAGAAAAAATGCCTACCAATAAACAGAAGTTGCAGAGTATTCCAGATTCATTGTACTGCCTTTCTGAGTTTAGAGGGCAGGAGAAACCTTGGTGAAAAGTTCCTTCAGGGCTGATATGTATTTAGTCAAGGTTCTCTGACCTCTCACTGAAGTAAGACCTTCTGGAGAATGACCAGAGCTGCTGTGTCTTGTTCTTATGAAAACAAAATGACAGTGTGGTGCTCTTGGAATGTATCAGGCAGTAACTCGGGTTGCATTTGCAAAATAAAGTGAAATGTCACAGCTCCTAGCAAATTTTATCAATTACACTGCTCTGTAGTTTTGCCTTGTGTGATAAGACTGGCAAGTAACTGAAGTTACTTGCAATAGTTAAGAATGCAGAATGTTGAATGTAAACTTTTTTGCTTTTATATCTGGATGAAAGGATTTGAAATTACATTATAAAAGTACTGTCTAGATGCATTCCCCACTTCCTTCCCACATCTAGTTTGTGGTACACAGATTCAAAAGGAAGTGGTGAGGACTAGTGTTTGAGATTATCTGTTTTCTATTTTGTTGTATTTCACCCTGTTCATACCACTTGTTCTTTCTGTGATGGTAATATTACTTTAATGTTGCAGAATTAATCTTCCTTTTATTCTATTAAGGTGCTATTTCACACTCTTCAGGTTATGCAAATAGAAGTTCATTGTTGGATTTCTAGTTTTTTACTACTGAGCTTTGTAGTTTGCCATAAGTTAAGTCCATTTTATTGCAACTTTGAAATTTGAATTTTTTGTAAAGGTGTATGAAGTTAACTTGTTTACAGTAGGTCTCTCATTCAGAGGTGCAAATACGTGTTTAAGTAGAGAGCAAGTTTCTCTTAACCCCATTGAGGAACCTAAGTGTATTGTTTCTCTTTGATAAAGAGCCAGTGTTTTTGCATGCTTGTGGGATTGCATCCCTGCCTTATCCTCATGTCCTTTCTCTCCCTCATTTGACCCTTCATCTCTGAGCAATTACACATTAATCCAGGCCTTTAACAATCTGCTCAAATGTGTTGGAGCAATTGGGCTTTGTTTCACCCGAGTTGGCTGGTACTTGGGAATGCTTCCATGGGCAAGTCTGAAGAAACTAATGCGTGGCTGGCTCTTGGGAGAGCTGGGGATGTGCAGATAATGTGCTAATAGCCAGCATCCGGCTGAGATGTCATACTGAACCTTGCCTCTAAGCATAGCTCTCCTTCTGGCTGTGCTTATATGATATCTTTGTTTTGGGAGCTTTAGGAAATACTTGTTCAGTACTGGTTGTTTATAGTAAGAATCATTATTTGATGATATTTGCAAATTTTTCTTTCTGGGGTGGAGTGCGGCTGAGGATGTGAAAGCCTTGAAAGAAAATTTGCTCTTGCATTATGTGACCCAGCAGTGCTTATCTTGCCCTGGCCTTTTCTGGGGTGGAGGCTAAGTGCTGATCTTTTAACCCTGTATGAGACTGGGAAGGTGTAAGTACTTCTATTGATTAAAGTATCTTGGACCAAATGCTCTGATTTTCAAGATAAACCTTTGAATTGAGGAAATGATTTGTACTGTATCGGATGCTTTTGTCTGCTACACAGGTTGTACTTTGTGTTCTGATTTCTTCTGCTGTGTAGTCTCCCTTTCTTACTGGCAGGAGGAGTTGATTTGCCATGTAGTTATACTCCTTTCTTCAAAATTAGTGAATTAAGTCAGTACTGGTTGTGGTGTCCACAGCTAGATACCATGTGCTTATACTTCTATGAGCACACCTTCAGTGGAGTGGTGGATTTCAATGCAGGGATTTCATCAGAATCATAGAATCACTAGGTTGGAAAAGACCCACTGGATCATTGAGTCCAACCATTCCTATCAATCACTAAACCATGCCCCTCAGCACCTCGTCCACTTGTCCCTTAGTCACCTTCCCTGGAGGTGTTTCAACCACCTCCCTGGGCAGCCTGTTCTAGTGCCTGATGGCCCTTTCCATGAAAAATTTTTTCCTGATAACAAGCCTGAACCTCCCCTGGTGGAGCTTGGGGCCATTCCCCCTTGTCCTGTCCCATGTCACTTGGGAGAAGAGGCCAATATCTTCCTCTCTACAGCCTCCTTTCAGGTAGTTGTAGAGAGCAATAAGGTCTCCCCTCAGCCTCCTCTTCTCCAGGCTGAACAATCCCAGCTCTCAGCCGCTCCTCATAAGGCCTGTTCTCCAGCCCCTTCACCAATTTTGTTGCTCTTCTCTGGACTCGCTCCAGAGCCTCAACATCCTCTTTGTAGTGAGGGGCCCAGAACAGAACACAGTAAATCATCATCAGCTGTGAAATATATCCATCTTTTTGTAGACTCTTAATTCTGTACGCTTGTCTCTGCCTTTTTAGCCCCTTTATACTAGTTCTATCATCTGTCTTGCCTTCACTAGTGGTTGCTGTCATTAATTTTGCTGCTCAGGCTAGCAATATTGAGGCTGCAGACTCCAGCCTTGCTAAGCCATAGACACCACCAGTTTTGCTGCAGGGACACTGACCTTTGACTAAAAGTCAAAGACTTGAAGCTCTTAAGCTGCCTCAGCTGGGCAGCTGCCTGTTGGGCAAGGGCTGTGAATCCTGAGCCTGCATGGTGCTTGATTCTTTAGCATGGGGAGGGTAGGCAAAAACCCTTCTGAAAATGCACTCAGGACATGGTTACACCTGTAAGTATGTCTGATTTACTGGGGTTGTTGTCAGAGGCAACAGCAATAATCTGCTTATTATCTGCTTTTGTTAGGTGATCTTTCTCTTTGTACAGCCGGTTTCTAGGAAGGTGTAAAGGTGATGTCTGTTCTGTATTTCATTCTCCCTCAAAACAGTTTGATATCTTAGAATGGCAGTCCTCAAACACCACATCTGCACAGGTTCCATCACAGTCCTCCTGAAAATTGATCATTAAATAAATGCACAGGGATTGAGATGTGAATGTGTAATACTTTACCTAAACAGTTGGATGCTGAAAACCCTTTCCCAGTTTCTGCCGAAGTCTTGACAGGCTTTGAACTTTGGTTGCTCTCCTTCTGACTGCTTTCAAACTGTATCTTTTCCAGTTTTGGTCACACTGCTTGGAGTGGTATGTCCTGAAGGTGCTTTCTGTACTGAAGTGGGAAGGCTTCTCTGGGCTCACATCAATCAGTGGCTTGTTTGGTTGCACAAATACCTGTTTTAATGCATTCCAGATCCTCATCCTGTGATTGTCAAACAACTTATGTACTTTCAGAGCAGTTAATCAGGGAGGGGGCTCAACTTTGGGGCCTGATTAATGACTAAGCCAGGGAAGGAAATGTGAGTCTAATTAGGATATAGGATTAGCAGTGCCTTGATCTGCTGCTGTTCTGATCAAATGACAAAAGAAAATTCTCATGTTTGCCAGAAGCCATAAGAAGGGGCTATTCATAATACTTCAATTTCTTTTATCCTATCCTCGTTAAGGTGTCTCACTAAGTACATGAATTGGATAAGACACCTTTATGACTGTTTTTTCTTGCCTCTAGAGAAAGAATAGCCCTCTGTCCATGAAATTGCTTAAAGCTTTGCTTAGCATCAGTTTTTGGCACAAAGGTTCCCCCTTCCCCAATGGCACAATATTTTCCTTTGCCTAGAAAGGAATGTGACTGGGAAATGAAATATTCAATTTGTCTCAAGAAATGGACTTGCCTTTTAATCTTCCTCACTAGGGCTGGGTGACACTACAAAACAGTAATATGTTTTGGGTATGTAGCATGAAGCTAAGAGCAGATAAATTTAGTGATCATTTCTGTAGTGAACTTGCTGGAGTATTTTAAGTATAGAAATGAGGGTATTTGTGATTTTCTTAAATTTTTGGATTTAAATTCCTAAGCCATCCTATTAATTCTTCCTGCTTGCTTCTCTTTTATGTTCAGAGCACCACTACACCATGTGAATTTTAGAGGCTTCCTTTAAATCTTCCACATTTCAGGTTTCATCTTAATTACAAAGGTTGATAGGCTGAGGTAGATAATTTACAGGCTTTAGTGTGACTGATCCTTGGCAAAATAATGGAATATCTAATGAAGGTCAGACTTAGCCTGTCTGGAAACAAAGCAAAAAATTATTGCTTTTTTAAAAAAAAACAAAACACCAAAACCCCAACTTTGCCTATTTGATTTCTGTGAAGACTGGGCTCAACTTTAAGATCTGTATGCAACAGTTTGAGGAATACTTTGTATTTGAGCTTGCTTCTCTGTTTTTGTCTTCCAAGCATTACTTACCCAGGGATAAAAGTAAGACTTTTCAGCATGGAAGAGAAGGATCAGGATACATAAACTATGTATCATTGTTTAGGGCTTGTGGAGGGTGTCTAGAAATCTGTTTCCAAGTGACAAAGAGCGTTATGGGTTTTTAAAGACTCTTTACTGTTATCTTCTTAATTTCTGTCTTAATTAGCACTGGAAAGTTTAAATTATATTTATTACTTTCAGTGGCTGATGTGATTGTATGTATGCTATTTTTTTGCCTTAAAACTAGATTTCTAAAAACTAGATTTCTAAATACTATCAGAGCTTTGAGGCAATCAAAGCCAGAAAACCATTACCTTGACCTCATGTAACTCAGCTGCTGAAGCTGCTATGTTATGAATGTCTTACGTTGGACTGCTATGAAATACTTGAATTGCATGTTTTTACATAAATCTAGTCTGCATGCTGCTGTCACTGAAATTGCACCTTTGTGGTCTGTGTTAGGAAAAACATAGTTAATTTGTTTGCAGAAACATTTAAATAACAATTATGTGATTTATAAAATATATTAACATACACTTCTTACATCTGATGAATCTATTTTCATGAGGAAAGAACACTGATTATGCTTATTTCATTTTTTTTCCCTTGCAAAACTGGTCCCATTTGGATTAACTAGTGGGAAATTTAAACCAATTTCCATGTTGTAAAACTAAATAGCTTCAGGTTGCATGAATATAAACAGCTGGGAAAAGAGGCCTTGAATGCAGTACCTCCACTAAAGAAAAAAAAAAATGTCTTTCTCCGTGTCTGGATGCCCAGTAAGTGTCTGCATGTGAGGTACCCATCTACCTGTTTCCTTTACCTTGATTGCTGGGATGGGGTGGGAGCTTGCAGTGAGAGGCAAGAGAAGTTGTGGGGAAGAGCTGGCACTGATTGGATGTTAGCCAAGCATTCTTAATTGACTTGTTGTGAAATTGGAGCATATAGTAATGTCTAGAAGGTAGGTATTATTAGTTTGTCTCAGAAATTGGCTTCTATGTGTTGGGAAAAGCTGCTGACCTAGTGAGGTTTAGAGCAGGAGTTGATGGACTGGTAGTGAAGGAGATTTGGCACAAGGTGGGCAGAGATGGATGGAGGAGCCTGGGAAAAAGATTGGACAGCTCTGAAAGGGATGGCTCAGGAAAGGTTTTAATATTTGGGAGTGAAAAGTCAGAATAGGGGATGAGGAGGATTTAGGATTGCAGTTTTAGGGTTCCGGGAAAAGGAAAATAGGAAAACCTTTGGATGAGTAGAGTTGGGATAAAAGACACTGGAGTATGATGGGACAGAAATTTTGTTGTAAATAAGAACTTGAGTGCTATTATCTTTACCTGTTTGTCACAGCACAGAGAATAATCTCTTCAGTCTGTTTTTGGTTGGTTTTTTTTTTTTTTTTAATTACGTGGAATGTGGCCACTTGTCCTTATTGTAGGTAGCAAGTCTGGTGTGAACTTGGAGCTCTGGCCAAAGCAATGCATGGCACGTGTTACATCTCTGACAGTACTGGTGAAAATTTGTCTCTGGGATATTACTGCATTTGTTTGCCAAATTGAGTCTGCTTTTCCAGTCAACTCTGAAAACTTCTGAAAAAGTTTAATCCTGTGTGCAAGATTTTATGTAATACTCTATAGCAAACTTCCTTAATTGTATGTGGAAAATGACATTACATCTTTTGTACTGTGAACATTGTTTCCTGCAGATGTTCAAACAAGGCTGTTAGTCTGACTGACTTGAAATTGCCATAACTAGCTGAGAGAGATACTTGCATTTATACAGTTTAAGGCTTGGCTTCCTTCTCTGCCCAAGCAGTGTTGCTTGCTTGGGCCTGTACAGGGTCTCTGACATCTGTTGTGTGTCTGCTTCCTTCTGGTATGCGGATGGGTTTGTTATGCAGTAGACTACACTAGATGATCACAGTGATCCCTCTGACCTTATATCCCATGAATCACCTCCACATATGCAAGTGAGCATAATGACGGCTTTAATTTGGGCAGAGGAAAAAGACCAGATAGCTAACACCAGCTTGTGGAAAGCAATTCTGTTTTCTTTCTAACTGCTCAGAAATGCAAGGCTCTAATCTGTGTTCATAACAAGATGAGCCATAGTAAATCTAGCTTGTGGTTCCTAACTTTTATTTGTGTCTGTAAATTTTCTCTATTTAAATGCGCTCCAGTTTGTGTACTTAAAAATATCTTAATCACTGGATTTGGGGCAGGAGTTACCCGCTTTTCTCTTTCCATGTTTCAGTCATGTAGGTTGGGACCTCAGGGAGATGGTAAGGGCATCTTCTCCTTGTAGAAGTCGGTCCTTTTGATACCTATGGGGTTGATATGATCAAGTCCACTGTCATCATAAAGTACTTCTGATACCTTTGTTTAAGATTTCCCCCCACCCAGTGCACTTGTTGATGTGTGAAACCCTTTGCTTTAACCTAAGATTTCAGTAGAAGCTTTTCCAGCATCAAACCTTGATGCGTGATCACTGGCATTTCGTGAACTATGCACCTGAACATATTTGAATTTCACACAAAGGCTTGGAATGGCTGTCTGGTACTGGGAGCTGATGCTGCTTGGTTTGACCCATGCTAGTGAGCTGTTGCAGGCTGGAATGTGTGGGATTGCCACAACCTGCTGACCCTCTGGAGCAGCCTTGTGTAGGTGTTGGCATAGTGTGCCTTGGTATATTGGTTTTGCGTTTTTGTCTTGTGGGAACAGTAGGGCCACTGGACTAGTGTGTGGTGTCACATGATTTACCTTCCCCAAGAGCTTGATGTCCTCTCTAGCTTCTTTTTAAGTATCATTCCAATGCTCTGAGACTAGTAAGTATGATGTGTTAGATTGCTTTTGCTGGGAGGTATGGCAACATCTATTTTAATATTGCTTCAGCTGTGAGGATGCCTTCTAAGTTATCAGTTGCTGGGGGATTTTTTTATTGTGAAGTAAATACAGTTTAGCTTAGACTCGCAGCACGCTTCAGTGAGAACAGAGGGTGGTCCTCATTACTAGCCTGGTGTCTTGTTTTTGATGTCTGCTGTTGGGAAACACCAGGAAGTGAGATGCAGGGTGTCATTTTTTTTAGTTTTCTTATTTTGTAATGCTTGTATTTCATAGTTTAGTCTATACAGAATTTACAATCCAACCAGTTGCCACACAAAATGCAGTTGCCGTAGGCATGCACTCTTAACTTCGTTTTTGCTCAGCTGCTGTTTGGAGAGGGAAGGAGAAGGAATGAAGGCAAACTTTGTGCTCATGACTGATTCAGAGATTAAAATTGCAGTGCAAAGGTGAAAGCTTACAAGTGAATTACTTGCTGCTGGAGCCACTTGTTCTACTGTGGTGTTGCAAGAGAAGAGGGGATCTGCAGAACATTCTTAACTTTTGCTTTCTGTTTCTTTGAAAAACCCAACACCCTCTCCCCTACAAAAGCCAAACCCAACTCAGTCTCTGGGCTGTGGAAAAAGATTATTCTGTTAGCGAAGTCAGGGTCCAGTTGTCCTGATGAGCACCAGACGCTCTTCTGTGACCTCAGTTGTCACTCCGGTGCCTTGTGGTTTATGTACTGTTTTGCCTTTTACTGGTGGGAATAAAGACCACACTGTTTTCTATCCTCAGATTTTAAATGCTGATTGTATTTTTTTGTATGTGAATTAGTCTGAGTTTGACAAAATGATAGTTACTTTCAAAATGGTTTTTCTATCCAGAAAGTCATGCACACAAGAATACAAAACTTCCTCTTTTTGTTAATATTAGGGTTTCATAGAATGTTGGTCTTGGGTGGAGCAGTATCTATACTAGGTACTCTTGCTAGCCTGGAGGCTTGGGCAAAGGGATGTTTTTAACTTTGTTACATTCCAGGTGTCTTAATTGAAACCCACAGGCTAATTCCTCCTTTTATTTCTAAATTCCTTTGCTGAGAACTTGAATAATGAAATGGGGAAGGCAAATTTAAGTCTTAATGTGAGATGACCTTTGGTAACTTCTGCTGGAATGGTTGGGCAATTTTTGTATTTTATTTGCCAATCTAGACTGTATGCTTCTCCAGGGCACTTTATTGTGCTTCTCTGCCAGCTGTTTTGGGTGTGATAACTTTTGTCTTTCCAAAACTAAATAACACAGTTCTGTCATGTAAGCATGTAATGCATTTTGAGGAAATAAGAAAGCTGGCTCTCAGTATAAAGCAAGGGTTGAATAAAGGACAAACCATAATCTGGTGAGGCTTTTGTTTTATTACCTCTATTTTTGGATCATGTAGATTCCTTTTTTTGCTCCTGAACATGATACTTGTAAGGTAATAGATGGGACTTAAACTACAGTTTCAAAATGTCCCAATACAATTAAGGGACAGCATTGTGGGCGGAGGAGGGTATATAAGGCTAGAAGAGCAGCTGCTTGGGGTGACTGAATGCCAGGACACAGACTGGGCATCAGGTCAAAAGAGCTGCTTGTTCTGAGCATACTCCAGTTGCATGGACATACATCATGTTTTATAACAGAAAGAAGCTTCAGCAAACCAGCATCCGGGATAGGAAGCTTTTCTTCTGTCATCACAGGAGTTTAATTCTGTATGACTGTGTGTTTAGGTTTCTTTTTATTTCCTGTTAAAGGAACAAACTGTTCTGACATTGACCATTACAAGTCCATTAAGTGACTGGAGGGCAGAGCTGTGTTGGCCAGAGGAAACAGTCAGTAGGCGATGAAGTAGAACTTGGCCTCCAGTCAGTTCTTGGCTTTTATCGTCTGGCTGTGGCAGTGTGAAAGGAAACAAATGTTTTAGTGGCTGGGTGAATATGCTTCTCACTGGGCTGTGACTTGCTATGATTTTTAATGTTTTGTGTGTGAAGTTGACTGGCTGGAGGACTGTGTGCTTTGCTAAATAGTAATATTGTTTTTTGACTGAATGTGGCTAATTTGTTACCAAAATCGTAATGTCAGCCTCTGGGGCTTAGCTTTACAGGCTTGTAAGAATCTAAAGAAAATTAATTTGAGGTCTAAAATAACTTGTCACTGTTGTTAACAAAGCACCAGTATTTCAGTTATAAATCCCTGGAAATAAATTTATAGCAGAAACCTTGACACAACCCTAGCTGTAATGGCCGACTACAAAAATTCTAGTTTCAGAGGCTCTTAAAACACATTGAAATGTAGTTTGACTGGGTGAGTGTCATCTATAAATTTTATAACTGAGCAGAATGTTTTGGGAAGATGGGGGGTCATAGGGATTCTGATTTCCTACTCTACTGAAGTAGTAGAAAGGGTGCTCTGCGTAAGAGGTAGTAGGAATATATACATTCATGTTCTGTCTCCATTAAAGTTTCTTTTTATTGCAATAGTTTTCTTTGATTTGTTAATTTCTTTCTCCTCCCTAGGGAATGATCTTGTTGAAAACAGGGAAGAGGGCCTGGACTCTTACTAAATGTCATTATGCTTCCAAAAACTGGACCTGAGGTTTGTGGGAGAGCGGCCTAGTGATGGATTCCTGGTGGGCTGGGGCTGGCTAAATGTTCAGAAGAGTTGTTGACTCCTGCCATACATGTACTTGTGAAGAGGCTGAGTCCCCCAAGAGCTCTGAGCACACAGGATTTGTAAATTTATCACCATTTTCATAACTGATGTTACTCTTTTACACAGTTAGTACAGCTATTTTTTGGCCTCTCTTCATACTTCATCTCTATCACATGTTAAAAGAATAAGATGTTGAACTTTGGAGCTGCTGTTCTCGCATAGGGAAGATAAGGGAAGGAAAAAGGCAGATTAGCAAAGTGTCTTGCTACATAGTTATGTACTTGGGATTGTTGGTAATAAAGGGACAAATGTTAATGAATGATTGAAGAAAGAGAAGGATGTTTAAATCTCAATACATTCAATACAAATAGTATCTATAATTAACATTAATGGAAAACTTTATCAAGAAGTGGACATTCTGGGACTGTTTTGTACAAAGCTAGTTTTTTTCGCCTAATGGTGGCAGCTAATCTAGTCTGTTCTTGTCTATCAAAAAATACTTGGAAGGAAAAAATGTAGTGTGTATATACATATTCAATATATTTGGAATTTAACTCTTGATCCTGTCAATCCCCTGTGAGATGAGTATTTGGCACTGTGTATCCTGCAGGTAGATCCTGCCTGTCTGTTGGTGAGGGCCTCTATTTCACTGAGGGAAGAGAGCAGGGTTAATGACATTTTTAGGTAATTGTATTTCCCCCAGAACAATCCCTTGAATTCCAGTGAGGTGTTTTAAGCACGGCTTGCTTTGCATGTTCTTGTAGGTATTTTCAAGCTTTTTGAGAGTTTTTCTGCATTAGGCTGTCTGATTTCTGTTTGAGCTTGAGATGCGATTGTGTAGGCTATGTTGGATCAGCTTGCTTTACATGCCAAAGAGAAACACAGAACACTGAAATAATGGTTGCTGGCTTCAGTGTTGCAGCAGATGTGCACTCTTTGGCATCCTGAAAGCAGATTTTTCATCTGTAGCCTAAAGGGAGCCTAGAACAGAGGTTTTATTTTAAACTGACATCAACGTTTTAGTTGGTCAGTTTAAGTCTTAACTGTTGTGACATCTATATTCTCACGAATGTGATGACTTCTCTTGCCTGGACTGAGCCTTAGGCACTGCTATTCCTTGTTCCTGTCAGGTAAACACCTGGTTGGTTGCTCCACTTCTCTGGTCGTCTGTGTTTAGGTATTAGACATGAAGGGCATCAGCTTCAGATGCATGTTGGGCAAGAAAGAGGAAATTTTGAGATCTACCTTAAGGAATCTTCTGGTCATGTTCTATGACTTTAAACACCTGAAATTTCTAGGTAAAACTTCACTGTACAACAGTTTCAGTTGCTGTTGAAGAGTATGATGATTTTAAGTGGTGCCTTTTAATCATAGTCTGATTTCTTTTCAGATGGTATAATTTTTTTCCTTTGCATGATTTCATGAACTGGATTTGAGTTTCAATCCAGTTTTCTTTTGACTTCATCCCACTGCAGGGACAGGTAGTTTGAATACCATGGTGTGGTATGCTTTGTTGTGGTAAAGGGATTGGAAATATCAGTACCAAATGCCACAGAGGTTCTGTAGCAGAGCATCCATGGTAGCAGCGTGCTCTGTGCCTGAAGCATATCTCCAGCCTGGTCTGTCAAGAAGCTTGTGGAGTCTTAATGATCTCTTAGAGAAGATCTGGACTGCAGCTGCCAAACTGAGTTTGCCCAGTGGAAGGCACTTCTTGCCTTGGCTGTGGTCTCCTGCAAGAATTTGAAGGTTAAAGACTTTCACAGGCTTTATGTGTATCTTTTCTTCTTGGCTACAGCAAGCAAGCCTGAAAATCCATGGCGGGCCAGTTTCTTTGCCTGGTTTGTTGTCAGCAGGTAATTCACTGTCATTTAAGTGCAGGTGATGAGGCATAGTCTTGTCTTTAGCACTGCTCAGTGCAATTTACCCAAGAATTGTCCAGAGCTGTGCTGGAGGTGACTCAGCCTGGTTTAGAGGTACAGACTCTGTAAAATTACAGATGACTCCCAAATGGCTTCCTTGAACAGCCTGGGAAGCTGTCTTCTCCTCTGGACAGCTGGAGGCCACTGCTCCTCCATCTGCTTTAACCTGTAAGTGCTTGCTTGTCCTTCCTCTTTGTCCTATTGGGTCCTTCTAGCTGTCTCCTGGACCCTGTGTAGTGATGCTTGTGCCATGTCAGTAGGGATAAGAGAAGGGCTACCGAGCCCTTCAGCTCAACTTGGCTGTGACTGGGTGACTAATGTGGTTCCTAACCCAGATGTGAAACCCAGCTGAGAGTGGCTAAGGATGAGAGTGCTTCAGTGGTTACTCCAACAGCTTTGCTACTACAGTTGCTGTGCTGTTCACTGAAGGAGTCTATTATCTGCATCAAAAGCTTGAATTGGGGACCTTGGCAGCTTTTGGAGTAATGCATACAGGCCAAAAGATATATTGACAAAGCCTATGGTTTCATAGGTTGCTTTTCACCAAATGGGGGGAGCCTGTGAATTTAATGCATTGATATCCTACCCAGGAGGTGTGGTGAGGCTGATTCTAATGCAAAGGAGCTGCTGTGGTTGCTATCAAAGCTGAAACATTTGTGTGACTCTGCAAGTACCAAAGTCTTGTAGAGGTTTCAATGTCTTTATCAATAAGTGGCAAATATTTCTCCCACTGAGTCAGGATAATGTTTAATATGACCCTTTCTGAGCAGTCTAGAATTGAGAATGCATTTTCAATCATTGTTTTCTTATTTTCTTTCTCCAGACGAACATAATGATGTACAGAAAAAGACCTTTACAAAATGGATAAATGCTCGATTTTCCAAGGTAATGTTGGGTTGAAAGTACTACCTTCATTTTGATTGATTTGCTGTTTAGAACAATATTGGTTAAATATACTTTGCTCTTACTCCTGTAGAATACTGCTGGTGAGATATGTCAAAGCCTGTAATGGAAACAGATAAAATGTTTGTTCTGTTTCTCCATGCACATAAATGTTTTTTTCTTGAACAAGATATGTAGAATCAATCTTAATATTAAAATACTATTATTTGCATGATGTTATCTGGGGTTTAGGTCCTCTTTACGCAGTCTTTTTTCTACATGCAGTTTTCTGATTATGAACCTTAGTTTGTTTACTGTTAGTGCTGCTGAGTCTGCTTTACTCACCCAAGCTACTCATAAACTTCCAGTTGAAGCCGCTTGGTGTTGATACTAGAGTCTTGACTATGATATTCTGTGTAATTGCTACCTCATTTTGACTTTTGGCTGTTGTGCTGTATGTTTGTTGTTTTTAATTCTGTTGACCAGCTTGAAATGTGCTGAGGATCTTTTTTGTGTTAGGATGAGAAAGGAAGCAGTGGTTGCTTTGGGATGCTATTCAAAGCCTGCTTTTTATGGTGCTGTTCTGATAACGAAAAAAGATACTTTGCCCAGGGATGTGGTGGCTTGTAGGAAGTTTCTCAACTTTGTAGTTTGAATATGTGAAGAAACGTGGGCTACTATTAGAACTCAAGGGTGTGTTTTTTTCCTCGCCAGTATGGTGTTGCAAGCGGGAAACCTACTAGTTTGCCCTCTGTTGATGAAGAGGGATATGCATGTGAAATCTTGAAAGAAGGTATAAATATAGAAAGAAAGAGGTGTGTGGGTTGGTTTTTTTTTATAAATAAAGCAATAGTGTTATAGCAATGAATGACTGCCTCTGGAGTGCTGCCCTTCTGAAAGTTCTTGGTCAGCAATGTAAGAAATTTTTACCTTCCTTTCCTGTGCAACAAGACACTGGGAAATGCAAAGCTTGTGGCCTTGGTTGATTCACTTTGGCTTAGGTTTGTTTTGGTTGAAAGCTGATATCATACACTTAATCCAGTGCATTCTTGGCTAGTTTGCCCTTCAGGGGAGGACTGCATGCATAGCTGGTGGCTCTACGCTCTGCTTTTGACAGCTACTGGGAGGAAAAACATTCCTGGGGGAGGAGGGTCAGGCAGGCTAGAATCATGCAAGGAGTGAAAACACGGTGATAAAGGAAGGCCTATTTGTAGAGACTTACACTGGTGTAAAGATGGCACAAACACAAATGACAGTGATACTGAGAATATACTGTGTGACTTGCTTGTATGTGTATGAACAGTGTATTGAAATGGATAAAATTGTTTTCAGTTTTTAGTTGTACAACCATGGCTGTATTATATAAAGTGCCTTTTCCTTTATGCTATGTATTAACAGAGATCCTGATTAGCTCCTAGATTTCCCTGCCACAGGATATGGTCAGATATTAGGATTTGAAGTAACTCTATAATTTCATGGCCCATTAAGCCACCCAAAGTTATGAAAGCTACGTTAATGATTAGAGACTTGTATAAAGAACATACTACTGTATATCCACTTCAAACATGAGCATGGCTACTTTGCCATGATAAAACACAGGTTTATGAAGACTGGCATGGTCGGATTGCAAGGAAATGGCTGATGTTAAGTAGAAATCACCATGTAGGAAAGTCTAGTTTCCACTGTGCCTTGAAAATATAAAAAGACTGATTTCAGTCATATTCAAGTTTTTGCCTTTTCCAAGTCTCTTGCATTGTTCAGAATTAATTTTCTGTGAACTAGATTGATTCAGTTTCTTGGCAGAATAGAGACATTTTGGAGGCTGGGTAAATGTAATCTGACTTGCATTGCAGAAAACAAAATGGTAACTGAAGATTTTTGTATGGAATTACAAAGTTTGCTTCAAGAATTTTATTTGTCCTTCCACATGAATTACAATATAATTGACCTTCATTTAAACACAAAGCAAGCAGCTGAGCCTCTCTAAACTAGTTGGATATCCAAAAATCCTCAATCTACAGTTGTATAATGTATTAAAAAATGAGTGAACTTGATGTAAATAAATCCAATAGGGTTTTAAAAAGGATCTAGAAAGAGAGTAATGTCTTTCCCTTCTCTTGTCCATGTTCTTCACACTAAAAATGATTTCTATCCTTTTTTCTATCCCTTCATCCCTTTCTATCCTTTTTAATTATTACTTACCACTTTGTAAATATTAATACGTATATCTTCAGAACACCTGTCTGGAATGCAAGAGTATGATATTATGTGTTTACAGCCACTGCAAATGAAGATAAATATCAGAAGTAGCTACTAATTGAGTGCCTAGTATGACACATTGATTAGATAATCCAGAATCCAGAGGATTTCACATTTCTGTAATATCTTCATATAAGCTAGAGCTCTTGTTGAGTCTGATGACAGAGCTTGGAGTTCATCTCTTCTGCAGACTCAAGCAAAATATCTAGTTTCTTTTTAGATGAAGCTTGATTAGCATAGAGAAAGTACTTTGAGATGCTGCCTGTATGAGCAAGGGCTGGGCTTAATGATCTAGAGAAGTCTCTTAATATGGTACATAGTGATTGCCTGTGATTTAGCCAAGAGTTGCCCTGTAACAAAAAGTAGAGTTTGAATTCAGATCCACAGGGGTAACTTACTGCTCCATTAACCATATGTTATTTGTTACCAATGGGTGAAAGAGGAGTTGTCAAAGATTTTGCCATCAACCCTAGTTTTGAAATTTACAACTTCTAAATAGTTTCAATCTGTTTTTCAGGCCTGCTGATATGCCATGCACTTCTGTATTCATCACACAGATGCCTCACTCTTCAGCTGATAATTACATAGCATAGTAGCTGGATACTTGGAACTCTAGAAGATTTCTAGAAGACTTGATAGACATGTTGAGGGATTCAGCAGTCTTGTGTGCCACTTCAGATCCTGCCTGTACAGTTTTTTAGCCCTGTTTTCTTTACTCCTACTTTCTGACCCTGTCTTCCCCACATTCCCTTTTCTATTACACCCTTTCATACTGAAAAGCTTGCTTGCCCAGCAAATCTGGAGTTTTGATCACCCTATTTCATTCCAGTTTTTGTCTTTGTCACTTGGTTGCTTACCCAGTAAGACACCATTTTTCTAGTTAAAGCTCCAGACTTGCTCTTTCTGTCTTTCCTTTTCATTTCTCCCACTCTACATCTCCTCAACCTTCCCAGCCCTTACAGGATTTGATAATTGTGTGACTGGTCCTATTTTTGCCTCTCTAAACAGTCCTAGCCTTGCCCTTTCTTCATCTCTTTGCAGGAGTCTGTCTTTGCTGGCTTTCATGTTCCTATTTTCAGGTTTGCTTTCAGATTTGTTACTATCTTCTTCCGCTGTTCCTGAATTTGGCAGGTAGGACCCAGAGTCAGCACAAGAAACATGATGCCCTAACTTAGATCTGTGGAGTGAGATCTGTCACAGACTGTCAGAGCTTAATGCCGTCACTCTAGAGGAAGGTCACAGATCCAGCATGGGCAAACTGAGACTTCCTTTTCCCCAAAGAATTGTCTTCATCACATTTGGAAAGTTTTCCCACAGGAATGGTAGAAACAGTTTATTGCTATGAAGACTGTGCTCTGCAAAAAGAACGTGAACCCCTGGAGAGATGCTTGTGGCATCCAGTAAAAAGATGGATTTCCTTCCGCACACCTCACCTCACCCCAGGTCACAAGTCTTGGGTATGAATGGCTGTTGTACAGGAGCCAGCTGAGGACATTGTTCCAAGGTCTTGGGAGCTGCATTCAAAAACCTTGTGTGCCTGAACTGAGCTTCCTTGTTATGTACTCCCATCTCTTTCTAATCCAAGCTCTCAATTTAATTCTTGCATATGGATGACTGTCTTATTTCTGCATTTGCAGCATTCTTTTTGCATGTCTTTCTCTGGTCTTGATCCTCCAGGATCTGTGCTGGTGCCAGACATCTGCATTGGCCAGCAGCTGCAGCCTTGGCAGGGCTTGCAGCCAGCACCTGCCAGTGTGGGTAAAGCCAGGCCTCCCATGCTTTTATAGCATCTTAGGCTCTTTCCTGCTCCTCAGTCTTACAAAATTCATGTCAGTTTATAGTTAAAGAGCGAAGAAGAGGCTGAGGTACAGCTTGGGAGCAGACTGAGCTCCAGGGAAGCCTACCAGAAGGCAAATGCTTGGTGCTGTGGTTCCTGGGTGTTACCTTTCCTAGGCTCTGAATGGTCCCTTCCCCTCAAGAGACACAAAGATGAGAGAAGTTGAGGTTGTAGGCAAACTGGTGAGCTGTACTTGGAGTGCTTTGTGATGTGATAGCTTTATATACATCTTAAAATTAAAACAGTTTCTCCATTATACCAGGCATTAATTCATTTGCTAACTGCAAATTCTTACTTAACTTTCTGGGTGGTATGCTGGATAGATCTTTTCCACTACTTTTATTCCTTAATTTTCTCCTTTCCTCTAAGGGTTGTTTTATTGTAATAGTAAATGTCAGGCCCTGTACTTCTGAAGACAGTTTGCTGCTCTGCTCCTGACTCCTGACAAACGTGATAAATCTTTCCGAAGACAAAAGCATGCCTATTCAAGATAATGAATTTCACATGACCTGAGATACCTGAGGCCGAAGACATTTCAGAAGGGCTTTCTTGGGAAGAAGAATTATGGAGTTTAATGTATTAGTCACACAAGAAGAGCAATCAAAAAGATTGATAAGGCAATTTTACTTGTCTAAGGAGACATCACCTAAGATGGTCTGTAGTCATTTTTCCAGTTCGGTTCTTGTGGCGTGAGCAAGGAATTACCAGACTGCTGGTAAAGTTTTCTCCAGTCTAATTGGTTTTGCTGTTTTCCACTGCTGAATTAAACTGCAAACTGTAACCTTACTCAAAGATAGCTAAAGCATAAAATATTTGGCCTTAACCTGAGGAGCAACCTGGGTGCAAACAAATTTAGTGTTTATATGAACTGGCCTTGAGAAATTAAATGTTATCCTTTTTTTTTTTCTTATCTGGATTAGTTAGTCCATCCTGAGAAGAGTCCAAATAGGATGTGAATTAACCGAGATGCAGAGAAATAAGTCTCTTCTCTAATACATTATTGTATGGTAAGGATGACTAATTTATAGCCTAAAACCAATAATATAAAGCAGTTCAGGATTTTTCCCAGATTTAGCTGCAGCATGAGAATTTCAAGTTTTCTGCCTTCTTCTCAACTGCAGCTGTTTTCTGCTGCAAGAACAGGGTGCAAGCAGCCATCTCCCTTTACTAGACTTAAAAGCTTGGTTTACCAATAGTAATACTGTAATTACTGCTGATTCATTAATGAGAACAATAGCCAACCTGCTGACCAGGATTTATTTTAAAGGAACTAAGTTACAATCTGAAAATACCTGGCTCAAAATATAAATATAAATATAAAACATCCCTGTCTTACAGGAGAAATAACTGACAATGATAAGTATGGTCTCAACTTCCCCTGCTTGTAATTATAAATAATAAGGCTTAATTGCAAGTTGAGGTTAATACTGTTACATTAAATGTGTTATAATGTAAACTTAAGTAAATGCATTAATAGGTACACTGGGAGTAAAAAAAAAAACCTTACAGAATTGCTGATACCTTGTTTGTTTTGCTGCCTTGCTGTATCTAATATTTGCTTTTGTATGTTTTCTCTCCTCCTATCATGTTGTCAATCAATTATTTCAGGAGTTCTGTGGATTGAGCTATCTTTAGCTTCTTAGTTTTGCTGCTTCTTAAACTCATGTCTGTCATCTAGTAGGATCAAACTTTCTCTTATGTACGTCTTTTTTTCCTGACTGGAGTTTTAAATAGTTACTTGTAATTTTATTTTTAAGTACCAGTGGTACTATTTCATTCTGTCTATAAGGTGCCTTCCCCCCATGTTTATAAAGATTTATTTTACTTCGTATTTAATTAGTAGTTTTGGTACTAGTGTGGCATAGAGGTGCCACGACTGAGGTATAGTCAGCAGAGTAGGACATTCTCAACTAAGGCTCGTGTGTCACAGTACACCTAGTGGTTACGTACTGTCCTGTAACTCCCACACATCAGTGGAAGGAGGATGGAAAAAAGTATCATGTTTTAATAGAAACACTTCTGTAAACAATGGTGGTAGTCCTAAATTAGAAATTGGCAAGATTATTTGTTGACATAGTTGTTTACTTTTTGCAATGACTCTTTTGCTTTCTGTGTTTTCCCACATTGAGTTCCCATGTTCTGGCCTCATGATGTAGCAGTACTTGACATGTGTCTTAACTCTATATTCATCATGAAATGTAGTTCTTATTCCTTGTGTTTCTAACTGAGTTTAAACTCAAAGTAGGTGGTTACCATGAATTCTTAGACATGGACTTGAACATTACAAATGATTCATGTTTTAGTTTTAAGTGCCCAACCTGTGTAATGTATCCCCATTCTGAAGAAAAAGGGGAAAGGGTCTCTGCAGCTGTGCTACTATTTTGACCTGTTTACTAAGCATCTTACTAGAAATGAAAAATAGTAGCAAATTGGTTAAAAATACTTACACCCCCCCCCACTGTCTTGCATAAGAGACACTGGAAACTCAGAAGAATATAATGGAAAATTGAGATGTACTGCTTCCTTATCCTTTCAGGATGTTTCTGAGGTGGCAATTCTAAACTGGCAACTAGAGCTTTTCCCAGCACTGCTCTGAGCCACCAGAACTTGTCTACTGCTTTCCCTCAGTGGCTGGTGAAGGTCATATGTATGCTTTTACAATATGCATTACTTGACTGGTGACAGCCAGCATGCATTAGTGAAACAGGATGTTTCCTCTGTCACATTGAGCCAAGTTAGAAAATTACAGTTCCCCATTAGCAATAAAGGAACAGTTAATGTTCTACTGTAAAATATTCTAGGGAGATTGCTGCCTTGCAGCTGTGTGGCTTCAGCAGAAAAAACAATTATAGAATCATAGAACAGTTTGGGTTGCAAGGGACCTTAAAAATCATCTTACTTCAACTTCCCTGTCATGGGCAAGAACAGGGAATGTTGATGGCTGGTCTTTCTAGTGTTGTTAGCATTGAATGACTCTTAAAATCTGGTCCAGATTTTATTAATTTCTTCCCGTATTTCCTGGACACGCTCTCTGGCAAAGAGAAGAAATGATTTCTGCACAGTCATGTTGGCTGGCCTGGATGACCCTTCTTTGCAAGTAATTCTAGACGCACACAAGGAAGTGAGTCACCCTATTAAACCGGATCCAGGTAGAGAGGGTTGAAAGATGCCCAGTGGGCATACAAGGACTTGCTGTGAGGACATCGCTGTACATGGGCTTTCCTTCCCAAATGGTGTTGGAGTTTTGCCAGAGCATGCAAAGCCTTTAGTGACTGTTCTTGCCACTTGTTTTTTTCTGCTGTGGATAACTAGTGAAAGTTCTTACTCTCCCCCCCGTACCACTCCCTTTGTGTTAGGGCAAAGGCTGGCACCAAAACATTTGTTGGAATAAATGTAGCAGTGTGGATCTAGTTCTGATCCTTGTATGAGTCCTGTGGTGGATAACAGATGTACCATCACAAAGTTTATAAGTGCACAGGCAGGCCTAGCCCTAGATTACATGTTATCTCCAGCTTTTATTTCTCTTTTTCTCTTGCTCTGCCTTCCTTTTCCTCCTTCTCCTTACTCTTTCCCTTATGCCTTTTTCAATGAATCAGCTCCTTTCCAGCTGTCAGTGCTAGTTTAAAACATTAGGGAAGCAAGGTGGCCTCTTTCCAAGCTGTCTACTGTTTATATATTTTTGTCTGTTTTATCAAGCCCTTGCCTCTACTACAGCAGCTTCATGTGCATCTCTGCTGGCAAAGCCCTCTTAGACTGAGGGGAGAGGTTTCTGCTAGTGCTTTTTTGCTCTTGCAGCAGACAGAAGCAAAAGTGAGAAAAACTTCATTCTATTAACGGTAGTTAAGTGAGAGTGATAATTAAGTGATAGTTCAGTGAGAGATGTGAATATTTTACACCCTAAACTGGCACAGTTCTCCTGGTATGCAGTATGTCCCTTCCTGTCCTTTATACTATCTTTGTAGTATAAACTTTTATATTTTGCCGTTGAGAAAGGTCCTGTTATCTGCCTCATGTTTGTATAGTGCTTAGCATGAGGTAGGCTGCTCCTTAAGTACTTACCAACACAACCGTGACTAGCAACTTGTCCTTGAAGGGCTCAGTATGGTTTGTCACTGCTAAAAGGCAAATACTTAAATTTCTTCATCCATTATATTCAGTGTTGGTCTACTCCTTATGGGATGCTGGCAGAGGTTTAACTTCAGTCTTCAAGAATGCAGAAAATCAGTAGAATATTCTTCATTCTGAAGAGGAGAAATTTAATTTAGCTTAGCATACAGAATATTATACAATACTTTATATATATATACTTTTGATATACTGCAGTTATGTGTATTTATTTGCATGTATATATATTTATATACACACATGGGGTGCATGCAGACTTTTTCAGAGGGCTGGATTGCTTTCTGGAGGTGATTGAGCATTATGGTTGTGGGAAGGGATGGGAGGGGGAGGGAAGCTATCTGCAGAGCACTGCGCCTTACTCTGTAGGATGGGAAAGGACTTCTGCCCTGTCCGAGAGCCCGAGCTCTTGCTGCAGCATGTCAGTCTGCCCTAGCACAGAGTTGGCTCCAGGGCCGCCTGCTCCACCCCAGTGTGGCTCAGGGCATTGCTGTCTGTATGGGACCCATCAGGTGCCCTACGTGGGTCAGAGCTAGGGCTTGCGGTTCTCCTGGCCCTGCTGGTTGGGATTAGGTTGTCTGACTTAGAAGCACAGGTCCAGCCTTAGCGATCATGTGTTGTGGCTCCCCGATTGCTTCTGCATTGCTACAGCAGCCTCTCCCCCAGAGGCTCAGCGGTGAGTTGTACATCCAAAGAGTTGCAGCATTATGTCTTTTCTCACAAGAGGACAATGGTGGAGGCAGCAGCCTGGTCTGGCTCTGCACTGGCCTGTGCCTGCTATAGGAGGGCTTCCGTAGCTGCCCTGCAGGCATTGCTCCACAGTTATTCCTTGTCTGCTCTTGGGAAATGGATGTAGGGGACAATCCCTTGAGCTGCCATGTTATAAAGCAATTTTCCACATGCTTAATAAACAGAGTCATGCAGCTGTTGGCAGTTGGGTTGCATAGCTGTCCTTTCTGAAGGAGGAAAGCAGAAGACTTCTGGAAGCACAGCAGGCTGGTGTCCAACTGCATCCTGGGAGAGCCAGGCAGAATCTGGCAGCGCTATGCACTGGAGGACAGAGTAGTGATGTTACTGATTGCAAACTATGTGGCTCTGGTATGGAAATATGTGCTGAGGTGTGAGGAAAACACACAGGTGGGAAGAGGCAGTGTGAGCGAAGGAGGGTGCAGTGCATGTGCGGTCTCCAATCCCATTACAACAGCAGCACTCTGGGCTCTGTGCCCTGATGGGACAGCTGGGGCTGCCTGGGTGGCTGCTGCCACCATGTTCCTGCATGCTCCTCAGGTGGGTGTGTGAAGCTGGAGGAGCAGGTTTCCAGCTTTCTTAACAGGTGTGCTGCAGTGGAGGGTGGCAATGGGCTACAGCCCTTTCTTAGCCAACTTCAGTCACCTTGCACTTGAAGTGCTTCCTCTTAACTGAATTCCTTCCCATAAAGAGTGTTTTGGTAGACTTCAATAAATACAGAGGCTTTGTGTGTTGCTGTGTGTGTTTTGAGGGTGGTGGATACTTTAACAAACCAGAAAGGAGTAGCTTAGCTTGCAGAAATAATTTAATATGCTTCTGCTGGTTCTTTAACTTACAGCAAGACATGGTGAAACGTGAAATGGAAGAACCATGCTCCTGAGAAAGTGACTCTGAATTACTTCCACTGCCACAGCAGGGTGCATTGCATAGGGTTGGAACATACCATGACCTGTCTAAATGAATGATTGAAAGCAGGAAGTAATTTAGCTTGTTTTCATGCATGAGAATTAAATGGACAGGAAATGCAGATGGCCATATGCTCTCAACACCCTTTTACTCTATAAATGAAGCATCTTTCTTCTTTTTCAGCAGATCCAAAATTTTCTTAACTTTCAGACCTAAGGCAACAAATTTATAAAGGATGAATAGCTACAGAATTCTCAGTTGTTTTAGAGGCTTTAATTCCGCAAGGCCTTTGACAGTCTCCTGCAACATCCTTGTCACTAAATTAGAGAGATACAGGTTTGATGAACAGACTGTTAGATGGGTAAGGAATTGGCTAGATGGCTGCATCTAAAGAGTTGCAGTCAACTGCTCAGCATGCAAATGGAGATCAGTAACAAGTGATGCCCTTCAGGGATCCATATTGTGACCCATAGTGTTTGATGTCATCATCAACGATGTCTGTTTTGAATGTGCCCTCATCAAGTTTGCAGATAACACCATGCTGAGTGGTGCAGTTGGTTTGCAAGAGGGAAAGGATAACTTTCAGAAGGACCTTGACAGGCTTGAGAAGTGGGCCTGTGTGAACACCATGGAGTTCAGGAAGGCAAAGTACAAGGTTCTGCAGCTCCATCAGGCCAATCCTCAATATCAGCACAGACTGGGGGATGAATGGGTTGAGAACAACCCTGTGGAGAAGGCCTTGCAGGTACTGGTGGATGAAAAATTGGACATGTGATGGGAATGTACAGTTGTAGTCCAGAAAGCCAACTGTATCCTGAGCTACATAAAAAGAAGGTTGAATGAGGTCATTCTCCCCATCTATTCCATTCTGGTGAGACTAAATACTTGAATGGCTAACAGGTACTTGCTTTCGCAGTGAGAGTTGGTTGTATTGCATCCAGTGAGACCTCTGTTAGCTCCTTTAGTCTGCTCCTCTGGACCCAACAACAATTTTCTCATGCCTTTACCAAACTACTTTTAATACCTTTTGTGTGATGATGCAAACTAAGTTTAAACCAAATTTTGGTGGCATCTGAGATCAATTGCAAAGTGGATTGTCTCCTCCCATTGTACACTATAAATTGTACAAGATGCTTCCCTGCATATACTCTTAGGTATTCCTGTTTTGCTCTAGTGTGCTTCAATTAAGTTGCTCAGCTGCACTGAAGTGGCTGAAACTGTGCAAAGTGTATGCACTGGGAGGAAGGCCTTATCCCTTACTGTGTTAGAGTTGAGCTTAGGAAGCGGCAATACACAATGGCAGAATGTTATCAAATGCTAATGTTTAATGAATGCCCCAAGTTGATATTGGACTGACAGCTACTTAGATTTCTACACCCTTTGCCTAAATATGCGTCAACATGCGTATGTAAAGTCTGACACAAAACCCCTGAGACTGAGCCTGTGACTTTTTATTTAACAAATGAAGGTGATAACAGTTAATTTTCTTAAATAGTTCCTTTCTGAGTTGACACACAGATGCATACAATGCTGGCAATGTTCAAAGCAATTCTGTGGATCGTTTTCTGAAAGACTGTTGAGGAACACTATCACTTTTGCTTTCTCATAGCCTGCTGACAAAAATCGGATACCTTTGAGCACTGACTTCATCCCTGGGAATAAGGAGCCAAGTCTGGTGAATAGAGTGGGAGCTCAAGCATGGTGGTGATATTAGCTAAAAATTGCTTCCTAAAAATGCGTTGTGGGTTGACATGTTGTCTTGGTGTTAACTCGCTGTTCAGTCTTGCACACCACCATTTTCTGACTGAGGGTAAGAAAATGGATGCTTATGTTTGAACACACGTCCCCTTGGACTGAGTGAAGCAATCGAACTGAGCTGACAGGTTAGGAAATGTTTTGTAACCATCTCTCTCTCCCTCTTTGTGCTCTTGATTCCTGAGCTGTAGGGTTAGTCTTGTTTTATTTGCTGGAACTCAAACACATCTTTAAACATGATTTGTGACTCTAATTGGTGAATAAATTTGTCAGAAAAATTAATTGAAAAACTAATTTAATATTGGGCACCAGGACTAGCATGTATATGTTTTAAGACATGACCTTAGTTAAATCGTTCTTACTGCTGTTAGTTTAGCTGATTGATACTATAAGTTACACTTAAGTATATTTCTATATAGGAGATTAAAATATGACTTTGCAGCCATTCAACTCTGTTTTCTTGTGAATGATGTTAGTACTAAATCTGAAGTGGACACTTAAGGAAAACCCTTATGAATTTTGGGGGGAAAGTATTGGCCAAGAAAGAGTTCAGTAGGTGGGTCAGTGCTCTTTGTCTGATGTATTAGCTAGTATTTGACAATTATTAGCAGCTGTCAGGGCAGGAGGAGGTAAGTGAAGGTAGAGATCTATAACAGCTAATTCATGTCATGTAAGATGGGCCTTTGACAGCTTTCTTTCTGAAGAGTGATGTTATAAAGCCAAGGTGATAGAAAAAGGCAATGTTGGAATTTTAGGTACTTTTTAGAAAATATTCTTCTTCTCGAATTGGCGCTCCAAAGGGCTATTGAATCTAGTGGCTTAATTGGTCTCTTGGCAGCCAGTAGATGAATATTACAAAGCAAATGCACTTAGTTGTCTGTATGTGTCTTTTCCCCCTGCCCTGTAATCCTTTCCTGTGTTAACTTAGGGTCCAAGAAGAAATAACATCAAAAGGGAGTATGCAAAAAGTTAATATCATAACATGATTCTGCTGTCATGTACCATCATTCTTGTACGGTGTCCCTCTACCCCTAGAGAAAATTAATATTAGAAATATGTGATTTAGAGTAGTGCCTAGTTTCACATATTGGCTTTTTTTTTCCCCAGGGTAAAGAAAATGATTAATTTCTTTCAATATATATTACACTTTTTGATCTACTAGTCCCTGTAGAAGGATATTAGCTCCTAACACAGGGCTCGATTCCAAATCCTTTTTTTGCTTTTTTCTCTTTTTAAATCTGAGAGAATTTGTCCCAATAGCTTCTTTATTAAAAGCCCTGATTTCTTCCTTTTTTAGATGCAGTCGAACCAAAGCTTTCTTTCACAAATATGTCTTCAAACTTGCCAAGTTTTCTTCTTTGTCATCTTTTCGTGTTAAGATGCCTACTCTAAAGTGTGAGCCAGGATATGCCTATTTGGTTTTTTGGTATCAGACTGCTGATGCATAGAGCCACAGAAATGGAGAGAGAAAAAATGCTGAAGGGAAAGATGTCTCTCTAATAGCTGTCATAGTCCTCTAGCTTCTATTTACTATGCTTGTACTAAATAAGAATCAGCTGAAAAATAAAAAGGAAAAAGTGTCTTTTTAATGGAGGTTTTACTTAAGTGATAATAAGTGTTCATTTTTTCTGCAGAGTGGGAAGCCCCCAGTTAAAGACATGTTCACAGATCTGAAAGATGGAAGGAAGCTTTTGGACCTTTTGGAGGGTCTGACAGGGAAATCTCTGGTAAGAGGAACTTGTATGAGTCACTCTCCTTTATTAAAACAACCAAATAAACAAACCGCACAACTCACAGTAGCACAGGATTTTTTAAAATTTTAATTTATTTAGAAATACTATTTTGCTTGTAATATGTACTTACTCTCTACAGTTCCAGTGACATTCCCATGAACTCCCCTCATGGAATGCTGGGTCAGGCTAAAGTTAGCTGTGTAACCTATTTGTGATGGTTAATGTTTAGCAAAGCATGTAAAACCAGTGGTGTTATTCACATAGTATATATTTTTAGTAGAGATCTTTTAAAGGTCTGCTTCTGGATGATCTGGAAGAGTAGTATTTAGCTGAATACCTAATGCACTGGATGTGTTCTCATAACATTGTAAAAGATCCTTTAAAAAAATAAAAATAACAGCTAGTAGGTAATGCAAAAATCTGTATCACTACTGAAAAATCCTCTGATCTATGGATAGAGGGCTAAAAAGTCCTCAAGTCTTGTTTGGAAAAACTGTGTGAGGCTGAAAACTCTTCCCCTGCTAATATTGAGGCCTCTTCAGAAAGAATACATGAGGCATGGTGAAATCTGTGCCATCCCTTAGGATTAAATTCTTAATTTCAATGTGTATAATAAATCTCAATTTTTTTTTTTTCCATTGACCTTATGGGGAACCTTCAGCCATCTGTAATGTCACCTTGCAAGCTTACCTTGTTTTTTAAACAGATGCATTTCACTAGTACTTCTAATCATTCATGGTCTGATTTGAAACATACAGATTTTTTTGTTTCTAACTTTCTTGATTATTATGTTCCAAGTTCAACTCGACGTTCTTGCAGTATGATCATGATCTGCCACAGGAATTAAATAGCAATGATTAAGAGTAAATAAGTGGCAGGTATTGCTGAGAGTTGCAGTATCCTGTGTGCCCCCCCAGTATTGAAAGGAAGGGAAAGTCAGGAAGGCTAACTTCTTCCCGCTATGCAAAGATTTAGCAGGCTTTTAGTGCCAGAAAACAAATTGCTGCTTGTTCCCCCTTGGGAGCCAAAAAATTTCAACTACTCTGGCAAATGTTCAAACCCCTCAGATTTTTCCCCAGGAACTCCCACTTTGCTGTTGTCTTGCCAGTTTATAGTTCTGCGTATGCTGGGAATAAGAGTTCTGGACTTGCCAAAGATGAATTGAAACACATTTTGAATACAAGGCTTGTCCTGTACTTTGAATTGAGGAATATTGTTCTGACCAGTTTTCATTTTGGAATTATTGTGGATGACCTTGTTTGTGGGTTTTTTCTTACAATTTCAAATGAAAAAAAAAGTCTGGAGACAATGAAGACATCTCTTGTTGTTTGCTCTATCGTTTGTTTTGTTTGGTCTGTCAAGTTAGTTGTGATGTGAACACATTGTAACCTTTTTATTTTCAGCCTAAAGAGCGAGGTTCCACGCGAGTCCATGCCTTAAATAATGTCAACAGAGTACTGCAAGTCTTGCATCAGAACAACGTGAGCATGTTTATTCACAACTTTTTTATCATTTAATTTATTCCTTTGTCTAAATGAGTTTAAAATGGAGAGAATTAATATTTTTGGTACCTCAAATGAGAATTCAGAGAAGATGGTTGAACTGTTCTCGATTTTCTTTATCTGATGTAGAATTTCTGTGTCTGGCAGTTTAGTGAGGTCTTAACATGCAAACTTAATGGGATTAAACAGTGTTTTTGTGATGTGTTCAGATCCCAAAACAAAGGTGACTTGAAGCTCGGCTATGTACAGCTCATGAACCTGTCAGGACAAAAAAACCCTAATTTCCAGTGATAATACATAACTTGTGCAAAAATCTGTAAGGGCATGGCAGGTTTTGTATATGCTTTGCGTCCTGCTCTTAAAATCCAGAAGAATCTTTCCTTTGACATCTATCAGCTCTGTGGCAAATCTGTATTGAGTTTCTAATTTGGAGCTTTCTACTGATTAATAGAACAAACCAGCCCCAATCCTGATTTATGAAAAATGGCATTAATTGTTTGGGGTTTTTTTGGTTTTGTTTACTGCCTGGAAGCCACTAGTGCTGTAGTGAAGAGTTTTTATTTTTTTTTATTCTGAAGATCAGTTCCTGATAAGCTCACCCTGTAATTAGAATTTCTATTTGTGAATGTCAGGGTACTAAAATATCTTAAGAAGATTTTGGTAATAAAATTCATCTAATGCAAAAAGGCACTGGTATATTTATGTGAACTGCTGATTGAAGAGAGATTTGAACATTTTGTATAATACTGCAATTTCCCCTTTGTGTTGGTGGACTAGTGTTGTATTTCTAGGAAGTGGCCAAATTTAGTGGTGGGTTGTTTCTTTCTTCTTTAAATGTACTGTAAATATTAATTTTTTCAAAGGATCAGTAATGAGTCTTAATGAATTTATTTTATGAAGATAATTAATGAAATAATATTGAATTATAATAATTAATTAGTTCTTCCTTGGGCTGGCAGAGTCTGGCTTTCTAGAAGTAAACAGGTGGTGTTAGTTAGCTGAAGGTTGTTAAGGTCATGTACATGATTTATACATACTGTTTAACTTTCTAATAAAGTTTGTGTTAAGAGGAAAGGAAAATACATCCAATGAGAAGCAGTTGTGTTCTGTTGCCTGAGTTTGTGGTCTATACAATATTAGTAACTTGTGAAATAATTTATAAAACTGTTTAAATACATCTTGCAGGGATCTGACAAGCCTAGGGCGTGTAGGTGTTCAGATGATCCTGTGAATATCATTGATGAACAGAATGGTTCTATGTAATGAATTCCAACTTTTTTTGATTTGTGGGCCAAGTTTTAAAAACTAATACTAAAAGACCCATTGGAAATCATTCCATATAGGCCAAATCAATCTACTACCAGTTTACTGTTAGCTTTCTTCTATTGATTATCTGTGCTTAATTCTCAGTAGTCCAGTCACCATCCTAGTGGATTGCTGACTGCATCCTACAAAGCATCAATTTAGTTCAGAATCATTAAAATACAAAAATGGACATGTGGAGTATTGCTGTCGTTAATGCATGATTAAACAGGTTTTTTTGTTACCTGTTCTCAGGAATGTTTATCTGTTACTGGTGAAAAAAGCTCTTGCAACGTAATTGTTTTATTTTTGTGGCCTTGACCTTTTGTCCTGCTGTCTGCTCCTGTATTTGCAAAGAGTATTGCAGTAAGATTCTGTTCCAGCTGCTGTAAAAATTAGGAGAGGACAATCCACAAATCCACAAGCTTCCTTAGTAATTTGAAGTGTAATTTGTGGCTCCATGTTAATCTTGCAACAGAGTTTTGGTTTCATTCTCCAAGAGACTTCTGGGGCACCGATAATTGTCAAGATCTTATCTGAAAGTAATGAGGTTTACAAGTACATTTTGTAGTATTGGAGTTATCTGTGAGTGTGTGATAAAACGAAAAATATTAATGCAAAGCCATTCTATTCTTACATATCAGCGATATCTTCTAAAACAAAAATGAAACTTTATTCCTGTTTATTCTTTCACTGTAGGCTACATCTACTGGGGGCCAGAACATGGGCTCCGTTACTGTCCCATGACTGTATTGCTTGATTGTGAGCCATCTCTTTGGTACACATTTTCTCTCTGGGTTGTTCTGACTCCAAGCAATGCCCGTATGCGCTTCTTGGATTGGTGTAAACTGAGAGATGTTTCTGACAGGCACTATGCGCAGTAGTATTTTTGAGGAGGGGTGAAAATGGAGGAAAATGCTTCTTCGTTGAGATAAAACGCACTCTTCTGCTTGCCCCTGAGACTAGAGGATTCTCCTGGTTCAGGTGATTTACAAGAATTTGCCTGTGTGGGAGTGCATTACAGGATCTGCTGTATGTGTACGAACACCCAGGAAGGTACTTGTCTCATCTGCTATAGGTGTTCCTAGCCCAGCTTCTAGAGGCATGGTAGTGACTAATGCAGTGCGCTGCCCTTGGTTCCCTCCAAAAGGTGTGGTTCAGAGTTAGTGGTGCTTTCTCTGCATTGCCTGCACAGAGACTTGATGCCTCTCTTCAGTTCAGACTCTAAAGTAGCACTGAGTGAGTATCTGGTAGACCGCTCTAAGCTTTGCTTCTTCTGAAGGCTGAATACTTGAGGAGTAGGTAGCCTCTCCTGCTGTCTTGCTTATGAAATAATCTTGCCTCTTTCTATGTTTGTCTTTTTAATCATCTCGGTTGGTGTTACCAGGTCTGTAAGAGGTCCTATGAATACAGGAAACTTGAACATTGTATTTTTCCCTTGAGCTTTTTTCTCCTTGTGTAAACTTGTTTTGCTTGAATGCTGGTCCATGCAAAGGACAAACCTATTCTTAATTGTGGATTTTTCATGGTTCTGGGATACTTTTGAGTGTGTCTAGGAGCAGGAATGCTTAAATTTTAAATGTCTGATCCTTCATGTATTGATTTCTGTTGATCTGTTTTGACTGCTGGTATGCATCTATATATTATAGGAGAGAATAAAACTCTTCCGATGGAGGAGTATCTTTGGTGCCATCTTCTGTTACGTTATTTAAGCAGTTGTCATGACAAATTCACATAGATGGCACTGCCATGTCCAGTTCTCTCTCAAACTACTATTTATTTCAGAGCACTTGGTAATATGTGGCTGGACAGGCAGGAATATGGGGTGGAGTTGTAACTTAAAGATGTGATAAGTATTTAATATAGAGTTGATACAATCTCTCCAGGTGGAGTTGGTGAATATTGGAGGAACTGACATTGTTGATGGAAATCACAAGCTGACGCTGGGGTTGCTGTGGAGCATTATTTTGCACTGGCAGGTGAGAGGCTGCTGTGAGATCTCTTCCTTTCCAGGAATTGTGTGTATTGGTCTGCTGGGATTCTCACAAACCTTCCAGGAGTTTTGGTGGCAGAAAATACTGTTTCTAATTTGGGCTGGTAAATAAAGGCAGGCCAGTGTTTGGTTTCTGATTTCTGTCTATTGGCTGCCTCCCATGATATGTGTTCTTGTGTGTGCTCAGTTGAACTCAACCTCTCAGTTTAGTTCCTGATGCTGTTGATTCCCATGAGGCTTTTCAGGCTAAAATGCTATGTTTATATTCCTTTCTCTAGACTTATGTACTTCAGCACTTTAGGTTTGTTTTTTTTTTTTTACTATTTGAGTAGCTGTGGGCTTGCTTCTTACATGCTGCTGAAGTTAGTTTCTTGACCTGATAGACTGAATTATTTCTGTGTTAGCCAGGTCATTGAATTCACTTGCAGAGATTTTGACAGATGCTTACGTGTACCCAAACAGCAAACTACTTGTGTTGGCTGAGCAATTATTCTCTTCTTGCAGAAAACCTATATAAGCTGTTTTTTAGGGGTTTGCTTACTGGTGGAACCCTAGCACAAGACATTGAGAAATATTATAACCCATGTTAAGCATAGGCAAGAACGAGAAGGGGGAGGATGGTAGTGTGAGAGTAATGTGTCACTAATAAGTGACGCAGACCATTACTGGTTCTTGTAATTATAATAGTAGAGTGCAAAGATGGCCAGAGACTCCTGCTCACAGATTTCGTGTGAGCTCTTAGAGCTTGATTCATAGCTTTTCATGGGGAAGGCCTGATGTGAAATAACTTGACTCAAAGTTTTTGTAAGCAGGAAGAGTGGAAAACATGTCTTTAAGGTGTAGTTACTACTGTTTTCCAGGTGAAGGATGTCATGAAGAATATCATGTCAGACTTGCAGCAGACCAACAGTGAGAAGATCCTGCTGAGCTGGGTGCGACAGTCCACAAGACCTTACAGTCAAGTCAATGTTCTGAACTTCACCACGAGCTGGACAGATGGACTTGCCTTTAACGCTGTCATCCACAGACACAAGTAAGCAATAAGTGTTACCTTATCTTTAAACCTAGTGAAGAGTAAGTAGCTTTTTTCTGATTTCTGGAGAACTCTTTGGTACTCTAAAGAAACCATCGTTGCAGGTGTCTATGAAACTTACACACTAGTTGTTTCTATTTTTAAAAATAATTTCTTTTGGATATACTTCTGGCCAATACATTCTAATCCAGCGTGGTTTAAATGAAGTCAGCCCATTGCTTTGCAAAGGCTGTTCTTACTGTTAACATGTTAAAATGGTTATTTATGGTTATGATACTAATTAGAATTTAACGAGACCTCCTGGCCACCAGGTATCTGTCATTAGAAATGCTTTATAAACACCCATAATATGTATACCCAGCAGATACAAAGTGTTTGCAAATCATATGTTCGCTTTGAGCCTCTTCTGTTTAGTGCCCATTGAGCCTGTGCTGACTGAAATAACAGGCTCTGTCACAAGCTTGCTGGCTTCAGGACATGTCTGCCCTGATGTACCTCTGTGCCTTATAGACCAGAGCTGGCCTGTGTTCAACCTGCATGGATGCATGGGGAGTGCTGGCACCACCCTGAGGGCTCCTGTAAGTTTGGAAGGACTGCTCTGCAAATGCAGAGTGATACTAGCAAAGGTCAGGAGTTTATCAGAAGTATTACCAAGCCTGTTCCCTGGATGGTGTGAGCTGTACTGGTGTTTTTTTCATAGGCATAATTGCCTGTAGTGGAGCAGCTCTGCTGTTGAATATGTGAAACTTTGTAAATGGAGAGAGTGCCAGCTTTAGATGTGAGTTCTTCACGGAGAGGGTGGTTAGGCATTGGAATGGTCTGCCAAGGGAGGTGGTTGAGTCACCGTCCCTGGAGGTGTTTAAGGTTAGGGTAGATGAGGTGCTTAGGAGCATGATTTAGGGATTGGTGGGAATGGTTGGACTCGACGATCCAGTGGGTCTCTTCCAACCTGGTTATTCTGTGTGTGATTCTGTGACCCAAGTGAAACAGGAGGTTATAAGTAGCGCAGTTGGTTTCGGGCTGTTTGTCCTTTCATGTTGTGACTTTGTGGGATCTGAAGTCTGAGCTCTGCTCTTTTCAGAGCACTGTTAAGTAACAAAAGTGTTTGCTGGAAACCTTAACTGAGTAACTGTGCTTTCCTCTGGCCTCCTAAAATTTCTGTTATGTGGCTCTCCTGGTCTCTGAACATTTTACTTCCTCTTCCTGGGAGCCTGGCAGCTGCCAGCACATCAGAATTCAGATTTGTCTGTGGACACTAGTTCTTTAGCCAGGGAAGTACCATTTTTCTGACACATCTGGGAAATCTTGAGCTGGGCTTACCTTTAGCTTGGCTTTGAAACAGAAGCTTTAAAAGGCCTTTGTAAGGAATAAGGGGATTTGGACAGCTTGCAGAAGTAGTAGGACAACAAAGCTATTTCTTACCCACATGGTAGCCCTTCCCTGCTTAATGAATGGGTGTTTTCAATATTACTTTTTTGTTTAGCTTCATATGACACTTTTTTTTATGGGATACACAAAAATTCTCCTATATAATAAGTTTAGTAGCTCACTTTTCTCTTTATGCATCCACCAACAGTTGTTAGCAGTACTACCTCTTGGCTATAATATCTAGTAACTTTCTAATACCTGAAGTACTTAGTAAGATTATATGAGGCAATAGGACATTTAATGTTTTACTGTGCTGGTCTCTTTCATTTCCTAATATTAGCTTAACTCCTCTTTAAATTGAATTTTGCTCTTTGGTACAATATTCTTACTGATAGGTAAATACCTAGATCGCATTTTATTAATTTGTTTTCACATGGCAGTGTACAGGTAGTGCATAATACACTTAATGCATTTTTTTGAAGTAGGTTTCTCTATTAAAGCTTAATGTGAATCTAGTAATTTTTTTTTGCTTCTTGCATGGAGGTGCAGTATTCCACTAGCTTCTATGGGGATCTTTGCATATCACCCTGACTCAGCCCACCTTCCTTCTGGCTCTTGGCTTCTCTGACAATGTGCTGGCTTATGGACTTTGTGTTTCACAGTGTAATGACTCGACAAATATTAAAAGGATACTCTCAGATCAATTAACAACTCAATTGACTATTAAAAGAATTAAAGGCAAGACCATATCTTCCTCCTCAAGTTCTATAAAGCACAGAATCAATGTCATTGTTTTAATGGGAAGCCACTATTACAGGAGAATGGAAAGTATTTTGATGGCTTTGTAGTCTTATAGCTGTGCTGCTGCAGCACCAGGCTGATAATGCCCTGTTGGAGTAGGTAGCACTAGGCTTTCCTTTTTTTCCCTGGAGACCTGCTGGTATGTTTTGGGGGCCTAACTGGACTGGAGACTTGGTTTGGTTAGTGCCAACATGAAATGAAGGCTCCTGGTGCTGTAAGCTGATCAGCTCTGGGGTCTGATTTGCACCTTTGCTTTCATGAGCACTTCTGATGGAGTAAGTTTTTGTAGGTTTTTTTTTTAATGTGGGCAAAAAGGCTTTGGAGTAGGGTGATCGAACAAGGGTGGAGACTTCTGCTCCTGGCTGTGATGATCTGGGGCAGTCACTGAACTGCACCACAAATTTGGAATGAGACTCTCCAGAAACAGTGTGACTCTAGTGCAGCATTGCCTGACACAAAGCATGTGTGAAAGTAATGATGTGAAATAAACAGTTGAAAAATATAATTCTGGAATAAATTTGAGTTGTATTTTCTTGTTAGTAGTACTTAATCTCCTGTTGCATTCAATGAGCGTATTTATAGAATATGTAGAATTGAAGGTGGATGGTGTTGTGTACATGCAGTCAGTTTATTGATTTGTGATAGCCAGATTCTCATTCATAAAATCCACTTTTTGATTTAAGAGTTTGGGTATATGCACTTATGTTTATATTACTTTGGTAGCTACTTCCATAGCAACGTATTCTGCATGATATGGGATTTTTTCTTCAGAGAAATTTACTCCCTCCTTTCCTGATCTGTCTTTACTTTCAGGCCTGAGCTTTTCAGCTGGGATGAAGTTACAAAGATGTCCCCTGTTGAGAGACTGGAGCATGCTTTCAGCATAGCTAAGAACTACTTAGGAATTGAGAAACTCTTGGACCCTGAAGGTGGGATGTAGTTATTTTACTTGACTAGAAGCATTTTTTGAACTCTCTAAAGAAATTTCTTCTGTTAACATTTACTATGAATAAAAGTTCAATTTTTTTCAGTGATATTTTATTTCAAGTCCTTAAACATGGTTTTAAAAGACTGTAAATGATAGGGTAAGAGTATGTCTGTGTGTATGTGCTTTATCTTCCTGAAAGTTAAGGTGTGAATTGGCATACCATTCAGAGACAGTATAGAATCATAGAATACCTTAGGTTGGAAGGGACCTTTAAAGATCATCTAGTTTCAGTCCCCTGCCATGTGCAGGGACACCTACCAGTAGATCAGGATGGCTAAGGCCCCATCCAACCTGGCCTTGAACACCTCCAGGGATGGGGCAGCCACAGCTTCCCCGGGCAACCTGTGCCAGGGCCTCAGCACTGTCATGGTGAAGAAATTCCTCCTTATGTCTAGTCTAAATCTGCCCCTCTCCAGTTTATACCCATTCCCCCTAGTCCTATCACTACAAGCCTTTTTACAAAGTCCTTACCAAGCTTTCTTGTAGGCCCCCTTCAGGTACTGTATATGTATACAGAAGATGATGTTGGTACTCTGCCGTTGTTTTATTTTGGGTACCTCAATGGTCTGTTCTCTTCAGATGAAGTGGGGCATTATGTAGAATGGCATAGCTTAAGAGTTCACGGTCTTTTGTTCTTGATGTACACTGAGCAGCAGTAGCTGCCTGTGCTGCAAGTGCTTCCAAGTAGGAACACTTACTAGGAAACTTGTCTCTTTTCTAAAATCCTGACCTGTTGCTTTGCTTTAAAGTGAGCCTCCAAAGATTCATTGTGTAAGACAAGCTCTTAAACTTTATGGATTTAAGCACCACCACCTTAAAGTGTTAACTGATTGTGTCACATTCATAAACTGAGATAAGTGAACTTTAGTGGATGAAACTCTTACCTATGAATGGCAAGGAAAAGAACGGAGCAATGCTGGGGGTGGGGATAGAGCCTAAGTGGAAATGTTTGTTTATGCAGGATACTCTTTCTTGGTGGGAGGTGCTCCAGAATAAATTTCTCTAAGCAGTTTTTATTCCTTAGTGACTGGAGGTTTGGGCTCTTACTTCAAAAAGATCATGACTTTTAATGTGATTTCACTTGCAAATGTATTTATTTTTTTCCTCTTTCATACTGCCTTCAATATGTCAAATTTGAGCTTTCAACTTAAAGCTTACTAAAGGCTTCTTAACAGTAGAACCTGTGATTTATATACGAAGTATTAACTGTATTCTAACTAATGATTTAGAAAAGAAGCTTCTTCATTTTTCCCTATATTTTCTTTTTGATGCAGATGTTGCTGTACAGCTTCCAGACAAGAAGTCTATTATTATGTATTTAACCTCTTTGTTTGAGGTTCTTCCTAAGCAAGTCACGATGGAAGACATCCGGGAGGTGGAGACCCTTCCAAGGAGATACAAGCAGGAGTGTGAGGATGAAGAGTTCAACGTGCAGCAGGTATATGTCATTAAAGTCTGCCTGGCTTGTCTTGAATTGGATTTTAGCTGATCTTAAGGCTTTTCAGTTTTCTGGACCATGTCTTTTGTCTTGGGCAACACAATTGGGAAAACGTGAAAAATCACAGTATCTTCTCTGTGATTTCTTTAAATTGTTCTTTCCTCCTTTTTCTTCTTTTGATTCATATACGAAATCCTGTGTGTTGATGTATAAAATTCTACCTGTGGTATGCTGCTTTCTTCTGCTTTTCTTTCTTGTTTGTCTTGGCAAGCTGGAGATAGTGGCTGGAAATCTTTAACCGAGTTTGCCACAGGACTTGTGGTAGTGGTGGGATTTTATGTGGGTGGAATCTCCACTGTTAAATAAGCAAGATTAAAGTTGTATTTTTTACTTAGATTCTTTATTTTAAATTTAAAGTTTATTAGTGGCAACTGTGACCCTTCTCATTAAAATGCATACAATGATTACTTTTAAAATTTTAGTTGTTCTGTTTTTACTTGTTATTTGGGAAGTCATCTTCTATGTTGTTCCAAGACATCTCTTTTCTCCTTGCTGCCTAGGCTGTAGCACTTGAAGAAGAGCAGGGTGGTTCTAGAGCAGACACTCCCAGCACAGTGACAGAGGTGGATGTAGACTTGGATAGCTACCAAGTTGCTCTGGAAGAAGTTCTCACGTGGTTGCTGTCAGCTGAGGATGCATTTCGGGAACAGGAGGAAATATCTGGCGATGTTGAAGAAGTCAAAGAGCAATTTTCCACCCATGAAGTAAGCTTCTCTTAAATTCATTTGTTGTTTCTTCTTTTGCGTGTGCACTGCAGAACTTCCATATCCTAGTCATTATCCAAAACCTGCCACTCTGTTTCTTTGTTTGTGCTTTTGCTAAACTAAAAGCACCTCTAACTGTGTGTGAATTTGTTGATGTTGAAAAAGAATAACTTCTTGAAGGTAAATAGATCTTTTCAGGAGAAATTAAGAGTGCAACATACTTTGAGGCTTTAATGCAATTTTTTTAATCAGCTTTTGGTGTCTGGCTCACTGGTGTTCATAATACAAAGGCTGATCCAGGCTGATTTGTGCCAACTACTAAAAGGCCTAGTCAGCCTTATGTCACTTATTGTCAAATGAGGGCAGTGCTGAAATTGATAATCATGTCAATTTAATTCATTAGTCTCCCTGTCACGATTAGCATAGTTTATTTCAGAAATATATGTTACTGGTTCCAAATTATTGCTTCTAAATTATTTTGTTTTGGTTCTATTCCAAGTCTGAACAAATGTTTGAAAGTTGCTAGAAGTTTCAAGTGTTGTGTTACAAGTTTTAGTTTTCTCCTGTCACCCTACTGTATAAAATTGAATGTAAAATCTGAATGCTGATGAATACAAAGATTTTATTCCTTTTGCTAACATTTTAAAATCATGAACTGAAGGAAGAAGTGTTCGGAATGTATGATAAATACGTGAATTTCTAATGTCATTAACTCTTAAGATTCTATTTGCTTTCTTATGATATATTTCAAATCTTGTTTTACATTCTCTTGGTCATAGATAAGTTTGTTTTGTTTTGGTGTGTTTGTTCAAAAGTTGTTGTCTTCTATGCAGCTTTTTCTTTGAGGTGATCAACTTTTTTTTTTTCCTAGATTAGCTCTATTTTACTAGCTCCAGAGCTTTTGTAGCTCAGGGAGAATCTGTCTTAGAAAGGAACAAGTCTGCCATGCTTGAATGTTTAGTGCCAGCTTGTTCTGCAGCATTGTTTCAAACATGACAGTTTATTAGTACATTTGTAAACTGATAAACTCCTATAGAAGCTCACAGATCAGTGATGTGGCTGGTTGTACCATTTTCAGGGTTTTATGATGGAACTGACTGCACATCAGAGCAGTGTGGGCAATGTCCTGCAGGCTGGGAACCAGCTGGTGGCCCAGGGAAATCTGTCACCTGAAGAGGAGTTTGAGATCCAAGAGCAAATGCTACTGCTGAATTCCCGCTGGGAGGAGCTCAGGGTGGAGAGCATGGACAGGCAATCCCGGTGAGTTATGCTGTGCAGCCTCTTCTGGAGCTGCAGGATTGACCTCAGGTACTTACTGCACCTCTGAGGAGCTGGTTTGCATCCATTTGTAAGATTTTTTCTTTTCAGGATTGACGTTTGTTGGATGTGAAAATCCACCATCTTTGTAAGTTCCAACGTGAAACAAAATGCATTAATTTAACTTTTTTTTTGAATTCCTGTAACATAAATGCACCAGGTAAAATATATAGTACCTACATGCAGTAGTTACATGAATGTGTTCTTAATATTGTTTCAGTAGTTTAAGTTCCTCAATAAAGCATACAGTAGATGTGGATAACTGTGTGTTTACACATCTAAAAAGCACTTAGAGTTTTTCTGGCGTGTAGGTTATCAAGCTAAGATCTGCACATCAAGGGAGAAACTGCTTTTTGTTGCAGCTCTTAGTAGAGCTTCTATTCATGGCCAATCCTTATTGTAAAACAATCCATGATATAAATTGCAGAATTTCACAGAATCACTAGGTTGGATAAGACCTCCAGGATCATAGAGTCCAACCATTCCTATCGAACACTAAACCATGCCCCTCAGCACCTCATCCACCCATCTTTTAAACACCTCCAGGGCTGGTGAATCAACCACCTCCCTGGGCAGCCTGTTTCAGCACCCAGTGACCCTTTCTGTGAAAAATATTTTTTCCAATATCCAGCCTAAACCTTCCCTGGCGGAGCTTGAGGCCATTTTCTCTTGTCCTGTCCCCTGTCACTAGGGAGAAGAGGCCAGCTCCCTCCTCTCTACAACCTCTCCTCAGGTAGTTATAGAGAGCAATGAGGTCTCCCCTCAGCCTCCTCTTCTCCAGGCTAAACAACCCCAGCTCTCTCAGCTGCTCCTCATAAGACTTGTTCTCCAAAACTTTTTTAACTTTTTTGTTGAGAAAGAAGGAAGGATACTTAAATGTATTCCTTAGCTTATGGGTGAAAATTTAGCCTGGTGATAGTTGGTTTATGAATGGCATTGCTTTTTTCTTGTAGGAACTAGAACTTAGTTTTTCCTGGGAAAACTGTTTCTAAAATAACTTCCTGTGCTTTCCACTGCAGTCTGCATGATGTACTGATGGAACTTCAGAAACAGCAGTTGCAGCAGCTGTCCGACTGGCTGACAGTCACAGAAGAACGCATTCAGAAGATGGAATCTCAGCTTTTAGCAGATGACTTGGAATCTCTTCAAAAACAGCTGGAAGAGCACAAAGTAAACCTTTTACGTAATATGTATTCGAGAAATATTTGGAAGATATATATGTTAGTGAGTTGCTTAGAGAATTTTATTGTGCCAGAAATCACATGTGGCTGTATGCTGAAGGGCTACGTTTAGTATCTGGAAAACAGTGATGGATGGGGTAGAAAGGAACTGGAAGTTTCTCAAGTGTTTTGTAAACTGAACTCTTAAGCACTGATGACGATAGCAGAAAATTATGTGCTCCATGCAGGAAATGGAAGTTGTAGGGAAAATTGTTACTCTCAATTTGTGCAGGAAATGAGGTATCTCCAGGTGAATTATTGGTGTGAGGGACTGTGTAAAATGTACTGTGCACAAACTTGTCTTTAATTACTGGCAGGCGTTGCTAAAGCGTGCTTGAGACTTGCAGACTAACAATGTGGGAGTTAAAGCTATTAGGAAGGGTCACCCAAGTCACTAATTTTAGTCCCTGCTGTTACCCTGATGTGGCATCCTAAGGGGTTGCATAGACATTGCTCTCATGTACATGATATTTTGGCAGTGCTTTGTGTCTCAAGCTTCTGGATGGGAGTCCAGCCTTTCTAGCCTGCAGTGTTTAGAACGTGAAAGATGGCATTTTGGTACTTGTCATGGTTGCAGCTTTGTTTTTTGACTCAGTGCTGAGGTTTGACCTTCTCCCCATCACTGGATGTACCTCAAAGGGCAGGAACTATGGAATATTTTTAGTCTATGTACTTACTTGTCCCACATTTGCATTGTTTGCTTTGTCTTCAAAGTCTGGAGAGTTTGAAGTGTGTTGTTCACGAAGTAGCTTAGAATATTGTGGGATGAAAAGTGATGTTTACAGCAATATATAGGCGTATTGGTGTTGCAGAGATTTCAGAGGTAGGCTTTAACCATGCTATCTGTTCTTCTAGAATTTGTATGAATATTTAAATATCTGTATATTCATATACAGGTTATTTCAAAGTAATCAGAAATGTACACATTCTTCACTTTTCAACTATTGTTGTTGAACATCATGATCAAATATAGCACTTAATACTTATGAAAATTATATTGCCACCTATTAAAAGATGGATGTTTTTAGTGATTTTTTTCCCTGTTTGGTGTGCTGTGTGATACTTTCTTATTAAAAATAATAGTTTTTAATAGAAACACAGTAGACATTTGCATTTGCAGTTGTTATATGATTCTTTTAGTCAAGTATGGTGCATGCAGCTTAAAGCACTCTGGATTTTCCAACATTGGCTTTCGGTTGATTTTTAGCAGTCTTTTGCTTACATTTATTTAAACTTTGCAGTGATTCCCAGTGGTAAATTCTGTGCTTAACTGTTGGATCTAAAGTACTTTGCTACAGCAGTTGTCAGTCATTGTGGCCAAGTAGCAGATTAGCAAATGTATTCAAAGTTGATAACATCTGGTTTGTTTTTCTAGAGCCTGCAGACTGACCTAGAGACAGAACAGGTGAAGGTAAACTCCCTAACACACATGGTTGTGATTGTTGATGAAAGCAGTGGGGAAAGTGCAACAGCTATTCTTGAGGAGCAATTGCAGGTAAAATGTTTCAAAATGTAAAACCTTTCTGTTTCAAGACAATTTATCCTAGAAAGTAATTTGAAGTAATTTTTTTTTTTAGAAGTAACATTAACGTGAAGAATTATTAAGTTTTTGCTCAAGACGAAACCTGGAAAAATGCTTGGTGACTTTCAAGCTCAATTCCTGATGAGTCAAGCTGTTTTCATTCCCAGTGACTTACGCTTTTGTAGTAAATCCTTTCAGCAGCTATATTAAAATGGGAGGGATGCAGTACAACTCTTACTTTGCGTAAATAATTTTCATTAGGAAGTCAAAATCTAATAGGAATAATACTTAAAGGCATGAACAAAATTTATCTAGGGAATACTGTTTGAAGTATTTTCCTATATTTGTCAGAAATTACAAACTGTAACCTGAAGTATAGGGAGTGTGAAGCAACTTATTGAAACAAAATTCATGCTTTGTTCGCTTCCTTTAAAGGCAGTTGAATAGCTCAGTGACTTCAGCAAGAGCAGAGATAAAGCCATAGGTGAATGCTCTTGAAAGTTTTAACCTCTAGCTTTGTGCAATACAACAATGGCGATTATGAGCAAGGAGATTGCTGTAATGTAGAAAGAGGCTACTGTGAAGTAGAAATTAGGCTTTTGAATATCTGATCCTTGAGTTTCCTTGTGAAGCTCATGAATGTTCATGAATTTTCTGCTTTTGTAGAGACTTGGCGAGCGGTGGACAGCAGTTTGTCGCTGGACTGAGGAACGACGGGTCAAGTTGCAAGAAATTCAACTTTTGTGGCAGGAGTTACTGGAAGAGCAGGTTAGTAGCTCTTCAGTTCCACTGAGTGACTTGGTATATTGGTAGAGGAAAAATAACCAAGCAAAAAGAAAACCCTAAACAACTTGGGATTTAACAGCTCTCAAAAAAAGCCTTGAAAAACTAGGTTTTGTTGTTAGTTTGGGTTCCAGTGTTTCTTGAGGAGTGGAGTAGCTGTGTGGCACAAGAGAAGTATTTTTCCAGGTTTAAGAAATCATTTAACTCCTTTTGGAGTTATAACTTGGGGGGCCACGAAGATGGGCTAGAGCACCTCCTATACAAGGATGGGCTGAGAGAGTTTTGCTCGTTTAGTCTAGAGAAGAGAAGGCTCCAAGGAGATATTATAGTGGCCTTCCAGTACTTGAAGGGGGCTACAGGAAAGATAAGGGTAGCTCTTTGTTGGAGACTGCAGGGATATGACAATGGGTAATGGTTTTAAGCTGAAAGAGGGGACATTTAGCTTGGATATTAGGAAGAAATTTTTTGCTTTTTGAGGGATGAGACACTGGAACAGGTTGCTTAGAGAAGTCATGGATGTCACATCCCTGGAGGTATTCAAGGGCAGGCTGCATGAGGCTTTGAGCAACCTCATGTAGTGCGTAGTGTCCCTGCCAATCACAGGGGAGATCAGAACTAAATGATCTTTTAAGGTCCCTTCCAACCCAAACCATCCTATGATTATAAAACTTTGCAACATAGCTTGTGAAATAGCCAAGAAGTGGGAATATCCAGAATGTTTAAATTAACCATGAATTACTAAGTATTTGCTGGTTTGCTAGTTACATTTTCCTAATTAAAGTGTATGTGCTTCCAATGTGGATATGTGTACACAATTAACAGATACTGTTTTCAAAACAAAACATTTGTTCACTATAGTGAAGCATGTAGCTCATCTAATTTTGCTGAGTTTAGGCAAAAAGCTGAATTGTGAGGAGCATGGTATTGTGAGTTTTGTCTTGCTGTGATATTGTATGTTTAACATAATATATACTGCTCAAATGCAAATTAACTGATGGCATAAAAAATATGGGAACACAACTATACATTAGGTTTGTATGCCTGATGCTAGCACTTCTTTTGTGTTTCAACTTGAAATATTTGATGGCATTTCCTTTGAATGCTTTACTTAAATGTTTTTTGTTAAATTATTGTATTTGTCACTGTGAGCTACTGTTTAAACTTTGCAGCACACTCATATTGTTTAGACATTTGGAAGTAGAAGAACAGTGCTGATATAGCTGTTGCTATCAGTTACAGCCTGGTTTCTTTGATGGGGATGTTTTGTCTGCTTTTTTGAGGGGTTGTGTCTGTGTTTCTCCATGACCCTTCCCGTATCTATTTGCAGTATATTGATAAGCTGAATTTGCAACTCGTGACCTTGTTAATATAGATCCAAGGTTCAAATTCTGGTTTGCCCAGTGCCAAGTATCTATTTATATATATATTTCTTCCAAAAACTTCTTTGGCCTATGTTTACATACATATACCAAATTGTGTGCTAACATTTTCTGGCAGCTCTTGGGTCAGATAAGTCTCCAAGTTGAGAAATAAGGATTCTTTGAAAATCATTGCTCTGTATGTCAAGGATGGTACAGGCTTCCAGTGCATTCAATTTAGATGACCCTATGTGAACGTGTTTTCTGTCCTCTTTCACCCTTATAATTGGGGAAAAGTGACTACTCATTGACTGTTAACAAAACTGTTAAGTGTCATAGAATCATAGAGTGGTTTGGGTTGGAAGGGACCTTTAAAGATCTAGTCCAACTCCTCTGTGGTGAGCAGGGACATCTTCAATTAGATCAGGTTGCTCAGACCCTGTCCAACCTGACCTTGAGTGTTTCCAGGGATGGGGTATCTACCACCCCTCTGGGCAACCTGTGCCAGTGTTTTATGACCCTCGCTGTAAAATTCTTGCTGAAGTCTAGTCTAAATCTACCTTTTTTTAGCTTAAAACTGTTACCCCTTGTCCTATCACAGCAGGCCCTGCTAAAACATCTGTCCCCATCCTTCTTAAAAGCCCCTTTAAGTATTGAAAGGCCATGATAAGGTCTCCTGCAGCCTTTTCCAGACTGACCAACCCCAATGCCCTCAGACTTTCCTCTCAGGAGGTGTTCCAGTCCTCTGATTAATTTTGTCATTTTCTGTTGGAGTTACTTTGCTGTCAGTTTTTCTTTATTTGTATGTAATTTTGTTGCTCTGCAAAACTGAAAAATTAATTGCTGTTTATTTAATGTAGAATGTTAGATAAGTAATGAGGAAAAGTTCGTTTTAGGTGCTTCAGATCAGCCCATGTTTGCATTTGTTGTTCAACACTGAATAATCCATTTATTACTAACAACAAGTCTGAATTTTCTGCCCTTAAGAACTATTAAGTGACCTACAAAATTACAATTGGAAGGTAATTAAAAACATTAACAGACACACTTTTAACACAAAACTAACTAAAAATTAGGTTCTATCACTTTCTTATTCCACCCAACCAGAAGGAGAGATCAGCAGCAGTGATGCATCAGCTTTTTTGTGGCTGCCTAAAATTTTTTTTGGAAACCACATTGTCAGATCAACAAAATTCTTGCCACTAAGGAAACATTCTTCAATCAATCCCAGATATCTCCTAGTACTGGGAATTATGTTTCAGTTTTCTAAGGAGAGTTATCTTTGACTGCTGATTTAGCAGAAATTAGTTGAATATATTGAAGGATTTTTAAGCTTCTCTTATACATCAAGTATGTTGGCTGAGGTGCCAGCATGATTTTTCCAGAGAGCGTGTGGTGTTATAATTTTGTTTCTCACAGCCTTATGGCATTTTTACCACCATAGTATTTGTGGTCTGTACATTTTGCATATTGGTTTACATTGGCAATGTAAACTGCCTTAACCCTTTGGCCCAAAATTTGCTGTAGTCAGTTTTGGGACAATGCCAAAAATATACAGCTAGACTCAGGAGCCCAGTCGTTGTTTTGTAAAGTGTTTCTCGAAGAACATAAAGGTCTACCTCGATATATCATTTTACTTATGTTTTAAAACACAGAGGAGTAGCAGTGTCCTAGCAGCAATGCAGTGGAGCTTGGTAGAGAGCTGGGTATTCTAGTCTATGGAGATGGCTGCAGCAGCAGTGTATTGCAACATCAGATCCCTGAGTTAGTATTATTCAGAGAATGAGACCCTACTGGCTGAAATTATTTTGCAACTGCAAGTAGGTACAATAAACAGGGAGGTGAATAATTGATGCTCAAATCTTTGAGTGACTACCTGGGATGAAAGAGCTCTGGATTATCAGCAGTGTAGCTTCTGTAAGAAAAAACTGTTATGGCTGTTTTTTTTAATCAAAGAGGAAGGACGTTGTGGAACTAAACAAAGTGTGTTATTTTAATATGTGTAATTCTAATTTAAGTCCTTCATCAGCTTTATGGTGGATATCTGGTCACAATAAAACTTGGAGGGGATGCGCTGATATATTTAGAAACCATTTTGTTGAAATTTTACTGGAAAGTATTTCTTCATAGACTGATCTGATATTTTTTATCCCCTTTTATATTTTTGTTACCAACTGAAAGCCTTGCATATAAAGACTTCAGAACTGTGCTTTGAATGCTAAGTTATTAAAAAAGGAATTGTAAATAGCTGTTTGACAAACTTGGTGTTTTCTTGTGGTGTTTTTCTTATGACCTGCAGTGCTTATTGAAAGCTTGGTTAACTGAGAAAGAAGAGGCCTTGAGTAAGGTCCAAACGAGCAACTTCAAAGATCAAACAGACCTGAGTGTGAATGTTCGAAAACTAGCTGTGAGTATTGCTATCCTGCTCTAATCTGTCAAGTCTCGTAGACTAAATGAATGATAAATTACCAGTTTGACCCTAGCAGGAGCTGTGAATAAATGTTACTTGGGAAGCCAGGATGATATTGTCTCCTTGCCAGATTCTTCAACTTGAATTTAAAACATGTGTACATCTTACTCTGTGGTCATTCCAGGTTGATGTGCCAAACTTTGAAACATCTATCCTGGCTTTTTGACAGCATTTGGAGTTTATTGCAGGCCACCAGTCAGACGTGTTTTCCAAAGTGTGGGTTTGGGGTTTGTGTTTTTGGTTTTGTTTTTTTTAAATATGTTTGTGCAGCTTGTAAGTGCTCTAATCATTAGTAACTTTTACTGAAGAGATAATACTGACTGTTCTAGGGGCTATTTCAAGGATGCGCTCTTTAAAAGTGTCTGTTAGTGTTTTGCTACGTGAGCACTGTTCTGAAACCTTTATAGGTTTCAGAATGTAGTATCTGAGCCAGTTCATTCCCTCCCTGCACAATGGAATTAAAAGTTAAGGTGTGACAGAATACGTGATGTTGTCTTTTCATGTTTGTTTTTTTTTTTTTAACTTCAGATTTTGAAAGAGGATATGGGTATGAAAAGACAAACACTAGACCAGCTGAATGAGCTAGGGCAGGATGTGGCCCAAATCCTTGGGAATGGCAGAGCATCCAGCAAAATTGATCAGGATCAAGAAGAACTGACTCAGAGGTGGGATAGTTTGGTTCAGAAGCTGGAGGATTACTCTAACCAGGTACTTAAAAAGGCTCTATTACTTAGCTGTTTAGATGCCTGTATGTACGCAAACCTCATTGGTACTGTCAGCAGAATTGCCCAGGTGAGTTCTTGGCATCAGGTTGGAGAGGTAGGTGAGTGCTATTTTTTGTGGGGCTGACTATCTGCTGACAGAGCTGTCTGCATTTTTGGTCTTCAAAACACCAAGTTGTTAACCTGACTAGAACTATAACTCCTTTCTCACACAGATTAAGCCTCATTTTTCTGATGAGTAAAGCAGGCTTGCCATGTATTATCAATCAATGCAAATGCCTTTAAACATTGTAAGAGTGCTGGGACTGGATTAAATCTGATAGTAAAAGAAAACAAAGACAAAACCTCAAACCCAGAATAGATAAATAAATGGGAGTCATACAAGCATTTATGCTCTGTGAGTATGATTTCTCATCTGTTGAAAATAGAGTAGTTGTTCGTTTGATATGTAATGATGATAGCAGAGCTGGATTGCTAAATGTTTATTTTAGTACTTTGAGTGCTTGGTAATGTTTTTATTCAGACAGAACTCCCATTGAGTTCTGTAAAAATTTTGTTTGACAGTTTTATGACTCATCTGCCCCTTTTTTGTGATGTTGAAATGTTATTATGGTGAAGGCTGTGAGACTGATTCATGATCTGTTTAGGGTATAGAGAATGAGCTGTGCAGTCAGTATAGGGGTGAATTTCAGCCATGTGGCTTTAATTTGGTTTTGTGTTGGAGTTAAAGTACTGGAGAGTGACAAATCCTGTCCTCATCCTTTTAATGACCCTAAATATCAAGCACCTACTTGGAACTTACAGGTTGATTCCCATGGGCCTTAACTTGGTAACCCATTAAAAATGTGGAAGGTTTGTATTGACTTGAGTGAATTTTTAGATCAAATGTACTGTGTATCAGCTCTTTCTGAGATCTAGGCCTGATTTTATGGAATGTGAGTATAAAATATAGAATTGTATGTAAATAAACGTAAAGAACCTTAATTCTTCCTATGAGCTAAGCAATTAAGGAAAACAGAATGCTTGTTTTGTTGATTTTAGTTCATTTGCATTGGCGTCAAGTTCTGGTTGAAATGAGTTTTGTGTGGTTCGCACCTGTAAAATGAGAATAATGAAGTTTCAGTGGATTGCATCTATAGTGATGCCTCATGATGGCTGAGTGTCATCATTTGTGGGAGTGAATGATTGGACTTTTATGACTGATGAATAAAAGGAACTAAGCAAAAGCAATTAATTTTGTTTTGGAAAAATGCATTTAACACTTTTGCTAAATTATTTTGTATAGGTGACTGAAGCTGTAGAAAGCATAGGGATGTCACAGGTTTCACAGAGGGCAGCTGCGGAAACAATGCTGTTGAAGGAACAGACAGTAGTCAAACAATCCAGACAGGAGTTGCCCCCACCCCCACCACCAAAGAAAAGGCAAATCCCAGGGGACAGTGAAGCAAAGAAAAAGTAAGTATATGTTACTGCCATTTTCCCTTGCTCACTAGATATAAACTGGTGTCTCCTGGTCTCGCCTTTTGATTCTTCTGTGTAAGTGAGGAATATGTAAGTTGTAGTTGTGAGTGTGGGTTTGGCGAATGGGAACGAAATGTAATGTACAGCCTTGTTTTCAGAGCAACAGAAAGCCTGCAGCTTCCATTAATTTCAAAGGGAAATGGTGACATTTCATGAAAAATCAGGTAGTCAGTCCTTTGTACCTCAGTTCCATTGCTGAAAGATAGACCTAATTGTATTTTCTATTGCAAGAACATCTTCTCTTTGGTTGTGTAAGTGCCAAATATATTTATGATTTATTTCTAATCCCCATAAAATATATTGGAGATATGAGGGAAACTGTACAAGAGACTCAGACATATATCATCTACCTGGTATTTAGTAATAACAATATTATATTGATGTCTCCTTTCACAACTGTAGCTGGATTGGCTGGCTGATTTGCATGTACAGAGTCATAGAAAGGTTTGGATTGGAAAGGGACCTTAAAGGTCATCTGGTTCCCATGGGCAGGGCCACCCTCACTAGATCAGTGGAGCCTCAATCCCCTAATCGTTTTAAAGGTCGTCCACCCCTCCTCCCTGTAATGAGCAGGGACATCTTCGACTAGATCAGGTTGCTCAAAGGCCCACTTGCCTTGAACACTGCCAGGTCTGGGGCATCCACAGCTTCTCTGGACAACCTCTTCCAGTGTTTCACTAACCTCACTGTAAAGAAAGCTTCTGCCCTACCACTACAGGCCCTGCTAAGAAGTGTCCTGATCTTTCTTGTAAGGCCCCTTTAAGTACTGGAAGGCTGCTCTAAGTTCTTCCTGGACCTTGCTCTTCTCTAGGCTAAACAGTATTTAATGACACGTGTTGCAGTGCCTTTATTAAGTACTGTACCCAAAAGTAAAGAAGTTGTTTCAAGATAAGAAAGTAAATTCTCTGTACTGATCATCATTTTGCCTCTTTTGCTTCCTGAGGAAACAAGCATTTCTTGAGATCTCCTTAGTTTAAACTTTTGGCAGGTTATTCAAGGAGAAGATAGAGAGCTGCATCAAGAGCAGAGAGTTGCTGTGCTAGGTGATGTGTGTTTACACAGTAAAGCAGAATTGCCCATCTGTCCTTTCTCCAAGTAATAAAAAATATTTTAGACTTTGAAAGCAAAAGTGATTTGATCTATTATCTCTCTTCCTAGAGTTCAAACTATATCAGTTAGAGTAGTTGAAACTTAGGGGTTTTAGGCATAAGAAAGTTGTTAGTATAGATGTGTCCAACTGTAACAAAAAATACGAAGCTGTAAGCTAATGTTCAGCCAGCTAAGTGTGCACTGTCACTGCCATGAGAGCTTAAGCTGATACCTTTTTCTTCAGGTTGAATAATGTTGCAGACTTTTATGAAATCTAGAACTGTAATTCTTATTTGTCTTGTTCCTGAGGTTAGGCTTACTACTTTCAAAATACTTGGCTTTAAGATTTCTTTTGTGATTTATTAAAGGAAACAGTAATAGTTTGCATGAAGATATGCATAAAAAACAAGAAATAAATTGCACCATATGTTCTCAAGAATTTTGGCTGTGGCAGGTTTTGGAAAGTCTGGTTTTGTCCTACCACCTGTAAGTAGTAATGTGAGAAACGTGAATCTTGTATGCAGCCATACTGTTTTGTGATTGAGTAATGTGATGAACTTTAGGACTTCTGATTTATGAGACTGTGACTGAATAGGGAAAAATGACAAAAATTGTCTCAACTTTTAAACCAGGTTTGATGCTGAATGTACTGAGTTCTTGAACTGGATTTCAAAATCAAAATCTGCCATTTGGGCTGCAGACATCAAAGAGTACAAGAAGATAAGAGAGACTTCAAACATGAAAGAAAAGTTGAAGGTAAAATGGGGAGATAGTGTTCTGATGAACAGTATATTTTAGCTGTAAGTTCACTGTCAGCTGGAGGTGTGGGCTGATCCATCTGCTTCATAGGGATTAAGGCCTACAGTTTCAGAACTGGACATACATGCAAATATCAGACCAGCTGGACACAAACTTTTGCTGATGTTGGGTTGCACAATCTACAGGAAGTTTTAAAAACATGTAATATTGATGTCCTCTTTTGAGTTCTCATGTCTATCTTCATGATTGGTATCTTTCCCATTAAGTAGCATATTTTGGCTTGATGCTTTACATTTAAAGATAGACTTGATTGACACCGCTTTCAGAATTTTGGCCAGTGGGCTGCTCAGAGACCCCTTCAGTCATGCTGTGACTCTCTGCATGCACTGTACCACCCAGGGTCCAAAGTGATCTGTTAGTGTTTGGGCACGTTGTTTGCTCTATTAAGTTTGGAGAAAACCTGATAGCTATAACTCATGTGTGATATTACTGATCTGCAAGGCAGAATACATAATTCTACAGGATCCAATGGGATGAAATAACCATTGACCATGAAATAACCATTTTATTTTCTGTTTCAGGAATGTAGTTTTGCCTTTTTTTTAATCCTTGAGCATGCTTTGTTAATGAAGGCATACTGGAGCTTTAGCAGGACCTGCTCAATTTGATTCTTTTGAAATCAAAGACAATTCTTAAAAATGTCTGTAAGGATACTTCTCAGTACTGCCGAACAAAATGGTTTCAGTAGGAATGTTTTGGATGGCAGTGCTGTTGGAAATAAAAGCCAAAACGACTCTCCCAATAGTTTATTTATAGAACTTTATGAATATTTCTAGCCTTTTTTAAAATAGTTCCCATGAACTGCACTGCTTTGAAATGATTTGGCTTCGGGTGGGTAGAACAGTGTTTGTTCTTCCCAACTGTGTAAATAAATGCATGCTACTTCTGAATTTATTGTAGCAAGTCTAAACCAGGGTAATGAACTTGGACATCAGCTTTGAAAAAAAATTAATTTGAATGTATTTCATAATCTCAGGAAACACTGAAATTGTGATGTTGTGGCCAAGGAACTGATCCTCCGTGGAAGTATTCTACCCCTTGGCTCACACAAGAATATTCACAGATATGTGTGACTTCAGGAAGGAACTTGTTCCTCTAAAAAATCTTGGTAGTCATATAGGATTTCCCTCAGAGTTTCCTTATGAAAGTGTGAAGCACTATGTGGATTGCAAGCAGGCTATAGTTCTTACTAGCTGGACTTCTAAGCAACAGGTGTTTGTTCCTTTTTTGCTGGGAATCTCAGACTGTAGAAATGAAGGGGCTATTTAAAAAGGTATTTTCTCCACTGGATCATTAAATAATTAGTTTTTCATCACACGTGACTTGTTATAGCCAGTGTTCCAATATCTGAATTCATGTGACAGGATTGTTAACCCATTTAAAGCTGTCTTGTTCCTGGTGTTATACTACTCTTGCTTGCCGAGTACTTGAGAGCTAACTCCTTTTGCATTTGTTCTCTCAGCTAACAGAACCAACATGTCTTAGGTGCTGTATCTAAGAAAACTGGAATGTGTTTTGGATAGTAGTGGGAGAATGCATTATCTGGAGGGGGGTAGGAGGGTATTGGAATTTAAGTAAAATTAGTCTCTGAAACTGTGTTCTTTTGGGGTTTGTTTTGTAGGTGATCGAAAAAGAAAGACTTGAAAAAAGCCAAAAGTTAGATGAACTGAAACGAAGTGGACATATTCTTTTGGATCAGATGGGAAAGGGTAAGCAACTTGAAGATTTTTGTTTTGTGATTTCATCAGTTAAGTTACTATGAAATAATAGTGAAATATGGTACCTCCAGTTAAGCATCACAATATATTCCATTCCCCTCTCTCTGTTGTCTTTCTTTCAGGGACACTTGTCATTTTTACTGTTACTGATGTGGTTTTTTATATTAAAGCTTATAGAAAAGCATTATTAATAGTCTAATGTGTATGTTCATTTGCAACTTTCATTTCTATTTCAATAAAAACCCTTAATTTCTTAAAATGACAATTACATGCTTTTTGGGGAAGGAGTTGGTTTAATTTTAAATTGTGTGGAGATTTTAAATATAAAATTTTAAAATATAACTGCCCTGAAGTAAAAATTTTGAAATCAAATTTAGGCTTGATAAATGTATGTTTCTATTTGTAGTTTACTCTTTCTATTAAACCTGCCAGTATGTATTGATGGTGCAGTCAGAATTTATGTATCAAAGGCAAGAGAAAAGCATATATACGTGAGAACGATTGTCTATTAAAGCACTTATCCCTAGAAACTTATAATTAACATCAGTAAAAGTTGAATCTTTAAGCCTTGCAAAATTCTTGTTTCATAACATGACAAAAGCCGATTACTGGAATGTGACTTCTCCATATTAAAGAGCTGTTCATATAACTCACAGTTTTTCAGATCTGCTATGCACTTATCTTTTGGTGAAGTGTCTATGACTGGTATCATTCAGACACATGAAAAGGCGGTATTGCTTTCCTACATACTGAACACCATCCTTTCTGGAAAATGCTGATTTCCACTGGATTATCCAGCCCACTCCTTTGCCTGGACGTCCTAATCTACTAAGCATCTCTAGTCACTAGAGACACCCGCACCTGAAGCTGGTGTCTGGAAACTACTGATTTGACCAGGACTGTGGGTTATAAAAATTTGTAGCTGTTCCTTGTCTTCAAATCTGGACAGAGATCGTCCCTCCCTCTTTCTCTCTTTTTTATAAAGCCCTCGAGCTGAGATGGGCCATGGCTACGATCCCAGCATCTGTTGGTCATAATGTGAAATACATGGCTTAAGCTGCTTTGTACCAGTGAAAAATAAAATACAGAAATAGCTTGCTGGTTTTTTTGCCCTCTTAAAGTTTGAGATCTGTAGAAAATAACCGATCTACAGCCTCTGGTTTTGATAGGGTCTGCTAGGGTGTTTTATCCAGCTCAGTGATAGCCCTTCTCTCCAAAACCAGACACAGCTACACCTGTGTGGAATAATGCACAGCTACGGCATGTGTGCATATACTTCCATTTCTGTCTTGGGGCTTGTACAGGCTGTGCTGTAGTTGCAGTGACCATTCGTTGCGTGCATGCTTCTTGTGTGACTGGCTACAGCTGCTGTACTTTTGTATTGTTGTTGTGCCAAGCATGTGGCCAGTTTGTGAAGCGTAAGGAGGATCTGTGGAGGAGAGCCTTCATGTGCACTTGCAGCCACCTGGCTGGCTGTCCTAACCAGAGCACCGGGCTCCACTTATGCTAAGGTAGGGAAGCATACTGACCCCTCCATGTGAATGACGGAGCTATTAAGTTAAAATAATCCAAATGTCTTATACGAAGAAAGTGGTGCCTTGAAAGAGAATCCGCATCAGAAACTTGAAATGGCAAGTATGTACTGTTGAATGCACGTTGCATTGAAATTTCTTTCTATATGGCAAAATCATTGTTTACTTCTGGCACTTGAGGAAATGAACAAGAACAGATCTCCCAGCTGTTCCGCTTCTGCTGCTGCATTTTCAAGTAGTGCATTGATTTGTCAACAGGACAGTGTAGCAAGCACTTGGTGTGGTCACTGTGAGTGAGAAATGACCTCATGTTTTGTCCTGTTGCTTTTGTAGCTACTCATATTACCCATTGTTAATTGTGTCTACATGAATTGTCACATTGTTAGCCATCGTTGCCTCCCTCTCCCATGCTGACAGGATTTCCATCTACCTTTTCAATGAATTTCTTTCTGCTTTCCTTTTACTTTTTGGCATCTAGAGTTGTTAAAAAAAAAAACCTAATTTACCAGAAGCCTACTTAAATAAAGCTCATTTAATAAAATCTATGTAGGCACAAATGAAGAGTTAAGATCACCAAGAGTCAGCTCATAGTTACAAATTCAAAAGTTATCAGAGTGTGGAAATGAATATCTCGCTCTATTTTACTCTTCATGCGGAAATTAAAGTTGAAACTAATAAGAACAGGTTTATGGATAGTGGGCTTGGAATAAAAGCATTTTTCATGTTAATGCAAATGTCCACCTTTATTTGAAGAAAAGAAGGGTTAAATGCCTATTAATCAAAGTGTGTCGCTGTTAGTATAACAGTTTCTGTAATCTATTTAGAGGGCTTTTCTACAGTGGATATAAAAAATGTGATGGAGAAAATATTATCAGAGTGGAAAGACATGGTTCAACATCTGGAAGAAGGGGTCAGAAAGATAAAGTACCAGGAAGATATAAATGCTTATTTTAAGGAAATGAGTGAGCTTGAGAAGACAGTAATCGAGAAGGATGACTGGCTTAAAAATGATGTTTCTTCAGCATCCCAGCCCTCAGCAATTCTGAAAGACGTATGTCAGGTAAGTTTGGTATAACTTGTTAATTTTGATTGGAAGCTGTTAGGAGCACAGAATATCTCAGAGGAGCTTAGCCAAGTCAGTATTGTAACTCAAATTTTCTAAGGCATCTGAGGCATTCAGTTTGTCTGGAAGATTTGGCACCTATCACCAGAATACTTTAATGTTGCCCTAGTAATGTGGAGGAGCTGTGTTGTGGTAGTTTTTGTGTTATCAGGGCAAGTGTTAGATTTGGTTTTGTTTTCAACGTTTCACAGCAGGAGTTAACTTACCTTGCAAGCCTGAGTCCACGGCTGGAACACCTAAAAGCCACCTGCAAGGCACTCACATCTCAGCCTATGCCTCCGCACTTCATTCAGGAGAGCTTGAATAGTTTTCTTGATCACTTCAAGTTGACTTGTCAGCAACTAGAGGAACGTCACCAGCAGCTGAAGAAAGGTAAAAAATATGCGTGTGTGTATATATATATATTTTACTTAGCGTAAGTCCTCCTGATACTTGTTCTGATTTTTGTTTGTTTTGAACAAATTGAAAACTTGGTGAATTCTGGTAGAGCTTTCCTACTGATTCTGGGAGGCTTTGGGTCAGACTGGCTAATCTTTTTATCCACCTGATGAAATATTCATATGACCTCTTCTGTGTACACTACAAAATATATTGTTCCATATATCACTCAGTGTTGAAAGTGATTATGCAAGAGTGCACCATTCCTGAAAATACATTTAAGGAATTAGCAAAACATGTTTAAGGTGGATAATATAGTTTGAAAAACTGTGTGTCTCTGGCATTTAAATAAATAAATAATACTAGAAAAATGGAAGGTTACGAGAACCTTGTAAAATTCAAGTGTGCATATATGAGATTTATTCTTTTCATAGCTGCTTTGAGCATGTCAGTCATACATAATTCCTTTAGGAAATTTTATCTTTGAAGTGATTTGGAATCTGGCTTGCTTTTCAGGCACTTTCTACTTGGGTTTTTGTTGTGTTAAATTTCATTATAAACGTTCAAGCAGTCATGCTGGCTTCTAAAGGATTTTAAATGTACTGTGCAAAGTATGTAGCTCTGTTAATATTTTACAGCTGAATAACAAGAGCACAGGCCTGTAAAGAGATTTTCCTTAGTTTTCATTTTGTTTCTGAGTATTTCAAGGAACTGTTCTGCTAACATCCCCAAGTGGAAAAATATTAACACTTCATTCAGTGTAATAAAAACACTCAATTACTAAATTGTTAGGTTATCTATATATTGTGTTGCAAAAGGCCTACATCCTTGAATTGTATCCATGCAGAAAACTTCATAACACGTCTGCCATGCTCAAATTACAAGATATGCTTTCATTCTTGCTAGAAGGTATGATTATTTTATGACTGTTGTGAGTTCATGAACTTTTAAAAGTTTTTTTGACATTGTGTGGAAAAAATACTTATTCTTTCATGGCACACATCACTTGAGGCACTATTAGTATATTTAAACCAGTTATTACTTGGTAAAACACCTTACACATTGTAATGTTAAATTTGTATTTGTGTTTAAGTAAATTTCTCTGCAAGCTGTGTATTGCTAAAGGACAAAGGAAAATGTCAGTTCAGGGTTTCAATTGTTTATTTACGGCACAGTTTGAATTGCTGTAAGGTAAAGGAACTTCCAGAGCCATTTAACTGGGAGAAGCAACTGATAGGTGTCACTTGAGTGCTTGTCATCTTGGCAGGCTTTGACAGAAGTCCAGCTCCTTTCATGGAGGTTCTTTGAGCCTTTGAAAATTCCCCCGTGGAGTGCTACTCAGTCTCATAGATACGGGCATTTTTTTAATGAGAATTGTGACTTAGCCTTCCACTGACAAAAAAATTACTTAAACTATTTTCTTCTACTTCAGGGTTTGCTGTAGTTTAGCAATAGTGTCTCTATGTGCTTTTTACTGATATTTTTTTCCCCTTTAAAGTGATGTGGGCTTTTGAGAAAAGGAAATCAGATAGCTCATTCTCTCTAAGAATGTTGACTCATTCCTTAGTTATAAATGGTGTGACAGTTCTGACAGTAAGCTGTTGAAAAGCTACCTGGTGAGTCAAAACAAGGTGTAGATTAATTTGCACTTGTGGCAGTAATGAAATTGGTTAGGAATCCAGGACTATAGAATGTCCATACCACAGAAAGGATATGGCAGCTGAAATCCTGTTCTCTGCAATCTTCTAAATCTAATAATTTCATTCTGAAATACCAGAGTGAGGTGCTACCTCCTGCCTGGGATTCCATGTGTGGCTGACTCAACTCCAGCAAAATGAGGTGCAATCAAATATTGCAGGCAGATACTCCATCCACACGAAATCTTTTCAGTCTTCTTGGATAGCGTCTCTGTTCTGACAATAGACTGAAAGCTGCTACTTTTATGTATTGTGTGTGTTTATATATATGAAAATAAAAAAAAGCCAAACCCTACTACTACACTACAATGTATTTTGTGTTTATATAGTATATAAATACTAGCTTATGTAGTTACACTATGTAGTGTGTATAGTTAATATATGGTTGTTAATGCAATACTTCATTCTATATAGAGTATAGAATATATACTATTTACATGTGTTCTATATAGAGTATAGTATATATACTATTTACATGTGTTTGCATGTAAATAGTAGATATCTAAATTTTTTTTTAAAAGAATTGTAAACTGTGGGATTTAGACATGCAAAATCCCAGGTACTATTGATTCTACCACACCACCCACCCTGAGAGGTTATACACCTAAGCATCTAAAATTCTAAAATTGGGATTTATTTCTTAAATATTTTTTGGGATAGCTTGTAATTGTAGATTTTTTTATTATATTCTACATAACACTTATATATTATACGTTCTTAAAAAGAGAAAATGCTACCATCAGTAAAAGAGTTTAAGTTCTTAGAAGGTTAACATACAAGTGTATCTTGTGTGATTTCTTGTTTCTAAATGATTCTGATCATTTTGGTTATGTTCACATTGCTCATAATTTGGGTCTCGTGTCTTTTTCTTCACCCTGTATTTTGTTCCATTACTCTTTTTAATGATTCTAGAGCTGGAAAGCCAGCCGAGCCAGGACTACGTGGACTCCCTGCAGCAGCTGAAGCTCACTCTGGGTGAGCTGGAGTGCAAGCAACAGTCCCTCACTAGTGGGCTGAGTGACCCCAGTAAGGTTGAGAAGGCCTTGCAGCAGGCAAAGGTAATTCTGAACCTTTGGGGTGAAGCAAGTTGCTTATTCAGTTACTGTCATCTTCTGCCTTCTTTTCATTGGGGTGATTAAAATGTTACTCAGAGTAAAGCTGATCTAGGAGTGGTGTGTGGAAGCACCCTCTGGGGATTGCTTGCTGCAAGCTTGGTCGCTGCAGGCTGCTGAGGGATTTGTCCAGGTGAGGGCTGGGTGTCTCCAAGCCTGCAGGCTTTCACAGCTTCTTTTGCTGCCTGTGCCAAGAGAGCTGGGACTGCTTAGCTTAGGGAAAAGGAGGCACTGAGGGATGTTGTCTGAAGTACTGCAGTGCCTCTGACCACCTTAGTGGCCTGCTCAGGCTCTCTCCACTGTGCCCATGTCTCTGTTGTGCTGCTGGAGCCCCAAAATGGATGTTGATGCCATGAGAGCATCTGCCTCCTAGGGGGCTGGTGACCCGATCCAAGGTCTGCTCCTTTGCCGCTGACTGCACTTGTGAGGAAAGCCAGGAGCTGGGGCCTGCCCTTAGCTCACCTCAGAGCTGTGTTTCAGCTCTCCCTGCCCTGAAGTGCACTGTGGCTGTGCCCAGCCTGCTTAGGCTTGCTGCCCTGGGGAGGCTATGTCTGTCTATCCCCTGCAGCAAAGTGGGTTCCCTGCCCCTGTCTGTGCCCTCCCACTGAGGCTGGGATCTGCAGGCTCATGATACTCTCCTAGAAGCCCTGGGTGTAGCCTGCCCAGCTGCAGAGTGCCTGCCTGCTTAAGCTGCCGCTGAGGTTCAGTTAATTAACAAATCCATCCTGTTTCATCCTGCTTAGCTGTTGTGAGAGAGTAAATATATTTCTCTGGCCTCTAGATTCCCTTTCAAAGGGAAACAGTGCTTGCAAACTGTAAAGGTAATTGATGCACAAATTCTTTCCAGTTGAAAACAGTATTTTTTTGCCTCTATGGGTGTGCTAACCTCATGAAATTCAAGGCCAAGTGCATGGTTCTGCACGTTGGTCAGGGCCGTCCCAAGCTGAAGTAGAGACTGCGTGGAGAATGAATTAAGAACATCCCTGAAGAGATTGATTTGGGTGTTGGTAGATGAGAAGCTGAATATGAGCAGGCAATGCGTGTTTTCAGCCCAGAAAGCCAACTGTATCTTAGGCTGTGTCAAAAGTGTGACCTGCAGGTCAAGGGAGGTGATTCTGCTCTCGTGAGACCTCACCTAGAGTACTCTGTTCACCTCCGGAGTCCTCAGCACAGGAGAGACATGAATCTGTTAGACCGAGTCTAGAGGAGGGCTATGATCAGAGGGCTGGGGTACCTCCTCAACAAGGACAGGCGTAGAGAGTTGGGGTCATTCAGCCTAGAGAAGAAGAGGGCTCGGGGCAGATGTCTATCAGTCTTCCAGTACTTAAAAGGGAGCCTACAGGAAAGCCAAGGAGTTTCTCTTCATCAGGGAGTTTCTGTCAGGGAGTGTAGTGATAGGATGAGGGGGTAATGGTTTTAAGCAGAAAGAGGAGATTTACATTGGATATTAGGGAGAATTGTACTATGAAGGTGGTGAGGTAGGTTGCCAAGAGGTTGTGGATGCCCCATACCTGGAGATGTTCGAGTCCAGATTGGATGAGACTGCGCAAATTAATCTAGTGGAAAGTGTCCCTGCCCATGGCAGGGAGGCTGAAACTAGATGGTCTTTAAGGTCCCTTCCAGCCCAAACTTCTATGGTGACATGTCAGTGATAGATTTTACACTACTTTATAGACTCAATCTCCAGGGATGGGGCATCCATGACTTTTCTGGACAAATTTCTTCCAGGTATCTATAAATCTCCCCTCTTTCATCTTAAAAACGTTACCCTTCATCCTGTAACTACACTTCCTGCTGGAAAAGCCCTTCCCATCTTTTCTGCAGCCCCCCTTTAAGTGCTGGAAAGCTACTCTAAGGTTTCATTGAAGCCTTCTCTTCTCTACGCTGAACAACCCCAACTCTCTCAGCCTGTCCTTGTAGGGTAGGTGTTCCAGCCCTCTGATCATCTTTGTGGCCCTCCTCTGGACTTTCTCTAATAGATCTATGTCTTTCCTCTGCTGGGGACTCCAGAGCTGCACGGAGTACTCTAGGTGACATCTCAAGAGAAAACCATGGATGAATACTTCCCTGCTCCTTCCATTGTTCCCCATCACTTTTGTGGGATCATGCTGCTTAATTTGGAAACTTATTTCTCCCTGTGTGGTGTCATAAGAGGGCTACAGGAGGAGGTCTTGAGCTCCAGTCATTGGATGGGGAGAGGCCATGTCTCACTTTGTATCCTTTGCTATTCAGCGGAGAGTGATAAAACAGGTATTTTTAAGAGCCCAGTAAACAGGGATGTTACAGCCATTTTTTTAAAGCAGCAGAATAAAAGTTTTGATTTCTTTTTTTTTCTGCTTTAATGTTGCTTTTATGTTGTTTAAAGTTGCCAAAGATTTTCTGGTTCATGCACTGGCTAAATTGCAAAGGCATGTTGTCTTTGGAGGCTTGTCCCCCTTTTCTAAGTAACCTGAAAGGACATGCTATACTGGTGTGGTAGCTTTAAAGAGTGTGATGGGACATGAAACCAAATAGTAGGTGGTGAGATGCTTGTGGAGGTGGGATTGTCCAGATCCTCCTCCTGCTCTGTACCAGGCACTGATAAGGGCTTCATGCATAGACCTAAGCCAGCCAGACCTGTGGCCTCCTGTGCTGAGAGCCCCTGTTTGCAGAAACGTACAACCGTCTTCCCAGTTTCATTGCTACCTCAGAACCTGTCTTTTTAGAGGAAATGGTACAATTTATCCTGTTTCCTTTGTGTAAATACAAAGGAAATTTGAGAACATCTATAAAAAAAATCATTCCTAAGTAACATATATACATGTATATAGTAGTGAAGTTAAATTCATTAAATTAGTAGTGGTTTCGTGTGTTCATTGCAAATTACTCTTCAATTAATTTTAAGCGAGGTAACTAAAATGACCAGTTTAATGAAGTGGCAGTATTTCATGTCTTGGAATATGCCTTCAGCTATTGTTTTCCCTTAGTATTAGGAAATTAGCCATTTTGGCTCAAGTAACGCTTATCAGCAATGCCCTAATGAATATATTCAGATTGTACATTCCCTGTATTTCAATTGGAAGAGTAGCTTTCAAAACTGAAGTATTGAGCGCTTTTATGGCAGATAGACATGATAATAATTTTAAGTTACAAAACTCAGAATGACACAGTCTGGGCTTTATTTTTTCTCATTTTTTTGAAAATGAGTATTTGTGGGAGAAATTAAAAACTGAGGTCTTTGTATGTGTATATTTCAATTTCTTTTATGACTTCAGTGTAGTGTAGACATTGCTTTGCTAACTTGCCTGCCAGTTCTACACAGCACAGGTTAGGTGTGTTTAGCAGCTGCATGGTCAGGCTTTGCAGCCCATTCTGTAATTTCTACTACTGCACTGGCAGAGCAGCTGAAGGTTTTGCAGCCCAAAAATATAGTTTGGACATCTCTGCTGCAATAACTGTAGTAATTGTACTGTCACTCTTCACTAAATCTGTGCTCTGCATGACAAAACCTTTGTGTTTGCACTTGTACATAAATGTGTACTGGTTGTATGGCTAACACTGGAAGCAGATGCATTTTGTTCTTTCCTTATTTTTGTTGTAGACTGTTTGTGAAACACTGGAAGCCCAGAAGCCTGGAATAGATAAACTTGCTAAAGAAACAAAGGCTTTGGAGAAACATGCTTCTTTGGATATAAAAAAGGTCTACACACAAGAGTTCAAGCGTGTGCAAGGACAATGGGACAAGTTAAAGATCAAGAGTTCCAAAGATGTTAAGCTACTGGAGGAAGTTATATCCAAGTTAAGAATATTTGAGGTAAAATGAAAGGATATTTTTGTGATGTAGCACAGTTGTTGGAGCCCTTTCTCTGTGTTCCTTCAGGAGCCCAGATGATATGGGTTGAGAAGTGAAATGTTGATGAGCCGCTGGTCTAGCAGAAGCTGGAAGCATATATTGTGTATTTGTTGCAGGGTATGCCCAGGATATTATTTTATCTTGTAATTAACTAATTCTTGCTTAAAATTGGCATTCCTCTTTCAATTTTGAAAACAAAAAACAGTAAAGTCAAGGGTATGTCACCTGTGCTGTTTTGAAAGCTTGATCCCTCTAGGGGCTGATGACCCAGCATTGTGATTGATGTCAGATGCTCAATGCCTTATTAGTTTGACATCTCAAATTGAAATTCCATACCTACTACAGAAAACATTCTTCCAGTGGGTTTTCTGTAATAAAGAGTTAGTACAGCCTGTCAAAAAAGGAAATAAAATGCTTAGGCGCAGCAAGTTTTCCAGTTCCAACAAATGGCTTCTGAACTGTTAGGAGAGTTAAAGAATTAAGATTTTTTTCTGCACTCTTACATATGCTCATAGGAAATTCTACATGGTGGAAAGTCCTGATGCTTTAAAAATGGAGGGGTTAAAAGCAAGGGTATTTGAAGAGCATTTAGATACTTAATCTATTGATAAAGAGGGGAAATAAGTGCCTAAGTAACTTAGTAAAGGTTGACTCTATTTACTGGTTAGATGGGTTTCTTCTTGTTTGCTTTAAGTCTCTTCTCTAGACTATTTACATTTCTCTGGGGAAAAGAAAAAACAAGGAAAACAAAATATGTAATGAAATATATCATGGTCTAGCCTATGACAATGTTACTATGACCCAAAAGTTACATAGGTACTAACCATTATTCAGTATCATCCTGGAAGTATTAAACTGATCAGAGCAGTATGAAAACCCAAATATAGTGCCATGCTTTTTTTTTTTCCCTCTCTGAAGTAATGTTAAACTAGACTGTGTTTTCTGTTATTTTCATTTTCATACTATATTTTACACTTTAAAAGCAAGTAGGTGCTTTTAGTGATTGTCTCTTGGGATGGAGGCACATGTGTATTACTTCACAGAAATCTATATTTTGAACATTTTAGTGTGGAATATTTACATTCTTTTCCACTTAGCTGAGAATATGTATTCAGAGCTTATAAACAACTTGCAACATACACCCTCTTCAGAACATTGGTACCGTTCACACCACCAATTTTCTCAAAAAATTTCTTTCAGCCTTGCTTTCTCCTCCCTCTGGAGCAGAAAAAAAATTATTTGATAGTGGCTAGTTTCCAAACTAAGTAGTGTGGGGTTGTTTTTATATTTTAAGCTAGACAGGATTTTTATTGACTACTGAAGTATAGACACAGGTTTTAAAGCTGAAATTTATATTAGTGAGGCCAGGTAATTGACTTGCATGTTGTTGCAGTGAAAGCTGAACAAGCAGGTGCTGATTATGATTCAGAAGCAGTAAAAGTCAAATGTTTTTTTTTTAAAACAACAACCCAAGCTGCCAAAACCTCCCCCACAAACCCCAAACCACCACAAAGCTGAAAGAAGTCATAGTAGGGGTAGCAGGTTGTAACTAAATATCAATTAAGAGCAGAATGTATACCCATGCTTCCATTAAATTTTTCTTTCCCTGGGGCGAAAAATGGTTTGAGGAAAACACTTGCTCCTGCTCCATGTTGTTGCTAATTTCTTGTCTCGGGACTGAAGCTTCTCCTGGTGATGTGTGTGTATGAATAGCATTAGGTATGTTAGTCCAGTCCAGGCTAGTGAATTTGTAAATGGAAACCACCAACCAATCTATGAATAGGAGGAGGAATTGCAGATTTTTCAGAGGAAAAATGTTTCATACATCAGGTTTTTTATATTATTGTTAGGCTGTGTTACCTGAAGCATAAAGACAAAACCTGCTCCAGCACGCAACCCCCCTGCCTATAAAGTATATTCATGAATATGTGTATTTGTGCACCTACAATTGAAACTTTCTGCTTTTACTCTGGTTGCTTCAAACCCATCATTCCATAGCTACTTGCAGCAGCCTGTTTGATGTGGAGCTGTGGAGGAGCTGATGCTGTTGGTCAGTAAGAGCTGACAGCCCTAAGTGTCCTGGCTTGTGCAGGACCTTAAAAGAAATTCTAAGCCTCAGTCAAGCCCTTGGTGATTACTTTCCAGTGACCATCTCATTAATTTTTCTCCTGACTTTGACCTGAATGTACAGTATCCCACCATGTCTCATTCTATTCCATTCCTTCTCTTTCTGGTTACATTTATTAGCATGACAGAATAAATAGTCCTCATGTAAGCCTGTCTGTTTCCTTTGTGTAACAACTTTCTATCAGGTCTTCAAATGATTGCAGCTTTCCAGTTTCCTTGATTATCTCTAGCTACACTGATCAATACCTACTTACCTCATCAGTTTTAGCAGTACTTTCTCTCCCTTGATTTTATGTGAGTGCAGAGCTTGAATCATGTTCAGCTGAGTGGTCTGTATATGCACTTTTCTAAATCATAGCTTTAGCTGAGTGAAGAATAGCTCCTGAAAACTGAAATTCTCTCTTACTGAGAGTATATGCGTGCAGTATTAGCATGGCAGGCTTTTATTTAGTAATCAATTACTCAGGTTTTTCAGCCAAAGGTGAAGTGCTCTGCTCTCCACAGATGTCACAAGTGATGTTGGTACCACCACGTATATGAAGCACTTGATGAAAGATGTGGATTTTTATGCCCCTGGGAGTTTTGAAGAGCTTTGGAGAGTAAAGCATTGAAATTGTGCACTGTTGTAAATATCTGGGAACAGAATTTTGTCCTGAGTTGTTAGAAACTATTACCTGTAAAATGAAGTACGGAAGCTGTAAAGACAATAAAGCAGAAGGAACAATGGAAGTAATTGTTAAACAACTGAAAATGCTCCAGGCTTGGGGAAGTGTGGCTGGGAAGTGAAAACCTGGGGGTGCTGGTTGACAGCTGTCTGAACGTGAGCCAGCAGTGTGCCCAGGTGGCCAAGAAGGCTCATGGCACCCTGGCTTGTATCAAGAATGGAGTGGCCAGCAGGACCAGGGAAATGACTGTGCCCCTATGTTTGGCACTGGTGAGACTGCACCTTGAATACTGTATTCAGTTTTGACCTACTCAGTTCAAGAAAGATATTGAGCTGCTGGAGCGTGTCCAGAGGGGACAATGAGGCTGGTGAAAGGTCTGGAGAGCAAGTCTTATGAGAAGCAGCTCAAGAAACTGGGATTGTTTATCCTGGAGGAGGCTGAAGGGAGACCTTATTGCTCTCTACAACTACCCGAAAGGAGGTTGTAGTGAGGTGGGTGCTGATCTCTTCTCTCAAGTGACAAGTAATAGAGTTGGAGGAAATGTGTTCAATTTGTGCTATGGGAGGTTCAGATAGGAAAAATTTTTGAAAGGATTTTTAAGTACTGTTACAGGCCAATTAGGTAAGTGATGGAGTAACCATCCCTGGAAGTTTTCAAAAACATAGATGTGGTCCTTTGAGGCATGGCTTAGTAGCTATGGTGGTGGTACTTAAAATGTCCTTGTTAAACTGATAAGCAAGTCAGTGGCAGATCTGCTGTGGGTCCTGCTCTTCTGTGATTTGTGATGTGACAGAGGCTCCCCCAAGCTGATGTGTTCATTAGTGGCATGATCTGTGTTTTACTGTGAGACTGTAATTGTTGTGGAAAAGTAGATGAGTCTCATTTTATCAGTTTTGCATCTTTGTATTTTCTAGAAGAAAATTTCTGTATCTTGTATTGTATTCTCTGTCATACCTCTAACAATTTGTGGCTTGCTCTGTCTTTGATTATGTATCACATTCAGTTCTTTTAAATCTACTACGTGGCTGTAAATTGCATGTTTTTTCTAGGAGTCAACAAGTTAAAATTCGGCACAATCTATCTTTGTTCCTGCCTGGAATAATTTTAGAAACTGCTCCGGTGTTTTAGTTCATATCTGAAAATTGTGAGCTCTTGTATATCAACAACCTACACTGAGTATTTGGCTATTGGTAATTTTTACCTGTGCAGTGCAGGACCGTTTGCTTACTTAGCCTCTGTAGTCTTGGCTTGTGATTCAGCAAGTTATTTATTTGTGTGCCAAACTTTGAGTACTCCCATTTAGTTCACCTCAGCTACTTCTGTAAGTAGCTCACTATAAGCAAGCTAAATTAGGCATATGCTAAAATGCCTTGTCAAAGAGCAGCCTCTATAAATATGTATTTTTTTTTTTTTTTTACCTTAAGCCATAGCTCACTGTTAAACCTCCTGGTGTGTGTTCGGGGTTTTTTTTTTGAAAATTTTGAGGTGCAGGAAATTCCCCTGAAATGGAAAAGGAATGAAGAAAATTTCATGACTTTGACCTGTAATGGTAGCATTGGCATAAAAATAAACATGATCTTAGTCTAGTGGGTTTTCACTAGTGCAGGCTTTTTTTTGTTTGAGAAACAGCGAGTAATGTATTGATCTTGAAATAAACTGTTCTTGCAAAGTTTTTAGGTAAAGGAAGTTTTTGCTTTTCTTCTTGGTGACCTGTAGGGTTGAAGATGAAGTTGATGAGCATTGGCTCAGCTTCTCAATAGCAGTGCTTTCTGACAATTATGTCAGAATAAAATGATGCTATCTATTAAAAACCCAACCATACAGTCCAAAAATGTTGATTAAAAAAGGCCAACTAAATTGCTAAAAAATGATGATCATATAATTCAATAGAAACAGGACAAGACAAAACTTTCTCCTGCTCAAAGTTTATGTTGGTTTTGTTTGTAAGGGTGTTTGGGAAGATCTGTAATTGAATGGAAAGATGACAACCCTCCTGTCTTCCCTCCTCGCCTACCTCGTGCCTCAGGATATGAGGCCAAATGTTAGGTCAGATGATTCTGAAGTTGTGTGTATTTATTTCTTTCTCCCCTGTGCATTGCTTTAGTGAGTATAGTAGCTGCTATTGACCTCAAACAGCTAGATATTATTTTACTGGCTAGTCTAATCCTCTGTGGTATTTTCCTTCTTTGCCTGTCTTTCTATGTACAGCAACTGGCTTTCCCAGCATAGCTTCTACCTGTCAAGCAAGTTTAGCATTACTCCCTTCTTCTCTCCACATGTATTCCTATAGGGCTCTCTCTTTTCCTTGGAGTGCAATATATCTCCGAGTGTGGTGGAAGCAGTCGTACATGGCTTTTGTGGTTAGGAAAATGCTATCCCCAGCCTTCAGCTGGGTCCCACATGTGGAGTAACATTTCTTGAAGCCATCTTTGCTTCCTTGCTCCCATGTTTCTCTGTCATAGCTTGGAGCAGTGCAGTGTTGATTAAACTGTTTTGAATTTAATTTTCATAAAAATTCAAGAGCAGAGAAATTGGAAGGGGAAATAAAAGAACCCAACTCAAACCAGAAATAAAACCAACAATGGTCTGATTCAAAACCAAGGCAATGCTAGTAGCTTGTAGAATATTCTTCCGATGCTGCTAAAAGTTGTTGAAATGAAAGAGCCATATGTACTTCATCATGGCATTGTTTCAACTCCTACTGTGTTTGATTTAGGCTGATTCCAAAGTCATTCAGAAGTGGATGGATGGGGTGAAAGACGTATTAATGACAGAAAAGTCTGTTCAAGGAGATACTGAAGGACTTCAGAGACAACTTGACCAGTGCACAGTGAGTTTTGCTTTTTTAAGGAATCTTTTGAAACAAATGACTAGCATCTCTTTATTTTGCTTCTATGAGTAAAATACTGTCCATGGCATGTTCCATAAGACCTGCCAGAAAAAATAGTCTTATTTCTTTAGGGCATGTTTTAATTGATTCTTTGTGTATGGCCATAACACTTTATACTTTTCAAAGGTCTTCACCGTATTTATAAATAATACTCTGCGAGTTGGCACTAGTTCCTTTGAGAATATTTATACATTTCTCCAAATATTGTGATTATGGAATTGAATCTGCGAGTAAAAAGTGTTTTCTATGTTAAGCTTCCACGGGCAATAAAAATAACAAGCAAATAACTCTGAAACTCCTAAGGTAAGTAAGAAGATTCCTTCCTAGCTAGTGGCACATAATGATCATAAATAGGTAGAATTTAATCTTATAGTAAGTGATTACAGTGTACCTTCAAATGTTTGTTTCTTGGAGAAGAATGTGAGCCTGAGGTATGCCAGATGTAATGCACATCGTCTTCAAACCTGCATTGTTCCAATGTTGGCATTTGGCACGTGAGGAAGTTTTGCACTGTGTATGACAAGCTGTATTTCTTTTCAGTTGCATAGTTAGGATGTTTTGGGCTACCAAAGGATTGGTTTTAAGTCTACCTTTTTTATTAAGGTTTCTCTGGAATAATTAAAAGTTGCAAAGGTATCAGTATCCTATAGATTTATGTAATATCTTGCTGAAGAACAACATTTATTTTCTGTGCGCTCAGATATTTGTCAATGAAATGGAGAAGATTGAACCATCACTGAAAGAGATGAAAGAAGTAGAGTCTGCTTTAAGAGCTCAGCCTATTGCAGGCATAAATACTTGGGCCAAGTCTAGGTTAGTAGACTGCCAGACCCAATGGGAGACACTGAGCAAACAGGTGAGTGTTCCATACATTGCTAGTGCTTGCTTATTACTAGCTGTGTGGATGGGTTGTGTTGATATGATAACCAATGAAATAGCAGGATGGATATGTTTTATTTGTTCCAATGTCAGTGTCCTAGTGAATTCTTCAGAAAGACAAATATGTTGAGGCGGGTGCCAGCGTAACAATGGTTTTGTTTCAATTACAGGTACTTCTTGGTGCCTAAGAGTTTACTGTGCTTCTGGTTTAGTTGTTTGTAACTATAAATTAGTTTGTGTCACGCTACTCTTTCTGGGGTGGATGGAAGAGAAGTCTGATCTCTTTCATTCTCTTATCCCTGAAATTTGGGATATTATTCTGGCCCTGTGTAACTTCTACCTCCTTCAAAGGTAGTTGAAAAATGAGTAACTACAAATGGACTCCACTTCTGTCTGGGTTATTTTGTTGTTTGTTTTGTATGGCAGCTTTCTGCTGTCTGTAGAAACATCTATTTAGGTGCAATGTCTGGTGAGGATTTGTGTTGGAGAACCTCACTGTTGATACAGATTCCAGATTTCCTGGATTCTGGGAAGAAGTGGGGTCTGAAGAGGGTGTCTTAGTGCTCTGCATAAAGATAGGCCTTATGAGGAACGGCTGAGAGAGCTGGGGTTGTTTAGCCTGGAGAAGAGGAGGCTGAGGGGAGACCTCATTGCTCTCTATAACTACCTGAAAGGAGGTTGTAGAGGGGAGGGTGCTGGCCTCTTCTTCCAAATGCCAGGGGACAGGACGAGAGGAAATTGCCTCAAGCTCCACCAGGGGAGGTTTAGGCTGGACATTAGGAAAAAAATTTTCACAGAAAGGGTCATTGGGCACTGGAACAGGCTGCCCAGGGAGGTGGTTGTGTCACCTTCCCTGGAGGTGTTTAAGGCACGGGTGGACGAGGTGCTGAGGGACATGGTTTAGTGTTTGATAGGAACGGTTGGACTCGATCTGGTGGGTCTCTTCCAACCTGGTTATTCTATGATTCTATGATATCTCTATGATCCCTGTGAACAGTAGAGGTTTCTTTCCATGGGACATTTTTCCAGGGATTGTTACCAGTTTATGTAACAAAACAGAAAGGTCAATTTCTTCTTTCCCTCAACTCTAGATTTTGTTGACCTGCCAAAGGGGGTCATGAGTTTGTGTGTGTATATCTGTAGAAGTCTGTTGTTAATTAAAAAGACCTGACAATGTTTTGGTAGGAAAATGTATTTTAACAAGGACTTACGGTTTCTCACATATACAAGGACATTAATGTAACAAAACTGCTGGGTTTTTTTCTCCACATTGGATTCTAGATTTTAAGTCAAAAAAATCGCCTATCTGAAAGTCAGGAAAAAGCCATAAATCTGAAGAAGGATTTGGCAGAGATGCAAGAATGGATGACCCAAGCTGAAGAAGAATATTTGGAGAAAGATTTTGAATACAAGTCCCCTGAAGAGCTAGAGAATGCTGTGGAGGAAATGAAGGTGAGGAATACTAAGTCATTGTTGAGACCTGATTAAAGAGAAACAAAACTTAATGGCTTTGGGAGTTGAGCTTTTGTGGAATTAGTAGCGATGTAGAAATGAGCTCAGGTCATGACAAGATTAGTAGTATTTTTCAGTTTTGCTTTGTGAAATTTTTTTTCTTAAAGCATTAACTACAAAAGCGGATGTTTTATTTGGCCATGAGGACTAGGGATTTTTGAATGAACAGCAGCTTTCTCAGCTGTTGAGCCAGGCTTGCTGTGTATATGAACACTAAGGATATGGAAACTTATGGCAGGATACAGAGCTTGAGAAAATAAAAAAAAGTGATATTATACCTGTTTGAATTAGTTGTCATGCAAATGTTCTTTTTCTAGCTGTTTGGCTTCAGTTTCTTGTTCCCTAGATATGGTAACTCCACATTTCGAAAAGCAATTTAAAACAGTTCTGTTACAAGGTTATCTTGTATTCTTCATCTGTTGCAAACAATGATGCTGGTTCCTGCTTCTTTAATCTTGGGACTGGTGACCGAAAAATGGAAAGAAAGGAGTGTTTTTCTCTCATTTTAAGTTACCAGTTGAGTAGATAATTTTCTTGGTGTACGTGTAGAATTAATGTATAAACACTAATTCTCTCTGCTTTTGTATCTGAGTGTCCAGATGCATCTTCACAAATATTTTGACTTGTACGCACTTCTACTTGTATACACATTTAAATGAGTATCCACTAAACTGTTACTGAGTGGAGCATAAAATAAAGGGGTGTTTTTCTCCCTTAAAAATGCTTTGACAAGTCTACTTGAAGCTTTGAATTCTTCTTTTTGAGGAGGCTTTCTGAAGCAGTCTTTAACAAGTGTATATAGTCATGTCCTTTTAAGCCATTTGAGACCTCAGACTGACAGCTTGCTGAACACAAGCCAGGAAAAGAGCATACCCTCTTTTCATTGGTGAATCTGAGAGTCTTTGAGCATGTTTACCTTTATCAAATCCAAATTATGTCCTGTAATTTTAAATTTAGCAAGTATGCCCATGAGCCAGTGAGTTTACTGTGACATTGACGTATCTTCTTTCATCTGCAGTATGAATATTTATGCTGGGACTACTTTTAGGACTGGGAAAAAACCCTATATTTGACAAGGAGCATTTTTGCATAGGGTTTTGAAAAGATTTTGAGTTTGCTTGGTTCAGCTGTCATTTGAATGGAGAATAGAACTGCTCACGTTTGAGGGAGTAGATTTAAGATGATGTTAGGTGGGTTTTGATAATCCTACTATAAAACAATGTTTCCCAGATTTTACGTTCTTTGCCGTTCCATTAACTGGCATAATTTGACAATTGATAATATTTCTGCGGGCCTGTGTGTTGGGAGTTGTACTATTTATCCTGTATACTTGTTACTGAGCTCCTCTGAGTGCAATTGGGTTGAAGGAATTGTTCTGGTTGTCCATTTTTTGCGTGTTCCTCTAGTGCACCCGATAGCTGTGTGAGAGGTCCCAGCTTTGTAGTTGCACCTGGCCTGGATAATTGCATCATCTTTCCTGGGTAACTTAGGGGTTACTGGGCTGTGAGATATGTGACTTCTGTAAACTCTTTCTTTTCTGGATTTTCTTTTTCATACGTGTATCCTAGCATCTAAATAGCCCTGAGCTTAATCCTTTTTTTGCTTTTAGTTGTGGGTTTTTAGTGAACAAACTATAAGTGATAAATAGGCCTGAATGTTGAACAACAAAAGATTTTTCAATCCTTACTCTCATGACCAGACTTCCGTGCAAGTTAGTGCTGTATTTTATTGTGCTCAGACCCAAGAGTACTTTGGTAGCAGCAATTCCAAGGTTAAACTGTGGAGCTTTGGTTTGCATCGTGATTAGCTGACCGTAAGGCAGTTGTGGGATGATTGTGTAATATGTTTCTTTGGGCAGAGAGCAAAGGAGGATGTGTTACAGAAGGAGGTGCGGGTGAAGATTCTCAAAGACAACATCAAGATGTTGGCCACCAAAGTACCATCTAGTGGTCAGGACCTGGCAACTGAGCTGAACGTTGTGCTGGAGAATTACCAGCTACTGTGCAATCGGATCCGGGGGAAATGCCACACTTTGGAGGTAAGAATGTTAGTTTTCAGCTTAGTAAAATGAAGGCAGGGGGCACAAGAGGAATGCAGAAGGGCACTGAAGATGCCCAGTTTTGTCACTGAATCCAGTAGCTTTAGCATGAACTTGTTTTGCTGTGGCTCTTTTCCAAGGGTACTTTCCCTTGACATGACTTGGAAACCATGAGACATCATCTAACTTTGCTTTTATAATTTGTACTGTAATTAGCATTTGTACAAATAAGTAACCTTGTCTTGCAACTCTGTTATCTGTCTATGTGTCTTGCAAAATGACAAGCTTCTCTGAGATTAAAGGTTGAAATGCAGTGTTAATTGGAACATGATGATTGTAGTTTGGGGTAGGTTGTGTATGATGTACCTTTTAAGAGGAGTGAATGAATGTTATTAAATTCATAATGCATTTAAGAATCTAGATATCAACTGATAATTTTAGCATGAATTTAGAAACTTCTATGTGTATTTTGCATATTTTTTTATCTTGCTGCTATAGTTGCAGTTTTTTCTGTCTAGAGCTTACTGTGCCATGGCAAGTTTTTAAATATTTTTCTGCTTGCCTATTTTAGGTGAATGTCTCAAACAATTTCTTCAAGCTGTTCCTAGGGAGGATGAGCTATGTCTGACATTGTAGGCTGATTTGTGTTTTTGTTGCTGCTAGGAGGTGTGGTCCTGTTGGATTGAACTGCTTCAGTATCTTGATATAGAAACAGCTTGGCTAAACAATCTGGAAGAAAGGGTGCAAATGACAGAAAATCTGCCCGATAAGTTGGATGCTGTCAATGATGCTCTTGAGGTATTGTAGTCATCCTATTGGATTATTAACTTTTCAGATAGCTGCAGTTAAAAAAACAAATTCTGCACTTCAGTAGAATACTGAAATGTGCTGTATATTCTGATTCTTCGGATTAAATGAACCCTTTGAATCCAGAATGAATATTTGCAAGATCCTCCACCAAAAGCTGAATTTTGCTGTACATGATTGTGCTGTACTTAGCACCATGATAAAATTTTATGTTCTTTCCTATGCTGCGTAAACTGATTCCGTCCAGCACTATAGTATGAAATGATACAAATAGGCAAGAAGTGCTGTGAAGTTTAATTATCTAAAGCAAAATGGCCACTATTTGCCTTGTGCCATCACGGATTAAGCCATAACTAATTCATGCTTTTAGTGCATTATGAAGACATTTGAAGTGTAGAACTTCTGTGTATGCAGCCACATTTCTGCCTCTGAAAATGCAATAATAGTGTCTTGACCTTTAAAACTTTCTCTCTGCTAATTAGTCCCTGGAATCAGTCCTGCGTCATCCAGCTGATAATCGAACCCAGATTCGGGAACTTGGGCAGACACTGATTGATGGAGGGATTCTTGATGATATCATCAGTGAAAAACTGGAGGCTTTCAATGCTCGCTATGAGGAATTGAGTCACTTGGTAAGAATTTGTGGGCAGGGTTGAAGTAGACTGGGTTTTTCAGCTCACTGGTCTGAAATGATTCCTATTAGATAGCTGCATTCATATATTCAGGACTGCAATACACAGAAAAAGAGGAAAAACCTTCACAATGTTGTCAGCTGTCTTCAATTTGGAATAATGCCTGAAAAGCAAGATGCCTTTTTTCCTAACTTCACCCAGGTTTTGTTTTGCACACTTGCACACAACCCTGCGGTGCAGGCGGGGCCTCTGGTATTTTTTCAAGTAATTTTAATAAAAAGACAATTCCAGTCTCAAGGGGAACATTTCAATAACCAAGGTTAACATCACCTCCCTATTGCCATAAAGATTGGTGAGCTGCTCACTAACTGTAAAAATGAGGAACATAAGTGACATTTTCACTCTTTGAAATACCTAGAAAGAAGTCACATGGAAATAAGGAACAGAAGGAAAAAGTTCTTATTCCTTGTTCATGTTGTCTCTTTCATCTTCTCATATTTTAGACTAACCTTTTCAGTTTTAACAAGTAGAGGAAGACTGTGTTTCAAGTTGCATAACTCTAACTTGTGTTCTCCATCATGGTAACACAGGCCCCTGCCAAATTATAGCACGGGAGTGCTTTTCTCTTGCTGCCAAAGCATGTAGTCATAAGAGAGGAATTTCAGTTCATAGAATCACCAGGTTGGAAAAGACCTCTTGGATGGTCAAGTCCAACCATTCCTATTTTCCACTACACCGTGTCCCTGAGTGCCTCGTCCACTGGTCTTTTAAATATCTCCAGAGACGGTGACTCAACCACCTCCCAGGGCTGCCTCTGCCAGTGCCCAATGACCCTTTCTGTGAAATTTTTTTCCTGAAAAAAAATTTCATCCTCATTATAGTGAGCGTCATGAATGGAGTGCCCTCAGCTGGGGGCTGTGTGCCATCTTTTAAGTTATCATTCACTCTTGGTTTTCCTCTTACAAGAGTACTTTGTCTTATAAAAACTGTCTGCCTTGGCACAGCACTGACACGCTAGGCTGTGGATGACTTTCCACATCTACATGTATGTATGCACTCACTGGTCTGTGTGTGTGTTGATAGTGGGGGATTTGTTCTGTGCAAGCAGTGACATTTCAGATGAACTTAGTTTTGCTGTTGAAGGGAGAGGCAATGGAAGAAAGGAACTGTGAACCTCTGTTTTCACACTGTAACAGAAAGACAGTTTATTTTTTGAAAGAAAACGTGCAAGTTTGCATATCAAACAATATTGATCTGTAGTGCACTATGTAGTCACTGATTCCCATTTGACACTTTTTGAAACTGATATGTTTTTAACAGAATACTTGAGGTGATAGAGACCTGTTTTCACTGTCCTGTATGTCTAGCAGCAGAACTCTCCCATGACACTGTTTGTCAGTTTTTGGTATGAATCACAGCAGGCTTCAAAAATTCCTGAATTTTAGGGCTCTTTTTAGACAGTGTTCCTGGTTAGGATTCTTTTTTTGCCTCTCTCACCTTGTTTTGAGAAGTTTTAATATAATTTGTATTGAATTACTGCTCCACCTTGTCTTACCTTCCTTTCCCACTCAGGCAGTGAGCCGACAGATTGCATTAGAACAACAGCTTCAGACCATGCGAGAAACCGACCACATGTTGCAAGTCTTGCAAGAAAACTTAGTGGAGTTGGATAGACAACTGACATCCTACCTGACTGATAGGGTAGATGCCTTTCAGATGCCCCAGGAAGCCCAGGTATTCCAGTATAGCTTTTCACTATAAAGCATTTTGAAATATCTCACAGCAGTGTTCAGCCTGGACTTAGTAATTTGTGAAGACCCCATGAATTCAGTCTTGTGCTGATCTGCTAAGTGATATCTTTAGTAATTTGGATTGTTATCCTGTTTTAAGAAGATTGTAGTGAATAACAATCTTAACTGATTTCAATTTACCAAGCTGTCACCAGAGCCAGAATATTTAAAGTAAACCTGGTAGTCTTTAACTTTTATTAAGTGGATTTACTTCTGGTAGGTAGTAGGCAGTTAGCAAATTCCTATTCCCCTCAGTGGAAGCATTTTTGTACTGTATTTTTTTCCTGTTTCTGTGACATGGCAGAAAATTCAAGCGGAGATTGCAGCTCACGAATCCACCTTAGAGGAACTCAAGAAAAGTGCGCGTTCTTTCCCTCCCGCTTCTCCTGAAAGCAGGTCTCCTCGTGGTGGAACACAGCTGGATGCTTTGCAGGTAAAAATGAGAGTTGCACTAAGAATTTGTGTGTGAAGAGCTTCTTTTTTTCAATTACATGCTGCTGTTGTCAATCTGTAAATGGTTTGGTGCGGTCAGCCGAACCTTAGAAGTAAATAGGATATGCTTCTACATGTTTTCATTAGGAAACAAGTAGCACTAGAGGAATGTAAGGAAGTTGAAATTTTGTAAGTATAATAGGACAAATGCCCAAAGTCAGAAAGTCTCTGTTTTAGTAGAATGGGTATTTTGAAAGCATATAATACAAAGTGATAGAAAATGATAGAGCTCTCGCAACTCAGATGGAAATTAAGAATAGGTGATGTAATTTAGCTTGGCACATAGTATTGCCGTGTATACTGAGTTGTGGTGGCAGGAGAGGCAAGGTAGAATATGGGAAATGGGATACTTCAGTACCTGCACTTCCAAAAACATTTAATCTAAAATAATCTTTTAATATTTATTGAAACAGAGAAAACTCCGTGAAGTATCTACAAAGTATCAGCTTTTTCAGAAACCAGCCAATTTTGAGCAGCGTATGTTGGATTGCAAACGAGTGTTGGATGGCGTAAAAGCAGAACTTCATGTCTTGGATGTGAAGGATACTGATCCCGAAATAATCCAAGCTCATCTGGACAGATGCATGGTAAGGACACAATATTCTTAACTTATGCTTGAAAGTGTTTCTTTTGTGATTCTTCTTGCCTAAAACATCTCCTGAGGAAATTTTCCTTAAAGTCCTAATGAAGCTGTTAAAACTTTTCACAAAATGCCAATAGAACAATTGATACCTAAAAGCCTGTAATTCTTCTGGGTGAGAATGTAGACACAATAGTGGATTGTTGGTAACAGATGTGATGGAGCAGCAGAGTTTTTATGAACTCTGCCCTGGTTTCATCCTCAAGTTACCGAGAAGTATTACCCCAGCGGCAAGTTTGCTTGGTTCTTAGTATTTGAACAATAAAAATAGTATGCATAAGATCAAGTACAGATCTCAATATTAGACTTGCCACATGTGGTGATGATATGGAGGAAACATTGCTAAATTATTGGGATAATTCTTCTTTGGGGTGAAAGTTAAATAGTATAAAATATGGAACATTGAGTTTGAAATCGTGGCAGACATTGCTCTTAATCTATAGCTCAGTAATCTGATCAGGTCTCCAGATCAAGCACAGTCTGAAAATCTGCACTACAAATGGATTGCCAAATAAATATTTGTGTTTTTAGAAACTCTATAAAACCCTCAGTGAGGTGAAATTGGAGGTTGAAACTGTCATCAAGACAGGACGGCAAATTGTACAGAAACAACAGACAGATAATCCGAAAGGGATGGATGAACAACTGACAGCCTTGAAATTTCTTTACAATGACTTGGGGGCACAGGTAAGAAAAACAAATGTACATATGAACACTTGTCTGCATATAAATTCCCTTCTTTGTTATTTTGATGTCAGATGCCATGTTAAGTTTGATTCCGAAGCTGATAGTGTACAGGCTAGTTGCTTACGTCCATGAGCAAACAGAGAGATTAAAGATTGCACATAAAAATGCTGTAGCTTTGCCAGACTCCTGTGCTCAGTGTGTTCCTCGGGGGGAGGTAGCCTTGAAGAAAGGAAGGTCCACAAGGCTTCATGATTTTGGTCAAACTGGCCTGCTATTTGTTAAAGTCTTTGAGCACTATTGTACAGCTTGTAAATCAGTCTGTGAGATAATCATAGAATCACACGATGGTTTGAGCTAGAAGGGACCTTAAAGATCATCCAGTTCCAACCCCCTTGCCATGGGCAGGGACACCTCCCACCAGATCACGCTGCTTAAGGCCCCATCCGACCTGGCCTTGAACACACACCAGGGATGGGGCAGCCACAGCTTCCCTAGGCAACCTGTGCCAATACCTCACCACCTTTATCGTGAAGAATTTCTTCCTAATGTCTAGTTTAAATCTTCCCCCTTCCAATTTAAAGCCATGCCCCCTCATCCTATTGCTACATGCCCTTGTAAAAAGTTCTTCCCCTTCCTCCCACTTGTAGTCCCCTTCAGGTACTGGAAGTTCATTATAAGGTCTCCCAAGGGCCTTCTCTTCTCCAGGCTGAACACCCCTACTCTCTCAGCCTGTCCTCATAGCAGAGGTGCTCTAGCCCTTTGATCATCTTTGTAGCCCTCCTCTGGAGCAGTTCAAACAGTTCCATGCTCTTGTTGGGGATTCCAGAACTGGACACAATACTCCAGGTGGGGTCTCATGAGAGTGTGGAGTAGAGGGGGAGAATCTTCTGCCTCGACCTGCTGCCCATGCTTCTTTTGATGCAGTCCAGGATAAGGTTGGCCTTCTGGGCTGCAAGCATGCATTGCCAGCTCATGTCAAACTTCTCGTTAATGAGCACTTCCAAGTACTTTTCTGCAGGGCAGCTTGCAATCACATTGTCCCCCATATTGAAAGGGGGACATATAGAAAGGTGTGGGTTTTCTCGCAGTAGAACACTTTTTTTCTCTGAATTAATTTTTTTATATCTTCAAAGAGTGCATTATTTTCAATTAATATATGTAAATGCTATGCTGAGACAGAAGGCAATTTCTCAATGTCAATTGTTTGACTGCTATGGTTGGATTTATTCTAAAGTCTGTGTTAAAGTCTGACTCGACAAATCGTGTAGTGAGTGTGAGATAGAATTGGTCATAGTGCAGCAAATATCAAATTTCATATTCAATTCACTGAGATGTTTTCTAGGGTAGACTAGATTTTCAGTGAAATTGCTTTACAGCTTTCTGCTAGCAGGTCTGTCAAAATACAAAAGGGATCTGAATTTTACCTGTGTGATCCTTTTTACCTAGATCCACTTGAACTTCAGTTAGAAGATCATATTAAACAAAGTTTAAACACCTATTTGGTCATTACTTGCTATAATAAGTCAGTATGAAAGTTTTTTGTCTGCTTTAAGTGTATCTTAATTTAAAATTATTCAACCTTTTTATATATTCTGCTTTGTATAGTAAGATGCAGATGTTTATAAATAACTTTTCACTCTTTACCTAATACAAGATGTCTTCAGATGCAAGAATTTTATATTTTTGTGTGAATATTATAGCTGGATACCACTTCTGTTTTTTCTGTCTTTCCAAATCTACATTTGTTTTTTTCCTTGTTTTTTTCTTTTCTAGGTGACAGAAGGAAAACAAGACCTTGAAAGAGCATCCCAGCTGGCACGCAAAATGAGAAAAGAGGCTGCCTCTTTGTCAGAGTGGCTAACTACCACCGAGGCTGAGCTCGTGCAGAAGTCCACTTCAGAGAGCTTGCTTTCTGATCTGGATTCAGAAATTGCCTGGGCCAAGGTGAGCATGCTCTAAATATCTGTAGAATAATCTTTTAACATTATAGCAATACTATATAAAAGTGGTTGTGAATTTAAATCCCAGTAACTTGTTCCAAAATCTCCTATATCACGAGATGTTAGTACACTCAGTGGATCATATTCAGTACCTTACTGAGTCTGATCTGTTTCATCTCGATTTTCTTGCCTCAAACTTAAATGGCCAGTGAAATATTAAAAGTATTAGTATGTATTTATTATTACTAGATATTGAAGTCAGTATCTCTAATACAGTTCATAGGTATAGTAACCTTAATTGCGAGCAAATATAATTTTAAAATTGGACCTGTGATGTGATGCATTTGCTTTGTTTACATTTGAAAAAGAACTGTGAAGTTATTCTAAAACAACAAAATAAGGGGGTCTCAAGCGAAGTTATTCAGAACACTTACTTGCATTGTACTCTCGTACTTGCTCTCTCAAAAAAAAAAAAAGTATCTACAAAATATAAACAGAAGGCGATCCTACTTGGTTTGATTTTTCTCAAGTGAAGATCACCTATGATACTATTTGTTGTCTGTGGAGATGAAGGTGTGTCTGCCTGGCCCCTGTGATTGGGAGCAATGTGCAGTGTTAATGGCTCCTTTTCTTTCAGAATGTCCTGAGGGAGCTGGAGAGGAGGAAAGCTGATCTGAAGAGCATCACAGAAAGCTGCACTGCACTCCAGGCTCTGGTGGAAGGGAGTGAGGCTTCGTTGGAGGAGAAGCTGTGTGTCCTGAATGCTGGCTGGAGCAGAGTTCGGACCTGGACTGAGGACTGGTGTGACACCTTGTTGGTAAGTTGCATGTGAGAGAAATGTTCAGGGTGGCTCTCCCTTCACATGCCAGAAGCAGGTGCAGTTTTTACTTGTCTCACTGCTATGATGTTAAGCTTCCATGGTGCCTCATGGACTTAAAGGTGGTTACTTTGTAGATGAAGAAGCCAGTCATGAGGTTATATGCAATGAGAAAGCTGGAAAACTGTTCTGCAAGTGTTTTAAATTTGCTGATAGGCACTGGTGCCGTGTGCTTGGTAGTAGTGGCTGTTGCTCAGTGGGAAGGAGTTGAAAATGCAGAATCTGGATGAGTGGGATGAAATTATGTAAATATTCCAGGCAGAAAGTTAACTTCACCTGGTGGGAATAACCTGCCTAGTTGTAGAGAATAAAACTAGATTTAACCTTTTTTCCTTTGCCTCTCTCTTTCTGGCTTCAGAGCTAGGACTCCCTAGGTTCCTCCTCTCCCTAAACTTTGTAATGCGGTTCCTATTTTTTTATAAGAAAAAAAATCCAGCAAGTGCTTAGTGAAGACATTTCACACATCTGTTGTTTCTCCCTCTGCCCCCTTTATGTCCTATCACATTACATTTTTAATCTTTTGTCCTTATTTACAAATGTATCTCCTTGAACCTCTTCCCTGTTAATGTTTTATCTGCTACACCAATAGTGCTAGCTTTTGTGTCTACTTGTTATTTAGCTTTGATGTAATCTCTTTCCAGTTAAAAAAACCCGAACAAACCGCAAAAATGAACCAAAAAACCCCCAAAATAAGCCAAAGCAATAAACACCACACAAAATGCGTACTCCTGTATCTGCTAGTGATATTTGAAAAAATTGCAGGTTTCTTGGTCAAGTGAGATGATGTGGTCTGGCTGTAATGTTGTAATGCGATGTCTATCTTTATTTAATTGGACAAACCACCTCAGCTATTTGTTTCCTTTCTCTGAGCTGGGAATGATAAAATTGAGAAATCTAGAATGAAAATTGAATCCTTGTAAATACTTATTGAAGGTTAAAGGAACAATCTAATTTTCAGTGTTCATTTCCAAGGTGTATCCATGACACTTCATTCCATTAATATCCTTTTTACTCATAATGGTGATTTTTGGCAGGGTTTATAGTATAATGGTTTTCGCGGGAGGTTCTTAAGTTTCTCAGATCGATGAGTTTTTTATCACTTTCCAGAATCATCAGAGTCAGCTGGAAATTTTTGATGAAAATGTTGCCCACATAAGTACTTGGTTGTATCAGGCTGAAGCCTTGCTGGATGAGATTGAGAAAAAATCAGCAAGCAAAAAAGAGGAGACTGTTAAGGTAGGAAGTGTTGCTGTCAAGTAATTGCTTCTGGATTCTAAATTAAGTTGAGTCAGGTTTACTACCTGCTTTTTTTCTGAAAATGTCTTTCTTGTGGTAACTATTTTCATTTTTCTTTAACTTCTTAGCGCTTAACATCTGAATTAGATGATGTCAGTCTTCGAGTGGACAATGTGCGTGATCAGGCTATCATCCTAATGAATGGTCGAGGAGTGTCGTGCCGTGAACTTGTTGAACCCAAACTGGCAGAACTGAACCGGAACTTTGAGAAGGTCTCTCAGCACATTAAAAGTGCCAAGGTGAGGATGAGTGAGCCTCAAAATATTGTTGTGGGGAGGTCTATGCCAAAATGATGGCACACAGCTTTAGGGAACAGATCTTTGTTAGAACAACACTTTGCTGCTTTTGATTCTCTCTTAAGTGTAGATATATGTCATTTTAGACCAACTGATTTTTTTTTCCCAAGTTTACTGGTGATGTCTTGAGTTGCAAGGGAAAATTAATGAATAAGTGTTATGAAGATTCAAAAATTGTATATGTTGCAGTACGTATTTATATAAACTTATAAAACCCACCATAAACTAATGCAACTGGAGGATTTTTGTTTTGAGACCAAAATGCTCAAATTGAAGTTTGAAGGTAAAGATTGGTAATACCTGTCAGTATTGTGTCCAAGCTAACTCTGTGTTATGTCAAACGGCTCTGAACTCTTGCATTTTTATAATGCTGATATCTTAGTCCTACAAAATGGTATGTCTTCATAAAGAATTGGTTTAAGTAGTTAGACTGTGTATGTGAGAGCTCAGACTAAATTTTCAGATTGAACAGTGTTTTAATTTGCTTTGCAGATGCTTGTTGGACAAGAACGACTTCCAGTCATGTCAGAGCCCTGTGAAGTCAGAGTAGCTTTTCCAGACCTGGAAAAATTTGAGCGTGATATGCAGAATATGCTAGAAGTTGTGGAAAGACACCTGGAATTGAGTGGGGAAGATGAAAAGGTTCGTGAGCAATGGAAGTATTAAATAACTGGTGAATTTGTTTTCTATTTTGTACATCTGTTAAATTCCTCCTGACTTCAAGAGAGAATTCATCTGGGAAAATCCCTTTAAGATAGAAGCAGAAGGTGAAGGGAATTACTAGGTTGTTGGGAACGCTGCACAGCTTTCCTATATGTTCAGAAAACCTTAGAATGGTTTGGTTTGGAAGGGACCTTCAAAATCTAGTTCCAAACCCCTGCCGTGGGCAGGGAGACTTTGCACTAGATAATGTTGCTCAAAACCTTATCCAACGTGGCCTTGAACACCTTCAGGGATGGGACATCTGTGACTTCTCTAAGCAACCTTTTACAGTGTCTCACCACCCTCACAGTAAAAGCTTTCTTCCTAATCCTCCTCCCTTTCATCTGAAAACTGTTACCCTTTATCCTATCCCTGCCTTCCTTGAGAAAGAGCCCCTCCCCATATTTCCTGTATACCCCCTTTAAGTACTGAAAGGCCACTAGGATTTGGCAGTTGAGGAGAGCTCCACTTGAATTTTTAGCTCATGTTTGGATAATGAAACGACAATTTAGTACCATTACTGGTAATATTTGAGCAGCTAATACATTTATTTTTGAAACCATAGCTTTCTGTAGATAATAGTCTTGTGTTATTTTAGCTGGATGAAGAAAGAGCTCAGATTGAAGAAATTTTACAGGGAGGAGGGCAGTTGTTGCCGCAGCCTATGGAGGACCATAAGAGAGAAAAGATCCGCATACAACTGTTACTTCTGCAGAAAAAGTACAACAATGTGCAGGTAGGATTATGATGGTTACTATAGTTAAAGATCATTTATGCAGTCATCCCTTTTGTATCCCACTTACAACCTGGTTATGACTTTTTTTAGCATAAAAGTTTCTCTGGGTAAGAGCGAAACGTGCATATACGCAGTCTGACTCTCCGAATCCTTGCAGTTCCAAAATGACTTTTTATCTTTCCAAAGTTTTGGGAGAGTGATTTGCCACTTACAGTCCTTTTCACAGCTCCATAGAGGGCCACTCTATATGTATTAACACAGATGGGTGCAGACAGTTGCGCATGTGCTTAGTTTGCCTTTAGCCCTCCAGCAGAGGTTTGTCTCCATCACCAGGCTGTCAGAAGCATGACCACAAAGACACACGTACACAAACACCCCATTGAGCTCCCAGCTGAAGAGGTTTGTGTGAATATGAATCTGCTTAGAGAGTCCTCTTGCTTCCCGAAGAGCATATTATCAGCAATTGTGGAGTCTCTTATCTTGTGGTACTGTTATACACATGCCATATTAAAACTGCTTTTGTGTAGAACAAAGGGGATCTGTGTTTTTATACTCCTTTTAGCCCACCTGTTTGAATCATATTAGAATTGATAAGTCAGGTGTAGGTCAAAGGCAGGGTGAGACCCTTAGGCTGGCTTTGATTATGTGTCTGTACCGATAAAGAGGACGTAGCTATTTAAAAAAAAATAGATGGCTACTATTGCATGTTTTGAAACTTCTTCAAATGAATTCCTCAAGTATTTTTGTTTTTCAAATAAATATGATCTATTTGCTGATTCCCTCTTGTACTGTGTTTCCCTAATAAATTGGATTGTAGGAGCGCAGGTCACTTCAAAGCAGGCAGATGGTGGAACTCTCTCCAGCATTTTCCCAGTATAAGAAGGAACATGACAGTCTAATGAAGTGGCTGGATGAGGCTGAGAACCGTCTGCCAGGGCTACAGGGTGTGGAAGATGATCAAAAACTACAGGTAAATGAGACTTTTTTCCTTAGAGCAAACAAAATGGACATGATGAGCTTTAGAGCTTCGTATATTAGACTTCTATGGCTGTTTGACACCTTGGTAAAAAGTATGTTCAAAATGACAACATTCATCTTTTTCACTAGGAAATTATCTGCATATACTAGCTTGGGACATCTAACATACTCATAGGTCCAGAATATCCTCGTTATCAGGGATGTCTTCGAGCAGCATGACCTGGGCAATGTAGTTCAATCAAGACAGTTTCTCTTGCTCATGGGGATTATGCTTGGCTCTTTCTGATACCTTAGCACAATCAGCCCACTTCAGTGCCTGGTTGTTGCAGGTATGATAAAAGCCTTGTCTGAAGTTTAAATTCAGTGCCTCTGGATCCTGTGGTTGTGGCTACCTTGATGCTGCCCTTCACTGCCTCAAATGTTTAGGGAGTCATAACTACTGTCATGTGATTGATGTTACTGTACACAATGAAGATGAATAAAAATGACGAAGGTTGAAGTATTTCTAATAAGAATTTTATATGTGCATGTGTAGGTCTTGACAAATAATTTTGCAATTTGTTTAGTATGGTGTCAAGGTCTAATAAAATTGGTGGGTTTGTGTGGGGATTTTTGGGGGTATTTTATTTTTTCTTTTTTAATTTTATTTCTCCTTTTCGTACTTTAAAACACTTTGGCCACACAATGATTACATTAATATTTTAGGCGATAATAGTGGGGAACTTTGCGAAGCATTAAGTGATTTCTTGGACAAGCTTGAGGGATAGGCAATCTGTCAAGTACTTCTCAGTTTCTGTGTATGAAGCTTCATAATTAAAAGTAGTCAATCTCTTTTTGACTGCTCTGTAACTTTTTAACCCAGCAACAATTAACTTGGAGGGAGAGGTAAAATGCTCTGGTTCCCTTAAGACTTGCACAACAAAATCATAATGTGGTACTCTCTTTATTCATAGCTGTAGTGCTGTGTATCTTCAGGTGCCTATTGGAGCTTTAGACCAATGGCAGATGCTCTGCTCTTGCTGGTCATGTAGGCTATTTGCTGTCAGCTATGGAAGTAAAAATTTTAATCTGCTTCTCTTTAGAGAGACTTTTTTCAAATCCTAACCTTCCCACACAGACATGGGTAGCAAAGATGGACAATCCCAAGCACAATTTGCAGGCTGGGCAAAGAATAGATTGAGAGTAGCCATGAGGAGAGGGATTTATTTGGGGATGCTGGCAGATAAGCAGCTGTTATGTGCACTTACAGCCCAGAAAGCCAACTGTACCCTGGGCATCCAAAGAACCACGACCAGCAGGCTGAGAGGCGACCCTGCCCCTCTACTCTGCTCTTGTGAGACTTTACCCGTGTTCAGTTCTGGAGGCCTCAGCAAAGGAAGGATATGGATCTGTTAGAGCGAGTCCAGAGCGGGGCTGTGGAGATGATGAGAGAACTGGGGCATCTCCCCTACGAGGACAGGCTGAGAAAGTTGGGCTTGTTTAACCTAGAGAAGAGAAGGCCTCCTGGTGTTTAAAAGGGGCCTATGGGAAGGCTGGAGAGAGGGACTTTTTATAAAAAATGGGATAAGAGAAGAGATAATGACTTTCATATGAAAGAGAGGAGATATAGATTAGGAAGAAATTTTTTACTCTGAGGGTGCTGAAGCACTGGAAGAGGTTGCCAAGAGTATTTGTAGTCCCCAGCGATTATGCCTGGAGTACTGTGGTGTTTGTGAGTTCCTTGGGACCTGGCTGGTGCCAGGGATTTGTTTGAAGGAAATGGGAATGCATACATGTTTAAAGTCAAACAACATTAATCAGTTTTTGTTTCACCATCGGCTGCTTTGAGTGAATCAATTAGTGGATTGAAAAGATAAAAAAAACTGGATGGTTCTTTACTAATGGGAGCTGTCCAGTTGTGCCACAAACTGGTCTTCCTGCCACTGCTGGTCTTGCTGCAGATTGATTTCCTATAAGGAAGATCCTCTGCCTCCTATAAAACCCTTTTCTTTAAGGATATACTGCAGCTAATCCCTGCCACTGTTGCATCCATTCCTGGATTACTGGGTGCTGAATGCAGAATATCAAGCAAATATGGATTACTGTAGTAATTACAATAGCCTGTTGAGGGAGAAATGTTATCTTTGATCAGATTTAGTGGTGTAAAAATATCCTTGTACTTTCAGATGTAGTTTCTAGTCCGGCTGCATTACCTATAAGCTATCAGAAAGGGACCACAGAAGTTGTCATTACTGCTATGAAACTCTGAAACTTCTTCATGTGCCTGTGCCTCTAGCTTTCCAATATTTGAGTGGTAAGGTAGCCTGTCTCAAGTAACCTTAGTTTACTTTTATGTATTGTTCTTTCATCTGCTTTGCTTAATTGATTTTGAACACTAAAAATGGTATGGGACTGTATAATTTCTAATGGGAGAAATAGTGTTCCTAAATACCATTATCATTTTGGAAAAACATGGTTTTTTGAGTTTTCTTGGAGCTGCCAGACTTGACTTACCCTCAGCACCGGAGGCAACCCTAATGCTAAAATTCTGCAAAAGAAACTGCCCCCCCCCCCCCCATTTTTACCATTGATTCTGTATTTGAACACCCCCCCCCCCAGTTCTTCAGTCCATAGGTATGTCTGATGAATGCTGGGGAAGGGAAACCCTGGTTGTATCCATAGGGTCCCCAGACTGCTAACTAGCAAATTGCACTGGTTTTTGCTCATCTTCACTCAGGACTGCTAATCGCTAAATTAATTCCTGGTCAGCTGGTGTGGAGCTGGCTCAACCCCTCACTTGGACGGAAAGACTGTAGTGAGGAAGATAAACTAGAGTTTGAATGAACAAACAGGGGAAGATTTTTAGCTGCTCAGCTGGGGAGCAGACTCCAATTAAGGTTTTATGTAATACATTATTTACATTTTTGTGAATGATTGGAGGAGGGGACTGACTTATAGTGCTTGAAGGTCATGTATTTCTATGTATTGGTTTGCTGGAAGTAGTTGGATCATAAACATTCCTTGTGTATTCTTCTAGGGATTATGGAGTTAAGTGTCTCAAATATTGGTAACCCTTCCTCATAGCAGGTACTTGTGAATAATCCTTTTTTTGCCACAAATTCATTAGCTAGAAAAGCCTTCATCAGAAGTTTGTATCTGAGTCCCTTGCCTAACCTTGCTTTACTATTTTATTTCAATTGCTTTCTTCTGACTTGGCTTGGAATGAGGGAAAGGAAAAATTAAACCTTAAATTGCAGAGGTAATTAGCTGAATAAGTTCCTGAGAGATTTTTCCAGGTTTTAGAAAACTGTTTTGAAGTGAAAATGATGATTTTGCAGATGGTAAATGAATTTGCTTTTGCAGGCACAGTGCAGTTTTTCTTATAAACTGAAACACAGGAGCCATCTTGAAGGCTCTTGAAGTAATAAAGAAAATGTCTTTGCCTATTGTCCTTTTTATATGGAAGGTTCTGGTTTACTTAAATATGAACCACTGCCTACATTGCCCACAAATGTATTGCTTACTGGCTGTGTTAGTTAACTTAGAAGAACAAATAAAATTCACATAAGATTTTAGCTTTGGCAAACCTTTACCTAGAAAACTTGCTATGAAGTATTTTGTGTGATGGAGAAAGGGACAAGGGATGCTTAAAAAGAGAACATTTCCAATCAAAAGAGTTTATATATTATCTGCAAATATAAGTAATATGTGATGTTTTGAGATTCTGAATTGTAGGTCAAACTAGATGCTAAGTATAGGAAGAAAATGTATTTGAACACTTAATTTTTTTTTAAACAATTTTTTTTTAGCAGCTCTCATTGAGAGGCCATAGTTATGGAATGTACACTAGTAACTTCAGTATTCCCTTCCCACCCTCCCATTCCTACATTTTTCCTAGTATTTAAAATGATCAAATTTAATAAAAGTGCTCTGTCAATACTGAAATTTAAGTAGAAAAGGGGTATTAAGTAACCCAGTCGGACTTCTTCCTAAATAACCTTTGATTAACTTTATATTTGTGGGTGCTTAAGAAAAGTATGCTTGCCTATTTTTTTAATTAACCCCCACCTCCCAAACCCATCTAAAACTTGACTTTAGTGACAACTGTCTCACACAAATCAAACGCCTATGTGAAACTTCTCTTCCATTTTTTAGTAAATTATGCTGCCTCTTAGAAGCTGCCAGTCTGCAGTGCCAGGCAGAGAAAAGCTGAACAATTAAAACTTCGCTGAAGTGAAGCACTAATGTGTTTATAACACTTACATATATTCACCTTTAAGAAGGAGGGTTGTGAAAGAAGGAAACATCTCAGTGATGGGAGGCAGCTGGAAGCGGTTAGCAATGAGGTGTGCTCTGCAGGAACAGCACCAGGGGGAATTCACTGCTTTGCAAAGCAGCAGCCTGGATCAGGATGCTGGTACTGAGGAAGCAGAAAGTTACAGTATGTGCCAGTGGTGGCAACAAGAGTAGAACAAATTTGCTTCATGCTAACAGATGCTGTTTTAAATCTTCTGCTAGTTCTTTTTTTCTAATGAAAGAGAGAAATGTGTGTGCAGTAGAAAACTGAAGACCAGTGACCTATTCATTTGGGTGAGGTCTAGACTGTGTCATGTTGCCTGTGTGAGAATGGAAGTTCTAGGATGATGGAGAGGTTAGAGAAAATACTTTGTCTAGGTGCTGCTGATGACTGTGCTGCAGCAGTCATCCTGGTGTTTGTTCAAACCCAGGCTTGTTCTCTGTTGCTGGGGAAAGTATACTTTGAGTTGCACAAGCTTTATCTGATTTCTTTGTGGCTGTAGGGCCTCTCCTTCCAAAGGCAAACATAATGGTGTCTAAGCCTTGGCTTTAACTTCACATTTCAGTGATGCTGGCTGACAAAATATGTACGTTGCCTCAGGAAAAGGTGTTTTGGGTGCATCAGGGACCAAGATGCTGAATTCGTAGCTAAAGAATAAGGAATAGTTTATGGTTTTTACTGCGATGCTTGCTTGCTGTCACTGAATCAAAAAGCAGTGCCAAGTATTTTATGATGCTTATCTGTAATGCTTGTTTTCAGTAGACTCAATTTATGCTTATGTCTCTGTACATCCCCTTTCTTTGTTAGGCAATGAATGACTGAAAGTGTACCATGTTTGGTGTAAGTCTTGTGGAAGAATAACTATGGCCCCAATTTCAATAGAAGTATGACTGCCTGCTTTAAAAACTGAAACAAACCTTACCCAACCTCACTCTTCCCCCACAACCAAACCCATACAAATAACCCAAGGAAAAAAACCTACCAAATCAACACAATACAAATAAAATCCTTGGGAGCATTGAAGAAATCTGAAATGCTGAATATATGAACATACTTCTTCTGCAGTCTTTTTCTTTTGCACTACACATGTTGTGAAGGTTAGATTCCAGTTAGTGTGACATACATGAAATGCTCAGAAGTGTGTAGGGGAGTAAGATAGGCAGGTGTTTGCTAACAACTTTGTTAGTGGGACTTAATATTTTACTGGTTGTTAGCTGTGGTAGTGATTTGCCTGTATGCTTCCAATCCAGATTGATTGCAAAGTAAAATTCACTGGCAGAAATCTCTGTGAACATATATTTATTTTTCACATTCTTAAGTGTATTCCTAGCTGTTAGTAAATCATACAGTTGAGCGCCTCTTTATCTTGCTTGACTCACATTCATGGAATACAGGATGGTGGCTTGGGACTTGCTTGAAATCTTCATTATTTGGGGGTGGGTTTACTTTCTCATTGTGGATTTTTTAAAAAATGGGCAATTTTCAGAGGTGGTAATGGAATCCTGTTGAGCTAACAAACCTTTTCAGCAAAAAAACTGCTTTCAGTCCTTGGAGTGTCTTTCATCTACCTCTGCTGTCTTTGCCAGGCATGGCAGACTAGTCTCTTGCAGTTGGCTTCCTAATGCTTCAAATCCAGGCCATCAGTCAAGAAAAAGCTGCATTAAATTACTGTTCTTGCTTTCTTGTCTGCTAACATAGTACTTGGCGAGGTAGCCTTGTCTTACAGTCAGAGCAGATAACAGTTGCCAAGCTCCTGAGGAGTTAGTGTCTTTTATTGCTGCAAAAACATACTGTGTTACTGGTAGAGCACTAATTTATTGAAAACTTGGTTGGGAAGTGTGTGTGGTGATGCTTATTGAAAAGAATGCGGGAGAAAGTCTGCTTCATTACATTGGTAACTTGTTTGAGAAAGGAAGCAGAGTAAGTTGTAATCACAACTAGATAGAGACTTGATCAAGAAGTGTATTTCTGGAAACGGTGAGCATCAAAGTGACAAACAGCAGTGCCCTTCTCACTCACCAGAGTTTTAATAAAAAATAATACAGTCTCGTTGTTAAGCATGGTCTCTATTTTTTAAAAAGTAGACTTCTCTGGTGGACTTGCTACATTCTGAATTTGTGTAACTTAGCTAGAAAGGCCTTTGTGTTGTCTTTCAGTGTAGAAAAGTACTTATTCTGAATATAGTCTACTTATTAAGTTTTTTTCATAAAATTACTTGAACTTTGAAATATGAACTTTCATGTTTTTAGGCAATCCCTGTCCAGCAGAGGTTAAAAGGCCACTTTGCAGGGGCTAGGACCTTGCCTTTTTCAGCTGAATACTTGGTTGAAATCAACAAAGTCTTGTTGGCCATGGCTGATGTTGAACTGCTGCTGAATGCACCAGAGCTGAATACTGGCATCTATGAGGATTTTTCAACTCAGGAAGATGCACTGAAGGTACTGCATGCCTAAGCATTATATTCAGAGTAGAGAATGGGAGGAGGGAATAGCAGAATTAAAAAGACCACTTTTGCAACTGCATAACTGTATGTATGTGTGTTTTGTTCAGAATATACTGCATCAATATGCACTGAGAATTGAATGGTGAGACAGTTTTGTGACTAAGTTTTCTATTATGCAGAATTGGGATACAGAGTGGAACAGTGTGGAAGCTGGGTGGGAGGTTGGGGGAGGGAGAGAAGGGTTTGATTTCTTCTGTGGAGAAACTTGTTTTTCATCACATAGTCTACATTATATGTAGAGAAATGCTAAAGCCAATCTTAGAGAATCACCAGGTTGGAAAAGACCCACTGGATCATCGACTCCAACCATCCTTATCAAATACTAAACCATGCCCCTCAGCACCTTGTCCACCCATCCCTTAAACACCTCCAGGCAAGGTGACTCAACTTAACCCCCTGGGCAGCCTGTTCAAATGCCCAATGACCCTTTCCATGAAAAATTTTTTCCTAATGTTCAGCCTAAACCTCCCCTGGTGGAGCTTGAGGCCATTCCCTCTCGTTCTGTCCCCTGTCACTTGGGAGAAGAGGCCAGCTCCCTCCTCTCCACAACTTCCTCTTAGCTAGTTGTAGAGAGCAATGAGGTCTCCCTCAACAATCTCTTTATGTTCCTGTTTGGTCTCCTTTAATATAGCTGCTGTTCTGTCTCATGTGAAAATAATTGCGAACATGGGAAGAGGGAGAAAGGGAGAGATTTCTTGCTTTCTGTATGAAGCTATATATGAGGCTGTAAGACAAGGGTGTCTATTCTGAATAGCAAAGTATCAATATATGCTCAATTTTAAGCTCCCACATATCCTTGCCAGCCAGTGGATTTACATGTATGGTTAATGATGAGGAAGTAGTTAAAGATTTTCCATCCTTCAAAAGGAGATGGAGAACATATTCTTGGAAGTATTTATTGTAGTAATTGGAGTCCTGATTCATTTTGAGCATGCAAAGTAGCATGATACAGAGATTGCCACAGAAAACATTGATTTGAATTGGGAACTGCAAATGGTGTAGTGCACTGTAGATGTACTTCTGTGGGTTGGGAACTGTAGTGAGGCCCTAGTGTCCTTACCTTTGAAGTAGTCAAGCTTTGTCTCTTACCTAGTGCTAGTTCAGCTGTTTCTGCAGCTGTTATAAAGATCCTTTAAAAGCTTTTCACAATTTCAGTCCTATTTTTTAATCTGCTTTTCTGTGCGCTGTGTACATGTTTTCATTTTTCATTTGTGTGTTGGCATGGTTTTCAACAGCAAATAGGGGAATGATGCTGATCTTTGACAAAGCGGGTGTCTCTTCTGTTTGTTGATGAGATTCTCTTGTCGCTGTTGACTCTGCTTCTGTGCTCCCCTTAAGTGATTAGGAATGTTTGATACAAGGCATTTAAAATACTTCATTTCACTGCGTGTCTCATATCTGATATTGAAATGTTGTTATATTCTAAGGATGACTTCAGAAGAAGCAAATAGAGCATAGGAATTTTAGAAATGTTACTGTTTAAAATTTGAAAAGATATGTAAATTCCACAATTTGCATGGACTGTCCTCTGAAAAACAAGGCAGTCTTAAAACAGCAAATGGTATAGAGGTATTTTCACATCATAGTTCAGTGATATTTGAGACAGTTTGCTTTTACTTAAGTGATTTAAATCTAAGACTTTTATGTTGCTTATTTTTGCACTTCTGTGAATATGGAAGGTTATGGAGCATAATGAAGTCACACTTTGTGCCTCATTTTTTACATGAAGGAATACATACAGTGGGATAATTGTTTAATAATGAAGATATGGCTATTTAGAGAAGTAAGAGATGCCTCTTACCTCAAACAGGTTGAATATACAATATATTTTATCATCTTCATAAAATGAGAAGGATGTTCTCAAAAAAAAATGTGATGGAGCATTCAGTTCATTTGCTAAAACTGATTTAATCTGTAAACTGCTCATACTGATGGTCATGTTCTTATTGTAGATACTGGTTTTTGCAACAGTGTTTTGAACTGATTACTTCTTAATTTTTTCCAATTTTTCTTATTTCCTGCTGACATTGACTTTACTAATGACTTGTGTCATTACTTTGATTGCAGAACATAAAAGATATTTTGGACAAACTTGGGGATCAAATTGCAGTTATACATGAGAGACAGCCTGATGTTATATTAGAAGCATCTGGACCTGAAGCAATACAAATAGGAGATGCGCTAACCCAGCTGAATGCAGAATGGGATAGAATTAATAGAATGTACAATGACCGAAAGTGGTAAGTCAAGGATGTTTGGTTTCTGTGACAATGTAGTAATTATTTTATGTACTTAAGTATTTTACAAATGTATCCTAATGATGTAGGTAGTTTGAGAGTAATCAGCTTTAATATGCTGGCATTGCACAATGATTGCCAGAATTATTGAGTGTTGAAACAGTTAACATGCAAATTGTAGTTTGGGTGCTTTTATGAAGCTGATTGTTTTTTACTTTATAAAATAGAATATTTGGTTTATAAGGCACTTTTGTTTTTGTAAAACTATCAAAAAGCAGAGTTCTAGAAGAAAAGTTTTGAATGGGGCAACTTTAACAAAGAATTCAAGGCTGTTTTTGAAGGAGGGAAAGATGGGGTCTTCAAAATACAGCATCTTTTATTGTTGCTAAAAATTGAAGATCAAAATTGACAATATGAGAAGATTTTATGGTTGAGATAACAAAAGAATATTGAAATCAATGCTTGTGAAAAATAGATTTATTGTTTTTTTTCCACAAAAATCTAATAGCTGTAATTTCACTTATGCCAAAAATGTAGAGAGAAAAATGTTAGACTAAGCTGGTATTTCTTCCTGCCCTTTACAGAAGATACTCCAAACTGAAAATGCCTTATCTGAAACATCTTCCAGTGTTTAAAAACAAACACAATACTGCTTAGTCAAACTTGGAAAAGCGTCAGGCGTTTTACGTCAGAATTGGTGAAAGCATGAAACTGTGTTCATGTAAGCTGCTGCTGCTCACACTGCAAACAGCACTAGACAATGAGATTGCTGTTACGCAAAAAAAAAACCTTAGTGCCTGAAAATTATTTTACAAAACTTAAAATGAAATCTGAAGGCTTGTACTGTAGTTAATTTGCTTTTACAGTATTTGCTTTTTAATGAGTGGCAAAAGGTCATGGTTGATACAGAAATTGTGTAAGACAAAGTAATGGTCTAGCTGTGGTCACTTGGTTTGTAGTGCCAAAAACCTGTTATCAAACACATTTGGTAGTGTATTTTGAAGAGATGTTTTTAGGAAGTGCATGTTATGTAAGCTGATGTTTCCACCTCTTAGAGCACTGGTGTAGGAATATAAAAATTGGGTATTGGTTAAGCAGAGACTTCCAGAAATTCTGGGCCGCTGGACCAGTGAAGTATCAAGATTTCTAGTTACAAGGTAGATGCTTTTTCACTTTTTTGTTTTAAATTTGGGAACAAATAACGATGCCCACTGGGCACCACTTTCTGTGCTCTTGCTGGCTGCCGATGTGCACCTGCTGTACTTGGAGACAACTACTCCAGAATCTAGTGCCTGTCTGTATCTATATGCCTGCAGCTATCTTGTTGTCTACGTAGGTATGACATCCAATAAGATTTAGTTATGTCCCCCCGTCCTGTAACTTAATTGGAAAGCTTAAACTGATATTATCAGTGTGAGTACAATTGCATTTACTACTTAGCTTTCATTTCGTTAAGTAGCGAGGGTTAACCAGAAATCTAGTCTTCCTATTGGAAAACTTAGGTGTATCAGAGTAATTTCAGTATTTGATTAGCTGGCAAAATGCACCAGGTTACGTCCTCAGTTAGTTCACTGAATACAAGTTAATCCTGAACTTCGTAAAGTTTGTAAAACTCTGTATCTTATTGAGAATAATATTAGGCTCGGTTTTCATAGAAAAGGGACTACTGGATTAGCAATGTAAGGTCAAGTGGTATGTAGCTTTCTGCATATATTAAGTGCTACAATTTTAATAGAAGGATATACTTTGAGGACAATATTAGTACCAATATTAAAATGCTGTATTTTGGCATTAGTATTCTTAAACCCTTTCTGTTACAGGAAAAATTTTTAACCAAGTTTTTTCTTACTTTTGCCTATGTTGCCCTAAACATAAGCAAGAAAGCTAGATAACTCTTATCCTCTTGAAAGTCTCTGACTTTGTTTCTGGAGTGGGTGGAAGTTTTGACAGAATTAGTAGAAACAGCATCTGAAGTCTATAGCAAGATTGATCTAGTTTTCAGAGGTAGTCATGATTTTGTGATTAAGTGTCAATTAAGTAGTTAAACCCTTGGTAGAAGCTCTGATGTAGCTGAGCACAAGTTGCATTAAACTGTGCTTAGCAAAGCTTTTAAGTGTTTGACTAAATCCAATTGACTTCAGGTTGGCTTCCACATTATGCATGAAGTAAAATGTCTTTTGCGTGTATATGTACAGACTTAATGCTTTTTTGAGCTGCTTGTAACTATGCTGGTTTGCTTGTTCTGTTTCTGCTGTGGACTTTCCCCCAGCGCTAAATGTGTTGGTGACTTGAAAACGAGCTATGGTTTGAAAGCAAGTGGATTCCTGCAGAGGAGACAAGGAGTGGCCAAGTCTTAATATGGTAGTGACAGGACTTTAGTACTTTTATCTTTCATCTGAGAAGTCTGTAATGAAAAGCAGTATGTGCATCTGACTCAAAACCAACTGGAAACTGCCTTGTTGTTCAAAATGATGATGAAACTGCATGCTCTCATCAGAAACAGCAGGAATTAAATACACGTTCTCCTATAATGTTCTAAAAGTTCTGCATTATGAAAAAGTGACATGTTAAGAACTTGCCCAGAAACTTGCATTTTGAAGGAAGCCAATAAAATATTATTTTGAGCTATTTTAAGAGCTTTAGAATATCTTTTCTCATTAAATGTGGAGTGAGATACTATTGTGAGACAGTATGTTCAGTTAGAGTAAAATGTACCTGAAAAATAAAATAAGAATTCAGTTAGAGCAAAATGCACCTGAAAAATAAAATGAGAATGGAATTTGAGGTCAATCTACAGGTTGGTCTGGTTTAATGAACCGAGTTGTGTGCAAGAAATTGAAATGGTAGAACTAGGAGGTAGGATCAGAAAAATTTAAGTAGAGATTTTTAAGGCTTCTTTTCTAGAATTGGCCACATGAAGAATTACAATAACAATAAAGCCCTACCAGTGCCAAGAAATATGAATATCTTAAAAAATGACATATAATTTTGATGAAAATAATCTCACCAGGAACTCTGGATTGTTGAATTTAATTATTGAAATAGAGGTATAATGGTAGCTCTTTAAAGTCTGGTTTTGGATATCTTCACTATTGTGCTGCTAATTTCATATTGCATCTGTTTATAAGCAGCAGTCCTGGAGACTTTACTATTTGAATTAAGACAAAAATAATGGCCTGCAGATGAGATCTTTCCTCTGTCACCTTAAAGGCCCTCTAAATTGGAGACCTGGCCTTCCTGTGTCTTTCAAGACTATTTTTAATAGCTTGGCATGGGGTAATATCCAGTCTGTTGGCATTGATATATATTTCATGTTATCCTTCAAGACATCTGTCCTTTTTGCTTTATAATACTAACATAAAGTTAATAATGGAAAAGTAGAAAGCAAGCTCCTCTTTCTGTGCCCTTTTGGCATGGTTTTTCTTTAACATTTGTGGGCTATTTTTGTTAGCTTGTTGGCATAGTAGAACTCTCATTATAGTTCAAAGCAACCTTCTGAATGTGATAATTTAGCCTGTTCCATGGAAGAAAATTTGCCCTTCAAGTTAAGCTACACATTAATTTGAGGCTGTGAAGATGGTAATAATAATGAAATGTCTGGTAAATTATTGTGTTATTAAATTATGAAAGACCTACTTATGCAGGCCCACTGGTAATACAGCCAGTTCTATATAATCAAAATCACCTTCACTTATTAAATTCCAGCCACCAGTACCCTATGGTTTATGAATTAAAAAATCTGAGCAATTAATCATATTCTACGCTGATAACTCAACTTGTTTATAATAAAGGAAAAAAAAGGTTTGGCTGACCAATTTGATGCAGCTAATCAGTCTTTATTTTTTAAGTGATAGAAACAAAAGTTTGATTAGGTCTGTCCTTTTTTTTCTTCAGTTGGAAGTTAATGACAGTCTGTGCTCATGGTTTTTTATAGCTGCTACTATGTCAAGAAGCCGTCAGTACTAAAGCCTTAACCAGGCTGTATGCTAGCCTTTCTGTTTTGGCAAGAAAATTTCAAACTCACTGGAGTATGAATCACAGAATCACAGATCATAGAATCATACACTATTCACCAAAACTAGATGATTTTTCAATGCTTTATTTTCAAACAGTTGCTTCGATAGAGCGATTGAGGTGTGGAGGCAGTTCCACTGTGATCTCAATGACCTGTCCCACTGGATAACAGAAGCTGAAGTGTTATTAGCTGATGCCCGTGGTCCAGATGGCAGCCTGGAGCTGCAGACAGCTGGGCTGCATCAGCAGGTATGTGTGATTTGTGCAGAAAACAAACAACCTAGAAAAAAAACTGTTTGTTTTAAAATTCTAGTTCTCTGTATAGACATAAAGATTTGAAATGAGGCTGTGAAATTACATTTTAAAATTTCTAACTTAATGTCTTTCAGTTGCAGTTTAAAATGAGTATAGGAAGACATTAATTCCTGCTTGTAGTGTGGGATTTTATGATTACTCTTAGTATGGATAGGATTATGATAATTTGATAATTCAAATGTTGACATAATTTTGGTTGGTTTATGTTCTGTTACAGCTTTAAAAATGTTAGGCATTTAAAAATACAGTATGTTGTTTTACTTACTTTCTACTCATAATTAAAAAAATGGACCCTACAATGGTCAACTAACTTAGCCAATTTACTTTTTTATATTAATGACTGCAATTTCCTGCTTGTATAAGCAATCAGGAAAAAGGAGATTCCAATTACAGATGCCTTAGCTTTTATTGTTTCAGACTTCAGTTCTGGAATTTAATTCCCTGATAATTTTTCTAGCTTATCATTATGGAAGAGCTGACTTTTCTATTTAGCTAAACTACTTTACTCCCTTCTAAAGAAGGAGAAGAAAACATGACTTTAAGAACTAGGGTTTTTTTTCCCTTTGAGAATAATGTTTATTTGAGATTTAGGTATATGTTACTAAAGAAATGTTTCTACCTAACATACAACTCGTGTTTCTTCCTTGTTGCTGCTTCAAATTTTCTTCTAGGGCATTTCCCTTTTTGAATCAACTTATTCCTGATGTAGTTGCCAAGAAACTATAGCTAACAGTGTAAGGTTTTTATAGTGGTTAGGGATATTTGAAGGTTTGATCCTGACGTCTTTTGACTTCCTTCAGTTTCATGCATTTTCTATGATGTGTGGGGACTGTGGCAGCACAGCCTAGGTAATTATCCTAGGTAAAATACTGTTTAAGTTATGGAAATAGTCAATGGCATAGGTTATGAGAAAAGGTGGTTAAAAAAAAAAATTGCACCATCTGTTAGCACTACCAGTAAATGCTGTATATTAAGAGGAAAGAAATCAAACTTGAGTGTGGATTCTAGCACTGATGGTTTAAATAAATTCTTGTGATCCTAAGTAGTATTCGACAGCCTATTCTGTGTCATCTTTTTGACACTCATTAGAAAACTGAACTAGATTCAACGACACACTCTTAATAAATTAAATCAACAGCATCCAATTTTAAGTAAGATGGTTTTAAGTGCCTGTTTTATGAAAATAATATGCACCCAGGATTCATCCTGCATATTATGAGCCGCAGATCAAAGTCACTTTTGGTCAACAATAAAATTCGGTGTGACTTTCATGTTTCTGACAGGAACTTGAAGAAGGAGTCAGCAGCCATCAGACCAGTGTTTCAGCATTGAACAGAACTGGGGAAGGGATCATACAGAAACTGTCGGCTACAGATGGGAGTTTCCTGCAGGAGAAGCTGGCAGGATTGAATAGACGCTGGAAAGCCATCACCACAGAAGTCATGGACAGACAACAGAGGTAATAAGTTAATCAGAAATTTGGATGCCTGCCTAGATGTAATGAGGACAATCTCATTTAGAAGACTCTGGGAGAGGTAGTACGTTCTATTGCATGCTGTTATTAATCTGAATTTTCCTGTTATTCAGACACCTGTATTTTGAACTCTGTTCTAGAACCAGTTTCTCGTAAGTGCCGAATTGAGTGCTTAGTGAGTCAGTGTTTAACACAACCCTCCAAATAACAAGGACAACATTTCTTTTCTTACGATTTTCCTTTGTTTTTAATATAATTTTATTGCTAAAACAGACTCTTTTATTTTTGCGTTGTCAGAGCTACACTAATTGAAACACTTGTATAGTACTTGAATTTCAACAATACTATAAGATCTTTAGGTTTGGGTTTGCAACAATTTAATCCACCTGACTAGGTATTTTCTGAACAAAACTAAAATCCATTTTGAAGTCTTAAATTTACTTCAAAAAAGCAAGGATACCTGAGAAATATATAAATTTTCAGTATTTCTGGGAATATAAGGAAGACACCTCTCTTAGTGCTAGAAAATGTATAAGGATGAATCTTTTGGAATGGATAGGTATTTTTGAAAGCTATATATATAACTATACATTTTTAACATCGCCTGATATATGTAAAAATGCAACAAGATTTTTCTTGTTTGGCTTGAGAAGCTTCCTTAAAGTTGCGTAATTTAGGGAATTTTGCCTTGGAGCATTTAGGGGCATTTCTAATACTTTCACTAACAGTGGCCTTGTAGTGGATTACAGTGATTAGGCCTGAAGGTGTTGTTGTACTGTCGCTTAAGTTTAATGTTTTCTACAGACCTTTAGAAGTCAGTTTTGTGAATTTGGAGCTGAGCTTTATCTATGTTTTAAGGGAGTAGCATTAATTTGCAAGTATCTTGCATTTTAATGATAATTATAGAACTCTTTGAATACCAGAATGAAACCTTTAAAATGCTCCAACCACTGAAAAACACTGTGTTGTGTCATAAATAACGTAGGACTTACATGCTGTGTTTGCTGCAGAAATGCATGTGGATTTTTTATTTCCCTTTTTATAAGGCTAAAAGGAGAGAATCAGCAGCTGATAGAGTACAGAAGGAAGCTTGATGAGCTGCGTTGCTGGTTGGAAAATGTAGAAAATGCTCTGGACACAAGATTTATGTTCAACCATGAAGAAAAACTGCGAGAGTTACAGGCAAGATTGATTAGTGTGTCTATCTTATGCAAAGCATCAGGGCATGGCTTTTGGGGAGGGGAATTTTCACATAGTAAATAGCCAAAGAAATATTATGTTTGTTAGACTGTTTTGTGAGATTAATTACATAGGCACTATGTGTCTCTTAATGAAATTGGATTTGAGTTGGTAACTAGCCAGAAGATGGTGGTTATATATCAGAAAGTGAGAAATTAACTACCAATTTGGCTCTGTGAAAGTAGGAATATCTGAGCTATTTTATTTGTGTATGTTAAGTAAAGGTGAGTTTGCAATAGAATAGGTTCTGAAGTAAGATTGCTGGTCTGTTCAGGAGGCTAAAGAGCTCATCTGAAAAGAAACTTGGAGCTTACCTTGTTAAATAAAGGAGGAGAAGAGGGGTTATGATGTCAAGAATAAGAAAGCATAGGGAAGATGATCTGTTACTAAAGGTTGGTATTAGGAAAGTGGGAATAACAGATGTTAACTGATCAGCCAGGAATAAATACAGTTCGGGAATAAGAAGGAGATTTCTAAATAGAGCTTTCTGGAGCAGCCTTCAAATAAAAAGGATATGAAGTGTCTAAAGATGTAATTCTTTTAAGGTAGAACTTTGAAAATTTAGGAAAGGCACTTTTTTGTATAGTGTTTATTGTATTAGGGTGGTCTGTTCAGTGACCTCCCTTCCAGGTCTGTGTTCCTGTCACTTTACTATGCACACCTCGATACCTGTGTAACACAGATTAGTGTAAATATTGGAGTGGATAAATATATTGTGTGCTTGCTATTTTAACTTTTTAATTCTAGTGATTTAAAGGCAAAATTTTTGATTCCTACTCCCCTGTGCTTGTGGTCTATTGGCAAAGCAGAGTTGATTTAAAACCACTAGGAATCCAGCAGAAGCTTTTTTTTTTATTGCAGGATCTGACCTGCACTTTCACGTTTAAAGAGAAAGAAAGCTTTGGGAGCTTGATCATAATAAAGTTGTCAAGTTTTTAGGTTTGAAATACCTTTAGAGAGTACCTTTCCTTAAGAGTAAAGTACCTTGTAGTGATCTACCATGTGCTTCTAGAACGCATGTCAGGAGCGGGCCTTTTCTTTTGTTTAAAAGCTAATTCAGGCAACAATTCTGATCAAGAATTTATTACCTTTTGGCTCATGTGATAAATCCAGAGGTGATCAAACAGAAGTATCTTGTCAGATGGGAATTAGTGTGCATGGTATAAAGCTGTATAGGTACATTAGCTATTTGCAGTTTTATGGATTTTTTACATTCAACAATAAATATTGATATTTGAATAAGTCTTTTAATTTCTGGATGGAGCATAGGAGACTCAACAGAAGCTTTTGTTATAAACTTACAGGAAAATTTCTAAATACTGAAGTTAAAGGAAAACTCCTCCCTTTTAGTTAAGCATATATGCATTTTGCTTCAGTCTAAAACTCTCTATTCTTTTTAGGTCTTAAGGGAAGCGATGGAAGTACAGGGAGACAAACTGGAATGGCTGAACAGAACTGAACCTGAAGTGCTTTTGGATAAAAATGTTGATCTTCAGGAAAAAGACAGACTTTCTGATTGCCTGCAGTCCCTCAATGTGAGGTGGAATAAGGTGTGCAGTTCCTTCAGCATTACGTATCTGAAGTTGAAAATAGTGGTGTACTCAGAATGGTCGTTTTCCTTTCCGTGTATCTGTGGTAAACCTTATTGAAAAAAACTAAGCATCTCTGGGATTCTTCTTGAGTATAATTGCTGTAAATTACTAACTGTAGTGTTGGTGTAAATATGAGAAGAAAAACTCACTGATTGAACTAAAACCAAATTTTTTCAAGCAGAGCCTGGACATATAAGTGAAAAAGGAGTAGGATTATCTTAGATTATTTTATGGATTAGGGAGGCAAGACTTTATTGGGGGAAAGTGCTTTTGATATTTTAGGGAAAGGTAAAAAAAAAAAAAGTTTACCTACTCAGCCATAAAAACCAGCAATTTCCATCCTATCCACTGCCTTTTAAAAACTTTGAAAAAGTGAAGTGGGCAAATTTGTCTTCAGTACAATAGAGTTTACAGATAATATTTTTTCGTTTTAAATCCATTTACCATTTCTCTATTTCCCTGATAACTAAAAATAATGCTTTGTATGGTCTTTCCTTCAAAGTGTGCTCAAATAATGAGTCATAGCTTTGATACTTAGACAGTAAAACATATAAACAACCTGTCTACAACAGTTCATTTGTGTCTCTCCAAGATTTATATAAGACACTGGAATGTATTGAAATAACATTCTGTGTAGCTCTTGGCATTTTTATTGTTTTTAAATGATCACTTGGAAAAAATTCATTGAAATATTTCTGAGACATGCCATTGTACCAAGCATGCGGTAGAATTTTTTGTCTTTTAATAAGTGATTACTTTTTTTTTTCTGTTAATATATGTTATTTTACTGCTTTTATTCCTCTCTGCTGGGCTGTAGGTTTTCAGAGAAGTGCCTGACAGAGTGAGAGAACTGATGACGTTTGGGAAGTCTCATCTTGTTACACAGACAAAGTCTTCTGGTGAGTGGTCAGTCCTTCTGTTCTTAATTGTATTGAGTTTAATCCTGTTTGTAGCCAAGAATAATCCCCAAAGGAAAGCTTTCCTTATGAATATAGACAAATGGAAATAAGAAATGTTGTCCATTGGTGTACTTGAGGCTACCTTCATGTTACTATGGGAGAGAGAGAATGTTGGGTTAGGGGAAAAAATCCCTCCACAGTTGAGGATTGGAGGAGGCCTTTGGAATTCCCTTGAGAGTTTTTGAAATGGGGGTATATTTTTCTAAAACTTAAGCCTTCTTTTCAGGATCCAGCATACTAGGTACAGAATAAAAACTAAAATAGCTGTTTTCCTGACAGCCTGCTTTCCTGTGGATTTGTCGTGTGGGTCATGCCTTTTAGAAATTAAGATTCACTACAAGGTTCTCCTACAGCTGATAATTTGCAAAGTACCTTCTGCATGCAGATTCTCTGCAACCCTATAAATAAAGGCTATTGTCTCCATCTTTTAGCTCAGTGGGGATGCAGGTAGATCTTTCTCATCAGCTAGATGCTTATGTTCCTGAATCTTGTAGGCCAAGCTGTCTAAATATGGTAAGTTCTTGCATCAGACAGTGACACTGGCCATCTTTTCAAGTTGTTGGAAGCAGATCAAGAGATAGAATGTGAACAAGATACCTAGGTTTCCTCTTTGGAAAACTAAGTAAGAAAGATAGCCCCTGCTTGAAAGAATTTGCAGCTTGAACTTCTATTAATTATCGTTTTTTCCTCTCAATTCAGCATCAGTAGACAGAATTTAGAGGAGGAAAACCAGCTTTTGTTTAAGCCTTTGAAAACCTTGATTCACCTTGTTTTCCTTTTGTCCATGATGTTTGTTAGGTAGAGCTCCTGTATTTCATTACTTGAGGCAAGTGTGTAATAGTCATGGACCAGCTCGACATGATTTAGTATTTTCTTGGAACTAGAAGACAACAAACCCACTGTCTGGAGTGAATCTTACTGTTCAGCTTATTCTTTACTACTTTGCAGTGTCAGGTTATAAAAATAGAAAGTATTGGGTTGAACTAGTGAGGATTGTTGCTTCTTAGGACAGTTGTGTATTGCCAGGTCCATAAGCTTAACCTGTAACTAAGAGAATTCTGAGCCAAGAGTGGGGGGAAGCTTTCTGCCACGTAATACAAAAGAAGACAATTTAAAATTTTTATCTTGAATGAAAGTATTTTTTTAAATGGTTAATAAGGGTCAATTATCTTTCATGTTAAGGTGTTTAGCTTTGGTCCATTAGATTTAATGATACTTTGCCTTTGCAAGTTTTCTTCCTGTTTGTTTTTATATCAAGACTGAATCATTTGACTGAGTCTTTGACATGCTTTGGCATGTAATGAAAGAATAGCCTTAAAAAAAAAGGCATTTCTGATTATGTAGTTTCTGGTAAATATGCCTCAAATAGAAATTTTTGCTCTGCTTTCTCTGTAGATGCAGTTGCATATTTATAGGAATTTCAAAAAGCCTGTAATACCCACAACTACATATGAAGCCATGACTTTTTTCTTTAACAAAACCCTTAAAATCTTTCAGATGTCCAAAAGGTGGTGCTAGTATCTTCTTCATTGGAAATTCCTGTTCAGACTCAGCAGACTTTGGAACTTTCTGCACCTGCTGATCTGGACAGAACTACAACTGAGCTGGCTGACTGGTTGGTATTGATTGACCAGATGCTGAAGTCAAACATAGTCACTGTGGGAAATACTGATGAGATCAATCGGACTATTGCACGAATGAAGGTATGTGTTTTTGTGAAGGCTAGTGGATGGGAAAATCAGCTTACACTTTAATAGCTTCTACATTCAGTAAAGAAATAAAAAAAAAAACCTGTAGTAAATGAATAGCTTGAAAATTACACTTTAAATGCTGTTATTACATTTGTCCCCCCTCTACTATTTCCTGTGATTTCCTATGCCCCTATGTGAGCCAAGCACTGCTGTTTGTTTTAGGCAGATCTTATAGATGCCATCTTTTGGAAATGCAGAGCTAGCTTCAGCTGAAGATTTTGGAGTATTTTTATGTTTTTTTGGAGGGTGACCTTTACGATCCACTCTAGTGGTTTCTAATGGGTTTTGTTGTGTTGTAGTTAGGCTAAATTGTTTTCCATAGAGGTGCTAAAATGATTAAAAATTGTAACAGAAATGCTTTTGATGTAAATGTTTGTTTCTGTTGATAGCTCATGCTAGGCTGAACTATGACTAAGGGCAGTATTTGAAATGTGTGCTGCCATTAAGGTTCATTTTGACTTGATATCAATTAAAATGAGTAACTGTAGAGTAAAAGCTGCAGGCTAAACAAGTGCTAAACTGTTTCTGTGGGTGTCTAACATAATCTGGAATTTGAAAGGATGTGATGCACAGTAACTTCAGAAATGCTTTCTTCTGACTGTTTAATACTAGTGATATCTGCTTCTATTTCATAGCCATAATGAAACAACTGTTTTTTTTATATTGTCTGATTGTTCCTTCCTGTTCTTTTCCTTCTGTCTTGTTCTACCTCCCTTCGTTTTTTCACCTCCTCCCCAACATACATCAACAGATCTTGGTTAAGAGGAAAATAAGTTATGGGAGAGTGAAAACTAGATATTGGAAAATACTGTGTGATGACTGCAGTGGCTGTGGTTTGTACAGGTTAACCTTCATCTCTGGATTTTCAGTAACTAATTCAGAACATTTTTGCTTTTTAAAGCAGTGCTATGATACTGTGACAATTTGAGGATTTTAATAATGACAGGAACAACTATATACTTGTGGTGATGCAAACATGTTTTGTTTTATCTAGAAATAATACTGATGATGTTAACTAAATTCTGCATTTTGAACTGAAAATCATACCCTAATTCTCAACAGATAACAAAGGCAGATTTGGAACAGCGGCACCCACAGCTTGATTCTGTGTTTACATTGGCTCAGAATTTGAAAAATAAAACTTCCAGTTCAGACATTAGGACAGTCATCACAGAAAAATGTAAGTTTCTCCATTCCGTGTTTGCAAATACAGTGTTTCAATGACTGTATAAGGATCTTCATACCTTTGTCTTACACTCTTTGAGCCTAGCTGAAGTTGCCTTCTTTGAACAAAGTGAGAACTTAGCAGTTCAGAGACTTTCACTCTAACAACCTAATGAAAATTCTTGGAACAAGAATTGCCACTTGTTTTCTTGACTGGCATTTTTTTAAAGTACAATGGTAAATACTTTTTGCTTGATTTTCAAAATACCTTATGAGGAATTTGAGTTAACTGATGGCCTCGTCCAGGGATGAGGTTTTTTATCTCTTGATAAAAGGAACTAACCTTGTATCTTTGTTGTTGAACTGTGATGTACTAGATAGTGAAAAGCATGAATGTATTGACTTAGGACTCTTAACTTTGTGTACATGCTTTTGAAATTGTTGACTAAGAGTTAGTAGAGCTTTTAAATCACTGATATGTATTTGAAAATTGAGTTTCCAGTTTAAAGGTCCCAGTTCCCTTTCAGAATGTCTTTTACTGTTTTAAGGAAAAAAACATACAGCTGACAAAATTAGAAACTGTGCGTGTTCTTTGAACACTTAAGCTTTGCCAGTTGCTAAGAATAAAAAATTCATGCAGCAGGAAATATATCTTTCCATTTTTACTTCTGTAATAATTCCCTATGTTCTCCTCTGCAATGCAGTTTTTCTTTACTACACTTACATGAATTTCTTTGGTGTCTCTAAGACTCACTGGAGATGATAATGAGGTCAGATAGAAAGCCCACAGAAATGTTAAAGGGTCTGATGAGATGGCATCTGCTGCTTAAGGTTCACAGGAGCTATGGAGTGGTGGGGGAGTAAGATCCAAAGAACCTAAAACCAACTTCAAAGGCCAGAGTTTTGCAGCCACTCAGAACTAGAGGTCAGGTGGAATCTTGGAGGACTGCAGTTACTTAGTCCATGAGAGTCATTCAACAAGTGGGAGATCTATCTGGTTAACCACAAGACATTCTTAATTCTTGAAGAAAGGTGACTAAGGAGTAAAGGAACTGTATATTGAAAATCTGAGTTCCTCTGCAGTTACATCCATCCAAGGTGAGAACAGACAAGCTGTGTATGCTGGCATGGATGAAGCTTCCAGTACATATGCTAGATGTGTGTGAAGATTTTGCTACTTGTTGTGAAACATGAAAAAACTGAAATTTTTATTACTACTGACATTTGTGAAGAAAAGTTTGCTCTTGGAAGAGAAGTGAAGCTCAGGACTGCTTTGTATCTTGTTTAAATGCTGAGAGGAATATACCAATGTTCTGCAAACTCCTGTGGACCTTTTACATTGTTAGGTGAAGCCTAATTACTCAAATAGCTAGGAGTACAGAAACAGAGAAAAGCTTCCTTCTCTGCAACTTCCCTCTCAAATTACTGCATGGACATTGGGAGTTAAAAATGCAGAAACACAGTCTTATTGAGAGTTTTTTTCCAATCTTCCTACTTTTGATACCAGACTGGTGCTCTTGGCAATTTTTCCTAGGAACCTATTGACCACACTGAACACTGAGACTGCCAAGAATGTCACTGTTTTCCTGTCCTTTTTTTTGATGGAGATGGAATAGGAGGGGAAATGTCACCAGTGCAAAGAGTAAGGTTAACCTGAGTATTAGTAGGAAAAAATGTATCAAGAGATTCTTTCTATACGACTACTACTGTATAAACACCAAATATCTGTGCATTTTGACCAAGCTGCGGTTGTTGGCAACTGTTTCTCGAGGATGGTTTCTTTCCTTCCTTTGTGCTAAGACCCTAAATACTTCAGAGGTTTTCTTCTCTGCAGTTCGTTAAGTGAGCACACAGGACTATAGCCTTTTTTCACTCCTGCTGATTTTGCTTTTGCTTTCTTGGTGGAACTGCTGATATCTCCCAGTAGCTGCTGGTTTCTTCTGAACATATGCTTTATCTAATATAGTAGCATCTTTGTGGTTGGTTTGGTTTTTTTTCAATTTTAATAAGAAAACATTATTTGCTGTTGAGGTACTGAAGCTTTTTTCTCAGTTCTCATTCAGCTTGACCTATGTCATGTCTAAAAATTAATCTGAAAGTTGTGGGTTGAAATTGATATACCTATATTGCACAGACTATTGGGTTTGTCCACCTGCAACACAGTTACCGTGACAAATGGGCTTTGCTGCCAGTCTGAGAGAGTTTTGTGAAAATGAGTAGGAAACTTTGTGAAACTAAGTATTGTTGTGAAACTAAGTATTGTTGAAGATCAAGCATAATGACTTTGTATACTCGTAAAAGGTTAATTAAAAATAAAAAAGGAGAGAGTGAAGGGTAAAATTCACTGAAATGGTTTTAGCTCAAGTACAACCTTTGGCATTTTTACTTCATGGAAGATTGAAGTGACCCAAGTATCAAGTGTGTGCTTTCTAAAAAATTGTATCCTTAATGCTATGTGCTACTTACTTGTTGCTGCTCAGTGTACTGGTATACTCAAGAAATCCAGATTAAGGGTGTTTTAGTTTTGTTTTTTTTTTCTTTTACTGTTGTTTTTTCACTATTTGCTTCCAGTGATGCTATGTATCCCTAATAACTGTCATGACAGAGAAACCTGTTTCCACCTCTAAAAACTTTCAAATAACATGCTTTTTTTTGGTCTGCAAGTAATTAGAGAAGGGTCTGATGCTAATAATTTATCTCTGAAAGGCAGACTTCCTACTCTCCCTGACATGCTGGGTTTTTGTCCTAGGCTCTTGGCGTGTTGTCTTTTTCACCCTTTGTTTATTAAAGGTTAAAGCCTGTTTATTGATCATCTAATGTAACTCTACTGAGAGAGGAATGGGATTCTTGAAGGAAATTGGATGTGATCAATAACTTTTCTCTTCTGCTGTGTAATCTACATAAGCCTGTAGAAACCTGTGCTGAAACAAAAGTGCCAAAGTAGATTGTTACTAGTGTGTTTTCACCTTGGCCAAAACTGTAGTACAGGTGCTACCAGACACTGTGGTTTAGAAAGCTTAGTTCACTTTATATAAGCCGTCCAAATCTAAACAGTATGTGTGTGTTTGTAGTAGTCTCCGTTGCAGATGCACAAAGGTGACTTGCTAGTATAGCCATCACTATAAAATTGTGTTCCTTAGAGCCCTGTTGCTGGCATAAATTTGCTGTGCAGCTGTGGTAGATTTGCCTTCCAAGTGTGTGTATTTTAAAAGTAAAATAATACCTTTGAAATGTTCCAGTAATGTTATCTGTATACTGATCTGCTTCTACAAGAGCCTGCCAAATGCCTGCATTTGACGTGAGCTCGTGTGAATGTGTAAACTATGTGAACTAAAATACTGAACATGGAAACTACTGTGTTTGAGGATGAATTGTATTATCACTTCTGGTCCTGAGAATTAAGAGGTAGTTATAGCTACTTGTTTGCCTCAAGTTTTCTGTCATCCGTGTTGTCCTCCATAGTGGAGAAGGTTAAGAACCAGTGGGACAATACCCAGCACGGTGTGGAGATGCGGCAGCAGCAGCTGAAGTACATGCTGACAGACAGCATGCAGTGGGATGAGCAGAGGCAGGAAATGGAGCACCTCATGGAGCAGTGTGAGATCCGTCTACGTATGCTCCCGCAGGCCCCCAAAGAGATGCTTGTCAAACAGATTTCAGACAACAAAGTAAGATCATATATACCTTTCTTCCCTGCTAGTCTCTTCAGTCTCTGTAATTCTACAAGATTCAGTTGATGTGCAAGTATGCAATTTAGTGGTAGGATTGATTTGGCAATTCTGTCTCTTTTTGAATGTGAGATAGTCTAAATTGTCTCTCTCTATATATATTAGACTTTCTGAGAATCATCCTCTGGGAGGGGAAAGCATGTGGCATGTGTGTCTTTTTTCTAAGTGTTGTTAAAATGAGTATAGTATAGCATCAAATAAATGATGTTACACAAACAGCTTGACCTTTGGACCAGTAAAAGTTTAATCTTACCGCTACAGAACGTAGCGTATATTACTTCATGTAAGCCTATTGACAGTAGTTTAGTAAATCCACAAATGGACCAAGTTACTTAAAATTGCCCTGACTTTCACTTCTTATGGATGCCAGGCTTATGGAATGCTTCTGCCTTGCCCTGGTCCCGTGCAGTCTGTGCAACTGCAAACCTGCTGTGGTAAATCCATAAGTCTGATATCCTTTGTCCTGGTGACTGTCAGAAAAAGGGAAGGCTGTAGGTGCCATAGGATGTGAGACCTGAAGAGACAAATCAGCAAGGAGGGGTTCTTATCAGTGCAGTATTTGGAACAAGGCTATAATAGTTTAAAAAAGTATGTGGGTGTATTTCTATATCAAAGAGGAGACAGTCATAGAGTCATAGAATGGTTTGGATTGGAAGGGACCTTTGAAGATCATCCAGTTCCAACCTCCCTCCCATGGGCAGGTACACCTCCCACTAGACCAGGCTGCTCCAGGCCCCATCCAGCCTGACCTTGAACACTTCTAGGGAGGGGGCATCCATAACTGCCCTGGGCAACTTGTTTGACTGGCTCACCACCCTCATTGTGAAGAATTATATCTAGTCTAAATCACAGAATCACCAGGTTGGAAGAGACCCACTGGATCATCGAGTCCAACCATTCCTATCAAACACTAAACCATGCGCCTTAACACCTCGTCCACCCGTGCCTTAAACACCTCCAGGGAAGATGAATCAACCACCTCCCTGGGCAGCCTCTGCCAGTGCCCAGTGACCCTTTCTGGGAAAAATTTTTTCCTAATGTCCAGCCTAAATCTCCCCTGGCGGAGCTTGAGGCCATTTCCTCTTGTCCTGTCCCCTTCTCCAATTTATCCCCTTCTCCCCAGCTTTCTTGTAGCCCCTTCAGGTACTGGAAGGCTGTTATGAGGTCTCCCTGGAGCCTTCTCTTCTCCAGCCTGAACAGCCCCAATTCCCTCTGCCTGTCAATGTAAGGGTTAAGCTAGCTAGGGAAAGAAGCATGGAGTGTGGTGGTGAGGATTCCTCACTGAGCCACTGCTTTTTCAGTAAGCACTAAAATCAAATGCTTTACATTATCTTTCTATACATGAGCAGAGGATTGGAAATGGGCTGTTGTTAGGTCTGCTTTGCTTTCTTACAGTAAACTATACCTGTGCCTAAACATATACAGTGCAGAGATCACAAAATATAACTGGATATATATATATGTGCAAATACCATTTTTTTCAGTTAGAAATAACCTTGGGTTCAGGATTCTGTAAGGTCAAGGCACCTTATGAATATCCTGCTGCAGTAAGCAAACACATCTAATATATTTTCTTATTTTAAAAGCAAATCCATAATACAATGAAATTAAATTCTTACTTTGCACACTTCACTTATGCCACTTTAGCTGCTGCTTATATCAGTATTATTATAATTTAAACTTATTCATGGTACTAAAAATACAGAAATGTTTACTACTGTTGGCAGTAAAATACAGTAGAGGATTTTTCTAGCCTTTGGCAGTTCTTACAAATGTAATTTTCCCTCACCTATTTGTATTTTAGTTGTTTTATTGTTAGTATGTATAGTATTTCTAGATTTTTTTTTAAAAAGTATTTTTCTTCTAGTTCAAAGATCTGCAGTTTTTCTTTTTTAAAAAGGGTTTTATAATATAAAATACATAACATGAAAAATAATGCGATTTTTTTGAATTTTTTCTCCTGACTATCTTCTGATATTCATTCTTATTGCTTCTTAGCTGCTCGTACAGGATTTGCATAGAGGTGACATCACGGTAGCTGCATTCAATGATCTTTCTAATAAACTTCTTCGAGAGTATCGTGAGGATGACACAAGAAGGGTGAAGGAAATCACTGACCAAATGAACACTTGTTGGGTTAATCTGAATCAAAGGTAATGACAAAGTTTCACTCCATGCTTGTATCCTGTGTCCATGTGAATATTACAATCTCCTCTCTACATTACTGCAGCATTCAGGGCTACTGTATATAATTTGTGCATTATAGTGAAGCTGTTTTGATGATGAAAATTCCCACTGTTCTTCATAGAAGGCTTCTATATGATTTCTAATTTATGTGGGATTATTTTTAGGGGAAATAAAAACCCATCCTTCTCTTGCGTTTGGTCTTGGGCTTGCCTGTGGCTATTCTTTAAGTGTCTCTAAACAGTTCCCTTCCTGTTCCTTGATGCTAATATACTTTTGTGTATTTGTAGTGCTGCTGTGCTTTTTTTCTCATAGGACTGCAAGTATTTAGCTTGGTCTTCAAATGCTTTTAATCATTAAGGCCTTTCATGTAATAAATTGGGCTGTGATTTGGGTTCCCGATTGTGATGCTTTTAGCACTCCCATCTTGAAAATACTTGAGCTGTAGGAACTGAGACTTACTTGAAGCTTCCTTCTATTCATCCTCTAATAGGACACATTTCCAAATATGTCTTAATGAAGATATGCTGTTTTCATATGCATAATATATTTTTTCCTGCAAGGTAATCTTATTTCGGCAGAAATTCTTTTTAGTATTTGATAGTAAATTAACATTTAGAATATTACCTGACTCAGTGCCTGCAGCTTAAAGGATGATATGCTTTGTGGTTACAGGGACAGAAGGCAAAATTGATCCTGTTTATATGGGAGTTGGGGAGATGACAACCAAAATATGTATATGTGTGTTATTCCTGCATGTTAAAGGGGCAACTGCTTTCGTAATGAGATGTCAATTAAGGGAATAAAAATCCTAGGTGGTAATGCCTCTGAAATTGATGTTATATCCTGGGGAATGAGGGGAGGAGAACTTTGCAGAGGCAAGAAGCAGGTAATGAAGGAAACAGAGTAGAGTATTGCTTTATACCTGAACTTTACCAGAAACATTGTGGCCAGCAGGATTGGGGGCGTAATGGTGAGCCTGTACTCAGTGCTGGTGAGGCTGCACCTGGAATGCTTTGTTCAGTGTTGGGCCCTTCACTAAAAGAAAAACATTGAGATGTTGGAGCATCTGCAAAGAGCAGCAATGAAGCTGGTGAAGGGTTTGGATGTCTTATGAGGAGTGGCTGAGGGAGCTGGGGTCTAGTCTGGAAAAGAGGTGGCTGAGGGAGTCTTTACTGCCCTCAACAACTAGCTGAAAAGAGGTTATAGTAAGGTGGGTATTAATGTCCTAAGTAACAACTGATAGGAGTAGAGGAAATAGCCTCCTGTTGTGCCAGGGGAGGTTTAGGCTGGATATTAGGAAATATTACTTCACTGAAGGGGTTGTCAAGCACTGGAACAAGCTGCCCAGAGAAGTGATTGAGTCCCCTGGAGGCATTTAAAAGACATGTGGGCCTGATGTTTAGCGACATGGTTTAGTGGTGAACTTGGGAGTGTTTGGTTTACAGTTGGACATGATCTTAAAGGTCTTTTCCAATGAAAACAAATGTGTGCGATTATCCTTCTTGGAGGGGAAATGTTGTTTTTTTCATTTTGTACTTTTGAAGTGGCAGTGAGTTTTATACAACTGGTTTCCTGGTGATGTCTAATGAGAGAGATGAGATACAAAACAGGCAAAACTTTGTATGGCGTATTCCATAGGATCATTTCAGAGAGAATAAAATTTATCATCTCTATCTTTTGATATGTAGGATTTTTCAGGCGAGTAGAACATTTCATAATTGTGCAGAAAACTTCTTTTCATGGTTCTTCAGAAAACATCCAGTAGACCTTGGGAAAGACTTTGAGAGAAGACAAAATTTTTGGGGCTTTTTGCTTTTACTTTTTCAGAACTAGGTCATAGTGATGAGGTCAATTCCTGAAATGGCCCTTCCTGACGATTTGTTTGCATTATGATTAGGGACTGCAGCCTTTTCAGCATCAGTTCCTTCTTTCCTCAAAGTAAGCTGATTTTTCCAAAATTACCATTTGCTTCATCTCAATGTGAGAGTGAGGGGAAATAGCTGCTTGTTGGATTAGCAGTAACAGTAGACTACAGCACTGTAGTAGACTCATTCACATTCAAATTTTGCAGTGTTTTGGCTACAATTGGCATAACCCTGTCCACCACTCAGAGCAGGTGACTAGAAAGAGCAGCTCCTGCCTAGAAGCCTGTAATTATTTTTGAATCTGCTTAAAGTCTGGAATAATAAGCAATTGCCCTGTGTGTATAACTGAAGCTCCACAGTGATCACTGGGGTTACTGTTTTTCAGTCTGCAACCTTAGGAAGACGAGTATCTGCTTTGTTTTTTAACTAGGGACAGAATATAAGGGAGAACTCTGAGAGCCAGTTGGTAGGCAGAGCATAAAACTGCTTGACTTAAACCCATGGAAAACAGTAGAATTAAAAGGGGAGAATGTGCAGTGAAAGCACCTTTTCAAGAGAATGAATGTTTTTATACTTAAACACAATAAATAAAGACTAGTGATCCTTGAGTGACAAGGTTTACTTCTTGTGGCAGATCTTGGGACATGCAGGGGTTGTACATGGAGCACATGTGACACAATGGTTTCTATAACTGCAGTTCTGTATCTATAACACAATGCTTTAAAATACCAGTTTGTTCCCATGCTTGGAGGTTGTGAAAGAGACTTTAGTAACATCACCTGGGAGGACCAGTCTTGAATAGCACAAGAACACTACTGGGAGGACTATAGCCAAGGCCTGTAGAGTTGAAGGAGCTTATTTTGAAACTGTTGCCATTAAGAGATTGAAGCTTGGGATTGTGTAAACTGAAGGCTCTGACCAGTGGCATTTTATGTTCTATGTTTATACCTTAGGGTGAAACTGTAGTAATTCTTTAGTTTTGCTGCCTCGGTAATGGATTACAGCTGCTGTCTTGGACATTATTTTCTGACTGACTTTTGATCATACACTTACGTATTGCAGACTTAAAGTTTCAATCTTAAAAAACTAATTAGGTGGAATAGAAACCTGAAACACTAGAATGAAAATTTAGAGTTAGAATTTTATTTTTCTTGGATGTGTCTTTAAGAGAATCTGCTGAAAAGTTCTCTAGTATCACTGTATTAAGAGAACTGAGCTGCCTTTGGGATAGATTATCCATATTCTTTTTACATTTATTTTTTACAATCTGGAAGGGGCCCTCTGTCTTTTGTTGTTCTAATTATATTAGAATTCATTGAAAATATGAGTGATCTTTTCCTAACATGGGGTAGTCATTAATCTGTAGTACAGAATGCTTTGTTTTCTGTTTTATAATTGTGGCCTTTTTCTGGAAGGAAATGAAAGCATTTGTTCTGTAAAAGTGTTGTTCTCTACTGCTGTATGGGTCCTCTTTAAAAGCACCCATGTAATCTTAGGAAGTTAGTTGTAAATCTGTTAATGTAAGCTACTGGAGTACCTATTTAGTGAAAGGAATGATTTTCAGCTTTAATTCAAATATGACAGCAGTGAGACTGTAATAGGATTTCATTCTTTCCTTTAGTTTCAATCATGCAGTTTGAGAAATTAAAACTTTAGGCTGAAGACAACACTCTTCAATGTATCTTATTAGCAACAAAGTTTGGGTTGTCTCAGTTCCCATCTAACACATCAGTACTTAGACGTGGAGATCTGGGTCACTTAGTGTTTCATCTTTTAGGGCTTTTCTTTTTCTTTGAAGGTCACCTTTATTACTAGTCTGTTCTTCCTGATGTCACTACTGTTCTTCCACCTTTGGCCTTAACCCCCTGCTAGGGAAGAAAATCCCTGCAGAGGGAGAGGGATTTGAAGTCCGAGCTCTTAACTGCTTTTACTTTACATTTTCCTCACAGTTCCTTGGTCTGCTCTCACTTTTGAGCTTGTGCTTGTTATCTTTTCTAGGCAATATCTATCAAACCATTTGTAATCTGTAGCATGGTATTTATTTTTTTTCTCAAGAGTAGGTAACGCGTTCCAGAGTTTAAAGTGAGAAGCAAGAATGAAAGCTTCTTGCCCTACAGATCATTTACCAGAAACCTAAACTTAGGCAAGCATGAAGTCAGGAATTGCAGAATCACCAGGTTGGAAAGAAGACTCCCAGGATCATCGAGTCCAAGTATTCCTATCAACCAGCAAACCATGCCCCTCAGCACCTCATCCACCCATCTTTTAAACACCTCCAGAGATGATGACTCAACCACCTCCCTGGGCAGCCTCTGCGAGCGTCCAATGACTCTTTCCATGAAAATTTTTTTTCTGATGTCCAGCCTGAACCTCCCCTAGTGGAGCTGGAGGCCATTCCCCCTTGTCCTGTCCCCTGTCACTTGGGAGAAGAGGCCAGCACCCTCCTCTCCACAACCTCCTTTCAGGTAGTTGTAGAGAGCAATGAGGTCTCCCCTCAGCCTTCTCTTCTCTAGGCTAAACAACCCCAGTTCCCTCATCTGCTCCTCATAAGACTTGTTCCCCAGCCCCTTTACCAGCTTTGTCACCCTTCTCTGGACATGCTCCAGAGCCTAATGATTCACATTATTTTGGATAAAACAATTCTTAACAAATGATCTAATATCTAAGCTCCTAAAGTGGAGATTGCAACATTATCTTTTTGCAAGTAGCCTCTAGAAAAATTAAGTTGGTTTTGCCGGTACTCAGGAATGTAAGTCTGGTAGAATTGAGATTGCATGGTATTTTCTTACTGCCCTTGAAGGAAAACAGCTTTTCCTTGCATCTGTCTTCTCTGATGACTTAGTAAACCAGAATACCTGCTTTGAAATGTTGTCCTGATTGGTACTGAACACCTGCAGCTTCTTTTCTAAAAAGGATATTTAACTACTTCTGAAATTTGTGATTCTAAACACAGTGATTCATTAATACTGCTGAGCAGTACTGTTGCCACAGCATGGCAAGGAGGAAAGAAAGAAAGCATAAGTGGAACAGGAAGAGGCAGAAGACAGAAGTGTGATGGGCCTGTCTGGAGAAACTTGTTCAATTCCTGTGAAAATATCCAATGCTTAGTGTATTAGCCTTGTCTTACTTGAAATTAAACATCACTTTACCCGTGAAACCTTACAATATGTTGTGCTTGATGCAAAAATGAAGTTGAACTTCCTACTTATTTAGCAGCAACATTCTAAATAGCAGCCTTATTAGGGATTTCTGTACAGTGTGCTGGTTTGGGACAGCTTAGTTCTTTCTTCTGTCCTCAGTTTGGGAAAAGGGATACAGAAGGATACAGAATAACAGCCTCAAATGGATGGAATTTAGTTTGTCATGCTTTAATGATGTTGTTAATCAGTGCTTTTAGAATTGTTGGGCATAAGTTTCCCATCTGAGTTTCATCTCAATGACAAGGAAACAGTTGTGTTATGCAGAAGTAGAATGTGAGCTTTTTTCCTAGGAAATCTTTTGAAGTTCCTTAGCAACTATATAATCCGAAGGTTTAAAATTATTTCATTACATCCTAAAAAATCCTTTTATAAGCAAACTTTTGTATTTGTACCAACCAGAGATCTTTTGGATTGATTGAAAATTTGGACTATATTCTACCAGTCTTTTTTTAGATTTAAGCACTCTGAGCATGACTTCACTATTATGATCACAGTGTATTATTCTGTTTGTTTGAGTGATAGTGTCAAAAGTTTTGTCTTTTAGCAGAGAGAGCCAGATATTTGGCTTCTCGTTCCCTGGTGCTTCAACTCTTACAAATTCGGAGAAGTGCTTCGGAATTCTGCTCACTGTTAAAGAGGTGGAAAAAAGACCCCCCCCCCCCCAGACCCTCAGTGCTTCTACTCTGTGATTTCTGTTGATGGGGAAAAGCATTCACACTTCACATGCAGAGATGACACTATCATTTGGGGGACCATAAGTCTGTGATGGTAATATGCCAAAAGGGAAAGCTAGGTTTTTAATTAATAATTTCATTTCTTCTGCATGGCTTTTTTAAAAGGAGTATGACACATATAACCAGCTCAGTGGGTAGCTGTAGATATAATAACTAGAGATACAATGATATAAATAATAAAACAAGTTATGGCAGATGTATGATTTCTTAATAGAGATAACTTTCAGATTTCCTTTTAGTAGTTTCATCATGATGTGTGTAATGCTGTATGTTACAAGGGAGTATTCTGACATTTGTCTTGTTTTCAGAGCTGTTGATAGGCAGACTTTCTTGGAGACAGAGCTGAAAACACTACAGGCCTCACACAAGGATATGGAAAGCTTCCTCAAGTGGCTTCAAGAGGCAGAGACAACAATTAATGTTCTAGCTGATGCATCCCAGCGTGAGAACACTGCTCAGGACAGTGCCTGCATAAGGGAACTCAGAAAGCAGATGCAGGTGAGAAACTAAATAATACTGCTGTTATTCATGCTTTTTCTCAATGGCAACTCTATTATAAAGGAAAGCTACCTACTAGAGTGAGGAAACCTGCAGTCTCTTGGAAGGTGATTGGAAGCCAGTAGTTTATTAGTCAGTTGAGTGAAGGAAGCAGATTTTTGTTCTTAAGGTTTGAAATACATATTTTGCAGACATCTGTGGCACCAAGGGCTCTTAAATGTCATTGAACTGTATTCAGGAAGTATATTAAACCTTGGAGGATGACTGTATTCAGGAAGTGTATACATGATTAAATTAAGTCATGTTGTGTGATTGTCCAGCCAAACAATTTAGTCTACTTCCCTCCAAGTAAAACCCTTCTGAACTCCACTGTCTCCTGCCCCTGCCTGCCAACAGCCTCCTGCTTTTCCAGCAGTCCAAGAAATTATCATGCTTGGATCACCTCTTCTCCCTATTCTGCTCCCCAGCTGGCTTTCCTTTCTGTACAGGCCACAGACTTGAAACCTGAGACCTGAGAAGACTGACACCACTTACAGTCTTTTTAATATATGGACACCCTAGCTTTCCTAAAATCTAGAAGGGAGATTCCTTCTCCCTAAGAACCAAGGACTAGCTGAGTACCATATCATCTGGCTGTTTTGCCTTTGCATATCCCATTTGTCTCCGTTGGGAAGGTAGGAGGGAGAGACAGGAGCTGGGTTCAGTCTGTGTTAAGGGTACAGTGTACTGAGGGGAGAAGACTGGAGGAAAGGATGCAAAGACCTGACAGCTCTTTTAAAAATTAGTATCTTTTGGTCTGTGGTAGCAGAAGGTTGAACGTCCTTAAGGCTAAAAGGATTTTGCTTCTATGATACATGATTTTCCTTTGTCCTGTTTACCTGATGTAAGTGCTATTCATATGTTACCTTTCTCTGGAATGTTTTAATATTTTTTCCTTCAATTGGATTGCCTCACTTAGTAGAGTTCTTTGGTTATGCACAGAACTGGGTGGCTAGATTAGTCATTACATCTGACACTTTGGATTTGGAATAATGTCATCTGTGGTCTGTATTCATGGGGTTTGAACAGCTTATAATGAAAAAATGTGCCGCTTTCAGTAGTGCTGTTAATCTGAACATATATACGTTGGATTTAAATAAAACAGGACAGCTTGAATATCAGATATCAAGCTGCTCCTTGTAATCACAAGGAAGAGGAAAATATATTATGGAAGCTCATTTCTGTTGAAGATAACATGTCGCTGTAGAGCTGTGGCTCTTTGTGAAAAGCTGAGACTAGTCTATAATGGCAGCACCTAGAAGTTAGTATTATACTTTCTGTTGGCAAAAAAACCCCAGACAAGTGTAATGGAGGTGAAAGAGCTAAAAACAGGGCCAAAGGAAGCCAACAACGTGAGGTGGTGCTATGTGTAAATAGAATGATTTCTGCATTACCTTGCATTCTGCGTAGTCAATCATGCCAAGACAAAGCTACTATTTCACGATTTACTTGTTGGCTCTATGCAGCTGTGAAGTACCTTGATCACAGAAGATTGTTTGCTCTCCTTCACTGAGCTGCAGTCTGGTTAAAATTGCTGGAGTTGTGCTGTGTGACTGAACTGCTAGGCAGGACTGTCTGCTGAGTGGAGAAGGTCTATAACCAGCTCTTGACCATTCCCATTGTCCTGGGTAGCCATTGAGAAGGCAGCTGTAGCCGCTTGGCCTTGACCTACCCTTGTTTAGAGTTCCATTACCTGATATTCCTCTACCTTTTCTTGTGACTCTATGCCTCTACACACTGTGCACTGGAAGCATAATCATTTAATTAACCCAAGGTTTTACATAATATCGTGAGATTTGTTCAGCTACCAAAGTAAGTAGAGCATGTCTAAGACTGATGTAGTGTAACAGCTTCCAAAATGAACTTTCCCCCGTCATCATCTTTCAATCTCACTTTAAATATAACTACAGACATTCATATTGTGACACTGGCAAAACACTGCAAAATCAATGTTTCTAGTTTTAAGTATTTGTTGAAACAAATTTTTGAAAACAAAATGAAGCTCTCATCTTGGTATACCTTAAAAAAATCAAGCCCATTCCTTTGCAAGTTTGTAAGCTTAATATTTAATTAAACAAAGATCATTTTCTGTTCTTCCCATGTTGAGCGATATAAAGTAACAATGTTCTCTTTGTGATTTGAACATGGGAAGAAGCGTTTCTTCTAAATGGTTGTAAGAAGAACACAGGGCTTGTTACTTTCTCTACCATGTGTTAAGATGCCTCTGCCCCCAAGGCACTTGCACCGTGTAAAACTGTGCTTTAAGTTTTAAAGTGTGGTAAATTCTGGGTGAAATATGTGCTGAAGATAGACAAAAGATGATAAATTTGTTGTTGTTATAAGTCATGCATTTTCAAAATAAGGTCATCTGTTAAACTGGCATCTGTTTGTGTGCATGGGAGGACTATCCTTTATTATGTTTTGGGGCTAATTTGCGCAGGTGCAGCTCGAGCCACTCCACAAGTGGAATCTGAGCTGGGCACTGTTGAGGCCTCGTTTTGCCTTCTATTGCAATATCTGAGGCTAGCAACAGATCTATGCAAATAAGGCGAACTTCGAATGTGGTAATGATTTCTTTTTGTAAAGGAGGAAACGCACAATTATAGCATCAGGCTTTCAGTTCATTCTTTAAGTATCTACATGTTGCAGAAGACTTTCTTTTCAGGTTAGTGCTGAAACACTCCAATCTGCGTTGCAAAATATTTAGCAGCCACCTGAAGGAGGTTAAATCCTAATTTGAAACAAGATGCAGAAAATGAGTTAGGTAATAGTAAGAAGTAATGATGAGTCAATGTATGCGAAGTCTTTGAAAGCTGTGAATGAAAATCAACGTGACTAATTGGTGGGCTGTTTGTCTCACTGCTTGATTCAAACTATTATATTAGAGGAAAAGCAGAACTGAAAGGAGGAGGTAGGTGTGGACCAAGGGTTCTGTCTTACACAGGAGGTTTGTGCTCTTGCACAGTTATTTTTGAATGCCTCAGTATTAATGGACCTGTTCTGCCTCATAAATTTCCTCAAAAGATATTTGATAATAGTGTATCAGTTAATGGTGGTACCTAGAGCTGGTAGGTTAAAGGAACAGACTTCTGGTGGGAGAAGAGAGTAGCCCCAGAAGCAATGGAGTGGTGGAGATGAGGAAAAAAGCTAAGTCTGGCAAGACAGAGAATACAGATGATTAAATCTGTATAATACTGGGTAAAATGAACGCTGTTTCCTCAAAATAGTTTTATTGGTGCTGAACAGAGCAGGAACAAAACAGAGTAGTGGGAAACAGGTAGAAGGGGTTTGCCTGAGGACTGATAGAAATATTGTCAGTTCTAAAATTAAGAATGTAAAGGTTGTGTTAATGGAATTGGATGGTAAGAGTTTATTTATGTCCTGTATGAAGAACCTGTACCTGGCATTTGTCCCCTCAGATGAAAATTGCCTGAAAAGAGGCAAGCTGCCAAATAATCCACTGGCATCTAGACTGTGTTATTTAGGATCATATGAACTTGTCATGCTGCCAGTAGCTGGTGCCTTCATACTGTACTGATTGGTGTACTTGAAGTGCGTATAGACCTGTTCACGTGGCAACGTGGATGTTAAATAATACAATTACTTGTAATTGCGTCTACTGCCTCCTGTGTTAGCAATGGTCTCCCTGAATCTTTGCTACTACTTTGCCCCTTTAATACAGTTCGAAGTAGATTCATCATAGCTCCATTGGAAGTATTAATAAATAGCTGTATTGCGTTGGGAATGCCTTGCTGGTAGCAAAACAATTCCATGCTCTTGAACATCCTACTTCTATCCTTAGATGGCTCAAATAATTCTGCTTTGTAATGAGAAAGACACCAAAATGATGTTAGCTGTTTGGATTCAAGAATGGCTAGAAAAAGGGGTGATGGCGCAACTGTATGCTCTTAATTTGTCAAAACGTTATTCTTTCTTGTCCTAATAAGTCATTCAGGAAAAAAATTTAATTGGAAACGGCTCCTGAAAAACATTCCTACATTCTGGCACAAGTTAAGAATCCTTTGAGATCCTTTTGACTAAATTAGCTTTAAGAGAGTTTTCATAGCAGAGGTTTACCCCCTGTGGTTTTTCCTTTTATATTGGGTAATCTAGTCTTGAGAAGCGCCTGTGTGATTTATTAGTCTTTAACATATGGCTGATATAATTAGGGCAGGTATCCCTCTGCTCCTCTCTCAAGATTTATAACACAGTCTGTTATTCACTCACTCTACAGCTCTGCCAGAGCTGCGTTTAGTCTGAGAGCGAGAGCATCCTTTTCCAGACTGAGGGAGCAAATGCTCAGTCTGCTAATAGGAAGCAGCTAGTAGGGGAGAGCAACTGTTGTGATACACTGGCGCCGTCTTCCTGAAGGAATTCCTTTTTTTTGTTCCTGCACCTTTCAGGCTTAAATTAATAACCTTTCCTGGCTATTTAGTGCACTCCTGAACGGTGGCAGACGCTTGGCTGCTCAACAACTTTGTTTACCCTCTGCACAAGCAGAGCCAGTTAAAAAAATCTGTGAAAGCTGGTTTGTTTTTTTTTTTTTTTTTTTGCCTTTTTTTTTTGTGGGGTTATTTTGGGCGAGAAACTTATGTTATATCAACATCCTTTGCCTTTGAAACGTATAAAGCTCGTGGCTGACAAAAGCAGTCCTGGAAGAGAGCATGCTCGGAAAGCTGGCAAATCATTGTCCAGTGGCCGGGAGGAAATGATAGTTGCTCTTCATTTATAATGCAAATTCTGAGGTGTCTTCAGAAGTGTGGCAAACTTAAAATGATGGCTGTGGTGAGAACGTCTCTGCAGAAAGTTGTGGTGTTGTTGCATCGTTTACAAAGGATGGCAGTTTCTTCTCCTCGTTACCAGAAGCTTTGTAAGGTAAGAAATGCAAGCCCCAAATCTAGAGTGTCTAATGCTAATCTGTTGTCTTTCCGAGATCAAAAGGAAAGAATGTAAGAATGGGATGAGAGCCTGGATTTTTTTTTGACAATCTAGTCTGTTTTTAAAGCCTGACATGTTCTCATGTGTGCTTTTTGTTAAAGAATGCAATACAAAACTCCCCTATGCTTGTTAGTGATACATTTTTTTAAAAAGAAGTGCTCTCTTGCCTATCATTGAAGTATCCAGAAGGAGAATATTAATGTTGAATGATCTTTTGTAAAATACTACTGCATCTCCTTTTCCAAATTTTTAGTAAATGTAGTACTTTAACTCCTGGGTACCCATTATGCAGAATAACTGTGTTCTTACATCTCAGTGCTTTTGCTTTTGAGCTTCAAGAAACTTTTAATTGAGAATAAGTTCAGCAGACTAATATGCAGCCATGAAATTTTGACTTCACTTGCCTGATTTTATAGAGTTCTTTCACAGATAAAAAATAAAGAAGAGTTGGAGGAAAAGCAAGTTGACATAGGTTGCCACTGATGTTGATATTTTTGCTGTTACCTGTTTTGGTGGCTGGCTATTTCTGCTTCTACCAAGACTGTGTTTACTTCTTTCTTTTGCACAGGTTCAGAACTTTAATAGTGTGGTTATAATCTCAAATTAAAAAAAAAAACCAAACCAGCAACAAATTAAGTAGAACGGTCACTCAGTAGATTAAAATAAATAAATAAAACAACTGGTCTGTGGAGTCCATGAGTTAATGCTTCTGTGGGTTGATGCCTATGTGGAATGGTCATACTGTGATGTATTATTAGACTTTAATAAGGATCCTGCTTCATAACTTTATGAAAATATAAAATCGGAGGGATCTTCCTTCAGCTGTATATTGGCATAACCTTATAGAAATTCTATTTGACTGCTTCTGAATTTTTTTTATTCTTGCTGCTTGTTATACTTCAAAACTGCCAGTTTTATCTGGTGAAACTATGCTCAAGTTTTGTGTACAAAGTGTGTGAAAACCTAAGTGCATGCCCCATGTCTTGTTCTGATGATCAAGCAAAGCCACTGTCATTCATTATGCTTGTTTCAATCAGAATTGTGTTTTCTATTATGAGAAATACAAAAAACGACATCAAGGTAAAAGAATCCATATCTGTAGTATAGTATGGAGTAAGAAAAGGATATGATGCAGTGCCTGATTCATAAAAGTGAAGCATGTAGAGCAAGTTCTGGCACATGGGGAAAAATCACATTGTTTTCGAATGGGTGTTTCAGTGTGCTTCTGTTTACAAAGCTGTACTAAGGGGTGTATCTTCAAACTGTCATTCTTCATAATGTGTGCACACAAGCTATTTTAACAAGCATGCCTCGGTTATTCTCTTTTTCAGTTCTGTCATTTAACAGCTCTGTTTGCTTTTGGGGAATAAGGCAAATCTTTTTTTTTCACGAATGTAAAGATATGGATTTAATTGTCTTTTCATAAGCACCAGGAAATTGAAAGTGCTTTAAAACCTACTTAGTCACATCTTTTGCATAAGCTTGTTTGTAACAATGTTTGTCAAACAAGAACTATTTAGTACCTGAGAGCCTAGTAAATGGTTGGATACTTCGAGTTTAAATCTACCCAAAGGTTAGTGAAAGAAATATCTTCTCAAAGGCTGCTATTAAAATATATTTTTGTGATTGAGAATCCATGCAGTGATAGCCATGGAATTTTTTCTGTTGGTTAGAATTATATATTGTATGTTTTTCTGCTTGTTAAAAAGTCACACAGCTTAGTTTTTTAAATGCATGGGCTTAGTTTGCTTAAAGTAGAATTGTTGATCTGCCTGTAGTGTTAAAACAGATGCACATTGAGGAGAAAAGGAAGGGTTTACAATCCCAGTCACTTCCAGCAGATGTCAATGTAAGGCAATGATATATGGAAGTCTGGTGATGGAAATGTTAATACTTAGATGAACAAATATTATGGAAATTACAAATTAAAAGCAACTGACAGCATGTCAGGAAGGATTTCTTGTAGTGCTCTGTATACTTATGTCTTCAGAATTTCACAAGTTCGTACATGTCTTGTGAAATCTATGGCTGCTTTCATAGTTCAGATCTGCCAACGAGAAGTTATTTACTTGACTGTGAATTATTGCATTTAGTACAGGGTACTTGCTTCGTGAACTAGCATCTAAATGTTTCATGTGAAGTGCCCTTTGAAGCATAATAGAGTGTCAATGAAGTGCTTGAAGATAGTGTTTGTTTTGAACTGCATTGTTATGAAAGAATAACCAAGGCTTTATTATTGTACTGGGGAAAGTCATAATTGTTCCTTTTATTACCAGCTGCATGTAAAAGCAATGCTCAGCATTCATAGTCTTTATTTTGCGAATATCTTAAAAGTAGAAACAAAAATAAACTCTTTGGTAACACATCACAGCATTGCTGAAAAACAGAAACCCCGAAGGTTAAGATATTTCTTATTTTGCTGCTTTTTCTATCAACAATTCCTTTAACAAAGGTGAGTTTTGCCAGGTGTAACTTTTCACTACTATTCCTATTTGATTCTTTCACGCTGAAACTAGTGGCATATTGGGGCAAAATACATATACTTGGCATTGTGTTGTCAGGATAATGTGGAGTAAGTTTTGCTTTATTGTTTCGTAACTCCTCTGTAACTAGAAAAATCCTTTGTAGGGTCTGTCCTCTGCTCTGTGTTCTTGCTACTACGTGATGGTTCCTTAAAGAATGTCTTCTATTAGGTATATCCAACTAGCCTCAGACAAGAGTGAATTTAGATTTTTACTGGGAACATCAAAAAACCATTGTAAGGTACAAATCAATAACATCTTATATGAGAGTGCAGAACTACAGTATTATTTATGAAAATGAAGTAGAAGATTGAGAGGTTTTATCCAACTACCCTGACAGAAATGAAATAATAGTACATCTCTGTAAGGTAGGTAATAAATTACCCCAAAATATGTATCAGACTTGTGGGGCTTGAGCTGGTATTTTTGAAACACATTGCTAGCATTCAGGGACTGGAGCAGTCACCCATGGAAGGACAGACTGAGGAACATAGCTAGCAGCTGAGCAAGTATTTTCTCATTTCTTCTGTGATCATGTCTTAAGAACCCTCCTTAAGTCTAAATAAATATCACCCTTAGTATGAAATAATCTCAAACCTGATCCAACATGATTCTTTGCTCTTGAAGTGATACACGGTAACTTAGCTGAGGTCCTGACTTCCTCAGCTGTGAAGAGAAATAATGCATTGGAAACGTGTATCTTGTGGTTCTTTTTAAGAATACATAACTTAAAATGTAGTTCACTCAGTTTCTGCGGTTTCCTTTTTTAATCACTGGTATTTAATTTTTAAACCCACAGGAAGTTAAAAGCGCAGGGAATGCTGAGGTCAACCAAAATCCTCTTTTGCTGGGAGACTGGTGATTGCATTCCAGAGGACATTTACGTTATTTTGAATTTTGATAGTAGCAGCAAAGGCTCTGTCACTATGACATTTTGAAAATTGTGAAGGTCATGGGGAGTGAGGCAAAAAAAAGATATGCAAGTCTGTGTTGAGAAATGAGTAGGTTAATCCTCATTCCAATGAATTCAACAAAGATGAATTTTCTGGTGTTTACATGACTTAAAGTTGATATAGAAAAGGAATCATTGCCACTTGATCATTTTCAGGTATGAAATACGGGTAATCAAGTGTGGTTGAAGAGGAGGCATTACATCACTGATGCAGTAGATATTTAGTGGATAGCAGAAATGAGAAGTTTTGGAAAAGTGTCCTAAAGGATGCCCTATAAAGCTAGTGGCTGGAAAATGAAGCAGTTACTCTGTCATAAAAGCATTGCTAAATTATGCATTTTCTTTTTTTCAGATGAGAAAGTTAAGTCTGAACTGCTTGATACTGTATTGGTAGTATAAGAGAGATTCTGATTACATCTATATCTACCATAAAGCCTTGTAGAAGAGTGGTGGCAAGAATTAAAAGGAACCTTCTATATAGTGGAAAAACCCAAAACAAACAAAACAAAAAAACCCCCTAATATTGAAGGGATATCTTCTTGTGTTGATAGACTTGAGAGAGATGAGATCTGGAGAAATCCCATCTTCTTCCAGAGTACAGAATGAGCTGCTTCATGAAGACAAGTGACTGCCACATATGCAGAAGGTGATTGTGATTGGAAATGGAGCTGAGAGGAATAGACCAAATTTTGGGAGAAACTTTTAGGTATAGTATTGGGAAGACCTTTTGGCAGTGAGATTTAAGAGCTCATTAAGTTTTTTTTTTTCCCCAAGAACCCATGCGTCCTCCGTCCTAAAAGAAAATATTTTAGTAGGTCCCCAGGCAATTGTTCAGTTTAGTAAGCTGTTCCCAAGTGTAAAAGAACAAGACAATTGTGAAGAGCCACCATGGATCTTAAGAAGGGTGCCCAACCTGATTGCTTGGTCTGAGAAACCTATTGCTATCTCTTTGGATGAAGAGAAAGCAGTAGTGTTCCCTGATCTAGATTTTGAGAAACACATTTGACACAGTCTTTGATATTTGAGTGGAGGGGATCTGAACAGGATAGATGAGTGAAAAAGCAAGAAGAAAACTGACTGGATCACTCGTGTTCTTAAGGATTGGGACTGACGCAGGTAATGTTTCACATTGGTATGGACCCAAATAGTGGGACACAGTGCACCTCCAGCAGGTTTGTGAATGATATCAGATTGTGAAGGAACAGTCAATATTGTGCCTATTCATTGGCAACTCAAATTGGGAGGTATGGGCTGACAGGAACCCTGTGAAGTTTTTGAAAAGCAACAAAGAGACATCAAAGCACACTCTTGCTCCTGAGGAAGAGAAACCCAAGGCGTTGATACAGGCTGTATGAGCAATATTGTAGCCATCAGATAGAGAGGAATGATTATTCCTGTCTGCTTAGCACTCAAGAGGTCACACCTAGGATACTGTGGTTGGTTTCAGGCCCCCAGCTTGAGAGATACTAAGAAATTGGGCAGAGTGCAGTGCTTGGGGTCTGGAGCACATAGCATAGGAGCAGAGGTGGAGGGAGCTGGCTTCATTTCATTTAGAGGGGAGGAGGCTCCAAGGGTTTCCAAATACTGTCCCTGCCTACCTAGTGGGCTGTTATTAGAGAAAATGGAGCCAGGCTTTTCTCAGAGATGCCCTGTGAAAGGAGTGAGGCAGTGGGAACAAGCTGCAGCAAGGGAATTGGGCATGAGAGCAACAATTCTGCACAGCAAGTGTAACTGAGCAGTGGAGTGGGTTGCCCAAAGAGACTATTGTCTTATCTTCCTTAGAGGTACTAAAAACTGTAGTGGATAATGTCCTTAGTGACCAGACCTAGCTTTGAAATTTGTTCCTGAAATTGGCAGGAGGTTTGACTGTGTGACCTCCAAAGGTCTTCCAGCTTGCGATTTTTCTATGATTCTCTGTGCTAGTGCCCTATTAGCTAAAAGACTAAAATGGTCAGAACTATGGCGTGACACTTTTCAGCTGTGACTGTGTTGCCTTATTTCCTATCAAAAGGAAGGTATTTTTACCCTGTGTGGAAAATTCTTACTACTCTTCTGAATTTTCATCTAAACCTGGGTCTGCTATGAGTCTGCTATGCAGGCATAACACGTTTTCATTTTCAAATCCTTTTGCTGTAGTGTAACTTCAATGGTAACAATGTGGTACTGTCAGGCATTTGGTGCGTATCCAAATTTTGTGGCTGTGATAAGAAGGCACTTCAGTGTAGTGTAAGACTTTCAGCCCCTTACTTTTACTTTTTCAGATATCTGCAAAATTCAAAAAGAACATCATTCCATTATCTTCTTTCAGAGGAAGATTGTGGACAACTTGAGTGATGAGCTTGACCTAAATGCAACAATTTTCTTATTTGTCTAATTATAATCAGTGATGAAACCGTGCAAATGGGTACTCTATTGTAAATCCCTTTTTTTACAGAAGACTCTGCTCTCTGGTGTTCTATGTCTAAAGTGAGAGAACAAGGAGAAACAAAATGGGAGAGGTACAAAACTTAATAAATTTGGTATTTTTAACTGCGGCACCAATCATTCGTATTTGCAAGCAGAATGTAGCTTAACAGGAGAGAAGATGGATTCTGAGATATAACTTTAAGAGCATTTCTGTAATATTTTGGAAGGGAAGAAAGGAGAGAGGAGATGAGTGAAGTATTTTAGGGCATACTTTTAGAATCCTTTTACATTTAAAGGCAAGTCTGATTTTTCAGCTGAAAATATCTTGCTATTGCAGCAAGAATGAAGATTTGTATAAAATATGAGGTAGTTCTATTAAGACATGAATGTAGGATTAATGGGAAAATTTACTTCCATAAAACATGTGTTTACAGGAGCTGGATCAATATTTGATATATAGGATCATCTTACTGTAGTATTTTACCATAAAGCTTTTTGATTGCTGCCGTTTTTCAGGGAGCGTTCCATGCGCCCCACATCCTTTCCCTTAAAGCTTAATTACCCTGCCACATTAATGAAGTCCTGAAGCAGGAGGTGCCTAAACCAGCATAGTTCTTCATGAATTTCCATCTTGACAACTGACAGTCTGTCTTGTCTTCTGCCGCATGCAGATAATTTGAGCTTATTTTTAAGAAAGCTGCACTCACTGTGTAGCTGGAAAAATAGTGTTGTTCAAAGCTGTCCTGCTGCTGCTAGTCACCAGGGACTCTGGGAGAGTTCTGTCTTCCCTTTTGCCTTCCCCTCTGTTTTTAATCAAGACAAACTGCTATGAGACTTCATGTTCCAAAGTTGCCTTGCAGGCTCCCTATTTCATACCCATTGCCTGCAGACCTGCATGGCTTTCTGGCTGTACTGTGATGTTTCCGTGCTGAGCACTCTTGATGTACATTACTGTGAAGCATTTTACTTCAAAGCAGAAGTAACCTGGGCAGTCCTGCCTAGCTGGATAATTGAATGTGGATGGAAGATGTCAATGGTGTTCCTGATAATTGATGTCCTGTGTTACAGAAAGCAATTCTTCATATTCATAGTGGTACTATTTTTACTAATAATTTCTGGTGTATAGTAAACACGGTAGGTGCTGTAAAGTAAAGTAACAAATTGAAATGCTGCTGATACTGTAAAGACTCCTCAGTCCCTGATGAGCCCTGGATCTATGGGCTCAATGTAGTGCTAATAGGGAAAGTGCTGGTTTCTCTGCACTGGTGTTACAAATTTCTGACCTGAAGAGAGAATCCTTCCTAGGGGGAGGCTGAATCTTTGGTTTTCAATGCTTACACAATTCTTGGCATTCTTCTGAGAGAGACCAATTAGTGCTTCATTGTGCTGGGTTTTGGAATGAGATTCTAGAACAGTCATCTGAGGTCAACTTTGGACTCAGTTTGAACTATGCTTTTTTTTTTGAAAGGAAAAATGCATGAACTGATCAATCACTCTTCATGTTTAAATTTGAATGTTCCATATCAAATACCATAATTCTCTTGCTAAATGCTCTCTAATTGGTCTCTGCAAAAAGAATTAATCATTTACTGCAATTTTCAACACTGCAAAGTAGTGTGAATAAGTGTTTTTTATGTTTTTCCTCCTCTTTCTATTACTGAAACTTCAGAGTTTAAATGAAAGTTATGGGCTTAATGTTTGGATTCTTCTGATATTAGCATGGAGGCTTATTAAAAGTTACAGATTACATAGCATTGTTGAATGGTTTAAGTTGGAAGGGACCTTAAAGATCATGTAGTTTGAACTCCCCTGGAGAGGGACACCTTTCACTACATCAGGTTGCTCAAAGCCAGGAAAACCTCAATACACATTTTGCAAGTGTTTCTGATGATTGTGTGATGGAAACGGTGCATGTAAGGCAGGGATGTTCCTAGCAAACAGCATTTAAAATACCAGCTGCCTTTGAATTATGGTGCCAACAACTATTTTAATTAAGGAGTATTTAAAAAAAACCCAAAACAACAAACCAAACAAAAACCCCCAGACAACAAACCCCATACCAACCCATGGATTTTGTGATTGTGAAAAAGTCTTCAGAAGCCATGATCAGGTTCTGAGGAGTAGCAGGCTTTACACTGTGGAAAACCTTCCTGTTTAATCTGTCATTCAATAATATGTCTGAGTGGAAAAGTCTAAAATATAGACTACCTTTCTATATGTCAAGAGTGCTTTTTGTATTCCAAAACAATCTCATAAATTGAAGGTACCAGCTAAAACTCATTTTCAGCTATGGATTAGGGTCAATTTGCTAAAGGAGAAGAGTCAATAGGAATAGTGTTGTTAAAACTTAGAGCATGGTTTTATTTTGATGCTGCTGGTAAGTGACTGCAATAGGAGGGTAGAATTGTAAAAAGTCTGCTTGTGTCATGCAACAGCTAATTGAGCTTGTCTATGGCTACTATCCTCTTCCTGTGGCATAAAAGAAAATGTTTGGGAACATGCGTAGCTGTTGGTACGCATGCTGATCTGCAGACGGTAGCAATGATTAGTAGCGTGTTTCAGTGGAATAATCTTATGTGGCTGAAAAGCAACTAATATTTTTTTCATGTGTTTATAATGAAACTGGTTTTAGATTAACAGGTAATCTGTTGATGCTAGAAGAAACACAAAAGAACAGTTGTGTTGTGATTCCGTGCAACAAGTAAACAATAGAAAATGTAAAAAACAAATAAAATTTTCCTTGGCTAATGTGTGGTAATATCTTAAAATGCAGTTCAACTTAGGAATAATCCAATGCTATGCTTCAGTCTATGATGACTCTATGATGCACTGGGTTAAGTATATTAATAGATAATATTCAAGATTCCTAACAAGAGATTGAGGAAGTGATAAAAATTTTGCTAGTGAGCAAGTACAGTCTCTAAAGTTATTGATGCCCAGTACATTGAGAAGTTGTATGTTCCCTGGAGGTTCAAGTTGGTCGGTGCTAAAGCTTAATGAATGTTCTAGAAAATTCATGTTGTAGAAAAAGAGAGGAATCATAGGTTGAACAAAATATAAACAGCTACAAACCAGAAGTAATGAAGCTCTGTGTTACTTTTGCATATTTGATAAACTTGGTTGTCAGTATGCTCACTGTAAATCTCTTGTGCTGGGTAAGAGCTGCTAGAAATTATGCCAGTCTGTGTAAACAACATAAAGACGTTCTTTTTAGTAGTGATTAAGGGCCAGTTTGAAAATAAGTGCTTGAACACTACACAATTTTTAGGTTGCAAAAGGAAGAGAAGAATGATCACAAATAGATGGAAACGAACAACCCAGAGCCCCAGAAAAGCTACTGAAAAAGTAGAATAACTAGACGTATGTGCATCATGCTATATCTATCATATATATGAATGTGTTCAAACTTGTTTTAAACAACAGCGACTGTGTATGCATGCAAAATATCTATTTTTTCTTTTATGTAGTCAAGGGAAATGAAACTTTATTGGTAGTTATGATACTATGGGAATGGCAGATGTAGGACAGAATACAAGAGATTTTTAAACAAATTGGGGAAGGTATATGCTCTAAACTATAAATTTTTCAGGCTTCAGTCCAATTTCACAGCACGTGTGAAAGGGAGCTGTGATGTAGATCATCTTAGAAAGCCCAGGGCATAAAGCTAAGTATAATTTGTCTTGTTTAGCATTGTTAAATATGACTATAAAGTATGCTCAGACTTCATGACTGTTTTGGTACTATCCCAGCATCTTTGCAAGAGATAAGTCCTTGGCAATAATAGTTGGGTAGTGACTTAGGGAAAAATAAAATGAAATTAAAGACACTTCAGAAACTAAAACAGCTGGCTTACAGTTTATAGTGATGGCATGAATTTCATGGTCTTGTTGCTTCACCTAATGATGATTGTTTGGGATGTTTTTTTGAAGTTGGAGTCGATACACTGTTAAATTGAGAGCTGGAAGTCGGTCATTACTGTGCTTGAAATATTGTGGCTTCAGTCTGCAAGGAGCCTAAGGGAGCAGATAAGGTGGCCAGAGTAAATGAACCTGTTGGAAAGACAAAGTCATATTAAATAGCTCGACTGGGCACCAAGCTATGGAAGACACTTGTCTGACTGGTTGCTGTAGCACTGTCTGCTTTGTTCTTGTGATGAAACATTTAAGTAGATATTCTGAGGTGAAAAATAATAACTTGCCTTTCTTCTGAACAAAACTGCAGAAAACAGAGTTGTTCTATGCTATAGAAATACATTAGTGTCACTGCAGGTGAAGAGTGAGAGACCAGGCTGCATGAAGTAACTGCTCTGGAGAATTTCTCAGGTCAGAGAGCAAATGAGCTATGATCCCTAATCAAGTGTTGACATTTGTGTTGATTTCTTTTTTTAACCTTTTTTGCCCTTTCTCAGACCCCTAAAAGTTCCACTAACAAGAAATGAACATTACTTTTGGTTTCTAGTACAGCTTCTTTTCAGACTTTTAAAAAAAATTTTTTTGTGATTTGACTGTTTTAAACAGCAAGGCTGTCAGAGTTTGCACAGAGTACTAAGAGATAAAAGATGGTATGCTTCCTTTCTGTTCACTCTAGCGCTGTATATCTGTGCAGATAAACGGGACATCGCTGCCTGTGACTTTTTTTTTGTAAAGGAAAGTACCCTTTGATTTCTCTCAGTGGAAGAAAGCAGAACAAAGGAAAGTAAATAAATGCCATTCCATTTGATGTTCTCTGGCTAATTTTATTCTTTGTAATTTGATCACAGCCGTAGGAATTCTGAATGCTGATTTCCCCTGTCACTGTAACTGGCTCCTGGCAACTTCCTTTGTGTGTTCATTTGAAATTAATTTTTATACATCCTCCAAGGAAAATTGGTGACTCACCCTTCCCTTTTCTCACCTTTTCCTTCCCCTGTCACTCGTGCAGCAGCTTGCCTACCAAGTGTGCCAGTTCCAGGTCTCCCAGTAACAGTTGTACACATCTCTCTTGCTCGCAGCTGTTGAAATGATGGAGGATCTATACATGGCAGCAATAAGATGAGGTGCTGGGAGGTGTAATTCCAAAGTAAAGATCTATGCCTCACAGTGGTCAAATCTGCAGGAAAAATTCCCACTTCAAGCTTTTGCCTGAAAGAGAATTAAAAAGCAAATTAAGGTGTATTTATTTTCCTGTTGCCTTTTTTTGAGTGAAAACATTAAATGTACTCAAGGCCAAGCTAATCTTTCAAGCACAAATGTAAAATTTGTAATTCAAGGGCAAGCCAGTCTTCTAATACCTGTGGCTTAGAGAGCTCTTATGCAGTTTTCACAGTTCCCACCTACCTTCTGGTGTACTTGAACCAGCATTTACTGACTGCTTCAGTCTCTTGGGCCTGTAAGTGGAGTAAAGCTCAATGGATTCAGTTAAAAATCTCACACTTATTACATGCAGAAGAGAAAGGATGCTACGTGAGATAAAATGACATCAGTCAAAGTAAAATGCTGGACTATTAAACTGCTTGTCATAACTTCTTGCGAGTTTGTTTTATGTCAAATTTCTTCGTGGAATCCAGAGGCTGTGGTTGTGGAGTTAGAATTTTTTTGTTATTAAGACAAAGCCAGAGGTAAGAGAAGTTGTAGTAGTAATAGCCAGGCAGGTAATCTGTTTCTGTGAAGACGTCACTGTTTCTAAATTGCTTGTTCTGCCCTGGTGAGCAGAGAAAGGAAAAAGCCCAGAACACTTATCTCACATAATTTATGGAGAAGAGGTATAATATCTTAAACTAAGTATCTTTGATGTCAGTGGACATAATAGAGCAATTTGATAGTCACCTGATGTCTAGCTAAAGTAAACACACTAGAAATTCTTACCTTTTTTCCATCTTCTTTCTAGCTACTCCCATCTCAGTTGATTTTGTAAAATCACTAAGTTGATTTTTTTTTTTTTTTCTGTTATCCTGTTGTTAATGAAAATATCCAGAAGTACTGGACTCAAGACTAATCCCTGTGATCCCTTTTTTTGTATGAACCTTGGTAGTGAAGTATCTACGACTAAATATAGTTTCCAGGTAGGCATGCTTGGGACTGTCTTGTGAAGCTTTTGACAATTAGTGAAGTCAAGATGGCACTACCATTCCCATATTCTCAATGCTTGTTACACTGTCACTAAAGGAAATTAAGTTAGTCTGACATGATTGATTCTTGACAAATCATGTTGGCTGTTGCTAATTTTCTTATTTTTAAGGTGCTTATGATGTGCTTTCTATTTTTTTTCACAGCAATTGAAGTAAAGATTACAGACAGTGAATTCCTTAGCTCCTCCTTTAACCCATAATTTAAAAAGAATAATTATATTTGCATTTTTATGCCATCTTCTGTTGGGGCTAGAGATAACCACTAATAGCAGTTAGAGACTTACAGCCTTTTTAAAGTAATCTTTGGCAAATCTCGTTAAGATCCACCCCATCTGAAAATGTCAAACTTACCCAATTACCCTTTGGTCTCTTCTTACTAGCTGAAGCTCAGGTCTTTTGGTACTTCCTCTCTGTGGTTAAATAATTATTAGAACCACAATATTCCTCATTAGCGAGATTGGAAGCAAAGAAAAGTATTAAACTTGCCTTCTCAGCATCATTTTTAATAGCTTCCTTTTCCATTCTTACCAGTTTGAATGAAAGTTACGTTTTTTTAAAAAGCAACTTCATAGATGAATACAGGAATTAAAATATAATTTATTGTCTTTGTCTCTATAGAGGAAATTAACTGTTTCCTTAGTGGTATGTTTAATGTATATGATAATTTCATCACCAAAATGAATAAAGGTTATCTTTGTTTTGTTAAGAAGGGGCATCTGCAAACAGGGAAGCAATTTTTGACAGGACAGTATGGAACCGAGTCTAGAAATAACAATCCAAACAATCTGATCTGAGCCTTAAACATGTTTAGTCTGTTATTTAGTGTAATATTACATGATATTTTGAGTGTCCGAATTTCTCATTGTTTCTGAAAGGTCTAAAAGTTGTAATTTTGCCTTCTGAAAAAAAGCAAGCAGGGTAACTACCTCAAATTTTACTTCTTTGTTCTTCCTTTTCTTGTGAAGTACTGTAGATTCAAAACCCATATTTAGCTTTTTATATGCATGAGTTTTCTATGTACATTGTGTAGCTAGCAGATGTGGGTACTTTAGAATTGCTCTTGTCATGCTGTTTTCATATGTTGCTTTCCCTTTTATTTTTTTCTGAGGCTGAAAAAAGGGAATGTTGTACTTTGCCACCTAGAGTAATGTGCTTTTTTTTTTTAAGTAGTATAATTTAGACATACCTGCTTTATGTTTTCTCAGAAATCAGGCTTCTCATATTCCAATAGGCACCTTAGTACACTCACTCAAGTTGTTCGGGTAGTTCTCTGTACCATTGAGACGGTGGCTCAGCTGCATGATGGGGCTTAGCAAGCTACTCTAAATTCAGCTTCCTAATAATAAGGACCTGCAGTAGTTGCTGTATGATCATTAGCACTGATATGAGAAGTCTATTAGAACTTCTATATTTAACGATCAGAAAATATCCTGGTAGCATTCTACTCTTAGGAACAGAAATATGTGGTGATGTGTTGTTTTCATAAAGCATTTTCATTCCATTTCTCTGTTCGTCTGTGGAAGACAAATGGCAAGTGGGTCAGTAGGGGAATAAAAAAATGGGAGCAGGATAGTCCTCTCCTGAATAAATTAAAAATCAAATTATAAATGATTGAGTCTTGCTTAGTTTAAACTTACGCATGCCATATGTTTATTTTCTTCAGTGTTTTTATTTTAACTGTGTAGACCCCCAAATAACTTAATTTTACTTAGTTGCTAGGCAATATGTGTCCCTGCTATCTTATTTTAACATACTTGGACTTTCATTTATGTAGTGTAAGTAATGGAATTAGTTTGTTTGACACCTTAACCAGTTTTTGAAGTATGAGCTTCAAAAAGAACTGGATTTATGATGTCGGAAAGCAGACACACCTGTTTGGAATGAAGTCCATCTGTGTCTTGGGTCCAGGATTTGCTGATATCTTCATACTTAAAGGATAAATGTGGAAATAAATGATGTAACAATGAGACTTTCCTATTTCTATTCCAAGAAAGGTTAGTGTCTGTGTAGACCTTGTTAAAATGATAATGGAGTGTCCAGTTGGCATTGAAAAGTAGGCAGAGATTGTGCCTCCTTTCTATCCACAATGGGAAAGATGGCACTTTTTAACACTTTTGCTGACTGGAAATAGAGCATATCATGGAACATGTGTTGCTTTTGAATGGTATATCGAAAATAGGCACAAAGAAAAAAAAAGTCACAACAAAAATTCTGTTCTGATCACTTTAAGCATGGAAAACTGAAGTGGAGAGATTAAAAAGGATTATGAAATTGTACATTTTTACCTTTAAAGACTGTGAAAGGCTTACTACTAAGCAGCAAATTGTTTAAGCCGATGATAAATGTTTGAAGGCACTTTATCTTTTTAAGTCCATTCAAAGAAATTTAAAATAAACTTCATTGTAATTCATTCATAAACTTCTGGAATACATAATAGAATCTTGACATGCAAACTCCTTAAGAAATTATAAAAAGGAAAACTAAGGCAAATGCTACTTGAGTGCAGAAACCTGGTAATAATGAAAAAAAAAACTCTGAAGGTTGGTTTAATGATCTTTTAAACAAGAAATACACTTATAGATGTGCAGAGAATACCAACTACTTTTGGTATAGGCAATCTCTCTTTGATTGACAACTTGCTAACTGTAATAGAAGCTTGGGAAATCAGTTCAGCAGTGAAACGAAGAGAAAATTTGAGAAAAATATATTTATCAGAAATAAACAGCAAAAAGACCTGAAAGATTTCCATCATTTGCACCTGACTGTGCAAACAAACTGTGAAAATGGTTTGCTGTTCTTAGATCTTCCTGACTGGTGTTTGCAGCTTTTATCTATGTTCTACCTCACAAACTGGAAGATAATTTTTATTGCATCTCAGAGGAGTGTAGTCTTTGATTTTTGTTTTCAACTGATACGTTTTATAAAAGACTATTATACGTTGGAAAAGCTTATTCTACTAAAACGTGTTATTGCCACCTCTCATGTTGACTCATATTGATGAGTCTTTTACTCTCCCAGCTGTCTAAAGCTGTGTTACTTTTAACTTGGGCTGTAGTCTCACTTTGGTCTGCACTGTGCAGACTTAGTATCTGAATAGAGCTGTGATACTGCTATGGATTGAATTGTCAAAAAAAATCTCACCAAAACAAATCAGTCACTCCACAAAGGTATTCATAATGTTTAAACATTCGAAACTTTTCAGGCTTTAAATATGAATATTACTGTTTTGTCATTTAGAGTTATAGCTGTGCAATTCCTGTCAATGTGTGACAAATGCGCGTATGTGATCTTAAAGGATATGAATTTCCCAAACATGCATTTTCAGATTCTTGATTTTTTTAGGCTTTTTCCTGGCTAGACTGTCTGGCTAGGCTAGGAAATAATTTTGTTCTTGCTTGTTAGTAAATTATTTTAGTATTCTGATGACTTGTCCACAGCAGTGTCTTGTCATGTCTTTAATGAGCAATGCTTTGTTTGTCATAAGCTGTGAACCCTATCAGAATTAAAAATAGGCTATTGCAAGACCTGGGTGAAAAATCCACTGTTGCAGGTGCCCTGATTGTGCCTACAAAGCAAGAAAGTTACGTATTGTCAGCAAATCCTGATCCCTAGAGCTGCTTGGCGCTGCTTCTGCCATGACAATGGAGTTAGGCACTGGGATGTTCGATGCTCTCAGTACTTGGGAAGAGAGACACATGGTAGAGAGAGTAAATTTTTACTTCTTATGGTTAAAGCTAATTTGTTAATATAGTAACTATTAAATCATGTTAATTCTGGTGGAGGAAAGAGCTTCCTTCTGAATCAGACTTCTCTAAAGAAAATGAAGATGCTTGTAGGACTTTATAGTCTTATATATACTTAGCCTTGAGCAAATATCTGCTAGTGGCTTTATGGAAGACAACAATTTCTGCCCAGAGAGAATATCATCTTTAGAAATAAAAATAATTGATTTCCCCCCCCGGCTTCTCTACTTAAACCAAAATTTATAAAGCAGCCCAATAATAATTTGAATCACAGGATTTACTTTCAGGAAGTGACTGGAGGAAATGTCCTCTGTGTCAGTATAGGTTAATGAAACATTGATGGAGAATCTGCTGGCTTCCAATTGTAACCTTATTGCTCTTTTGTGTTAACATAAGTTTAATCGCTAACTAAATAGTAAGATCTGATTTCTTCGCCAGTTTCTTTGAGTGAACAGCATTGAAGTTTTAAATATTGTCTTTAAGTTTAAAATGGTATCCCAGAATTGCATCAGGAAATGTATTTTGAATATGAAGCTATTGTTCAGGAAGTATTTTTGTTGCAATGACATGAGTAAAACTGTAGTTCATCTGCTTTGTCATCGCTGTGTCTTTCTTGACAGAAATGTCAGATCTTGTTGATTACCCTCACTTTTGATTGAAAGTTTGTTGCCTGCTGTCAGATAGGTGAGTTAATCTTCAACCCTTTTTTGCATAGTATTGTTGGAACTTGAAAACAACATGCGAAATGAAGTGCTCTCTGTTCTAATACAGGTAAACACAGAGAGAGTAATTAAAGGTGAAAGCTATGTCTAAATGACATGATGTGTATTCTAGATTTAGGGCGTCCATTTGTGAAGCAGTGTAGATTGTGGTTTTGTGTACCAGGTAACATCAGTTTACATTTCCTGATCTCTTCCAAGGACGTAAAACCAACTTTTGATCTTTCATTTTTTACACTTTGTCTGTTATGTGTCATTTAAAAAAAATTGGTTTTGAACGTAAGAAGCTGTTAGCATTTTGTTGTATTTTTCTACATATTAATGTATTGGGAAAGCTTATTCTCAAGTTGTGTGGTTTTTTTCCTAGTGTTAACATCTTGATTTCTTGAATCATTTTATCATTGTATGTATTTCTTGATTCTTTGCTCTCTCGGGCAACCCCACAACTACTGCTGCTATTTCAACTTGCTTTGAATGATGAAAGTGATACAAGAACCCTGTCTGTCTCACATCATCCCAGTGACCTGCATCATGAATTAATTGTAGATGCCCTCTGTCTCGCAGTTTTCCCTTTCTGTGTGGATCCAGCGCTGGCTGGTTGAGTTTCTTGCCGTGTCATTACAGATTAGCTGACCAATCATGGATTGTCAGTGACCCTTTTATCTTGAGAAATATTTTACAAATTGCAATATTTAGACTTTCTGCAGTAAGTTCAAGTGCCAAAGCTGTGCCACAGGATGCTCCTCAGAGTCCTGATGCCTCTGAGCAGTAGACATACAGAAGAACCTGTGACATGCATCAAGAAAATGTCAATGGGCTTACAAAAATTGTGTTCAGTTACAATGGTTTAAATAATTTGTTAAAATAATTTAACTAACTTTATTCATGTGTGTTTGGGGGCATATATTTAAGTGTGGGGGAATGCTGATTTTGTATGCAAAGTAGTCATTCTCACATACTTCAGCCCAATGTCTTTATAAGAATGTCTCTTGTTGGTTTAACACCACCTCAAGGGTATGCTGTGCCAGAGCCTCAGGAAGTTGTTTGTTGCGATGTATTCTGTGTAAAGCAGCTGTGGGTGGCTAGTAGGTGGTAGTGCTCAAGAAGCCTCCAATCAGCAGTATGCTACTTGGCCATAAACAAGCACTGTGGGCGTTTGCATTAAGTTTTGATGTTCCTGGGGACACATTTTGAACCACTCCAGCCAGATGTCTGGTGTGACCTGATTTGGCAAGGCTTCTCCACTGAGATAGCAGAGATTAGGAGGTCTGGTAATGGTGAGCTTTTTAATGACTGAGTAGTATAGTTTTTTTAATCACTGTGAAGCATTATTGCAGAGCATGGTGGTCTTATTTTCTGGCAACTCTATTCTTTTAAGCCTTGATGACAAAATATATGTACAGTTAGGATACAGTTTGGTATGTACAATTTGTGTGCATTGTAAGACAAGGTGGTAAACCTAGGGTGTGTTTTAGAACAAAGATAAGCAACAATGGCAAGGTTTCTCAGGCACATCTGAAAACAAGGAAATTAAGTATTCAGGCTGTCCAGCTGGTTATTAAAATCCTTTTCTGCCTAATTAATCTTAACTAGTTTTTCACTGGATAGCTTGAAAGCATCCTGTGCGTGAGTGTCAGTTTTTAAAGGAAAGGGGGCTGGGGAGAGTCTGCCTTGAAGTTTATTGAGAGATGTAATAAACTGGTAGGTTGAACTAACTTGTTGACTGGCATTTGTGCATTTTACTGCTGACTTCTTCTTCTTGAGATTTAACAGAAGCCTTATAGTGTGGTTTGGTACCTTCCATGCTGTCTCACCCCAGCTCTACGAGCCATGTGCTCACATCCAGGCCTGACTAGGAAAGGGGGCGTTTATCTGTGTGAAGATCTGGAGGCCAACAGTATCACTCAAGGTGAAAATCAAAAGCAGTATTTGATCTGGTTCTGGCAAACATAAACAGAACAAAATACTCGGATGCACAGCTGAGACATGGGAGTGCAGATTCCCAAAGTTACAGGAACAGATCCCAACCTATTCAGAGGACACACTGATCCCTGGAAGCAACCAAGATCAATCGGATCTGATACAACCACTCACACTGTAAATAACGGGGAGGGAGACAGAGAGAAAGAGAGAGAAGGGAAAAGGAAAGAAATCACCACATTGATGGGCAGCAGCAGTTTCTCTGGGACTCATGGTTGCTGCAGCAGCTTTTTCCAGGGCCATGTGGTCCAGGCTGGTCTGACTGAAGTGATGGTCGCATGAGAGAGTGTGGGAGTGAGAGAGTGTGGTCCCTTACGAGTTCTTTTATAAGGCCCATCTGAGCACCACCAGCACATGTTTGGGTGTCTTGCTACATGTCTGTCGGGAGGGTCCCAGCCCAGGAAGTCTGGCAGGTGGAGGAAGGCAGAGGGGGAGGATGGGAGCAGTGCCCGCTGCTGCATCGCCTCCCCCTGTAGCAGCCAGCTCCTCACCTTGAGCTCAGCCAGGTGAAAGCAGTGCTTACTCCTGCACCTTCCCTCCATTGAAGCCTGTGCCACAGACGAGGCCCTCAGGCGATATCCCAAGCTCTGTCCTTGGGGAGATCTTCTGCTGCACCATCTTCATTATTTGTTGCTGGTGCCACAAAATGAACACACAAATGGGCAGCCTTCAGCCAAGATGTTTAAGGTGAAGAAAGAAGCAAACTCAGGCTTTACATTCCACCCCATGACTTAGACGTTTGTCACAGAGCTCAAATCCAAAACTTAGGTGCATACTGTCTATAGTGGTGATGCTTACAAGGGGAGAGGATGAGGAGAATAAGGCTGAGGAAGAGAGAAGGAAGGGGTAGTCACATCCCAGATCCATGAGCTGTCAACTTGCCCAGTCAAAAGACAGGGGGAGTTTCCTAGATCCATGAGCTGCCAACTCATGCGAAAGCCTCTTTTGACTTGTACAGTTGAAAGACAAGAGGAGTTCGGGATGGGATATACCAGATAGAAGAAGAAAGATAGGGAGGAAAAGACAAGCAGGATGGCATGTGTGATTACCAAAGGGTCAAGATTAATATAACAATAGCTGAATGAAAAGTGGCACAAATACACTGTTGCTGAAGGTGTAATGCTTAATCTGTTGGAAAAGTTAATCCATCATAAATGGATTCCTGTAAATGTTGATTCTTTATGGAAAAGAAAAAAATACTAAGCTTCAGGAGATAATCTGTGGGATAAGGAGGAAACACAACAAGCCAATCTAGAAATACGTCAGGCATCCTAGATGTTATTTTCTACCAAATAAACTGACATTTAGAACAAACTAATCTACTTTAGTCCAGGCGCAATTTTCTGTTGACGGTAGATTAATGGTTTTAATTATCATTATATAGCGTTTATAGTGAATAAGTATGGCACTTTACAGAAGTAGAAATTAAAACCTGAAGAACTTGCAGTCTTAATCAGAACAAGTGATAAATGTACTAAAACATGATGAAAGAGAAGGGGTTTAAAAAACGCTGTGTAGGATTCTTCACTAGGTTGCAACTACATTGTTGACAGATTTAAAAAATTTTCTTAGCAAGAGGAAAAAAAAGTGATGCTAGTAGTAGATAGCAACAAGTTTTAAGCAGGAAAGCTCAGTGCATTAGAAGAAGAATCTTATCCTGGTATCTGTGCAGCAGGTGTGTGTTGGAGGTTGAAGAGAGTCTTCAAACAATACGTGAAAGTGCTTTGAAAGGAAAATTGAGACATATTATTTCGAGCACTAGAAGAAAAAATATTTCCTGCTAGGCATATTGATTAGATTTAGTTGAAATATGATGACCAGAAAGGAAGTATTGCAGCTAAGACAAGGAGGAAACATGATGTAGGATTGTTTTCTAACAGCTGATGAGGAGTATATACATACACTATAGCCTAGAGGGAGGGAACAATATTGATTCAAAACAAGTCATAGTGTAGTTGCAGGTAACAGAGTGGGTGAAATAGTTGTTTATGGAGCTGCTGAGTAGAATTAAGGTGATTGGTCTGCACATTGTTACTGAATCAACTTTAAGCCACAGTTTTGACCTCTGTGGTAACTAGAAAATACAGAAGTAGTAACTGTTTAAACCACTTAAGAGAATCAACATGAGTCTTGTCAAATATTGTTTGTTATAGAATACAGTTCTCAAGTCTTTTGTGTTTGAAAGCAGAAATTCAACCAAGTGGTACCTGGTTATTTTAGTTGTGGGAGTCCTACATCTTGGAGCTGTTACTTTTTACTCAATTTATGTGAAGAATAATTTCTTGGTAAACTACAGACTATTATCACTTATCCAGACTGTTCCAAATGCTCTGTGTGCAAAGAAATTATGCTTTGTTATAAATTTATCTCATTTTTATCTCATTTTATTTACCTCCCTCAAAGCCTCTAGAAGTAATTACTGGTTAGCTAAATATCAAATTCAGAGCTACTCTGGAAGTAAACAATTTCTTAAAATTTAGGGTAGTATAATTGCTATAGAAGTAAAACATTTTCATTTAAAATATGCCTATGAAGTTAATATCTCCATTTTTGTTTCACCAATATAGTTGATTTTTTTTTAGCTCCTGTCTGTTTCTGTAAGTAAACCCGCCACTCTTTCAATATTATCTGTTTGTTTCCCCCCTTTTTTTTTTGTAATAAAGCACCATCTGTTCATCTGGCAAAAAAATTGAGAATTGTGTATTAACATCCATGAAGAAATTTGGGATGTAGACAGTTATAAAGATAGCAAGAACTATTGTTACTGCAATTTTGTTCATTATTAACTCAATACTTCTTTTCCCTCTGTGTAAAATGACTCTGGCATTCAAATGGCTAATTTGACAAGCATTTCAAAACCCACATGAAAATTAATGAGTTGTATGTAATTGCTCCATACACAAAGAATAACTGTTCAGATGCATGTGGTGTTTTTCTGTAGGTGATTGTACAACATTTAAATTCAGCAACAAAAGTTTAATGAGTTTCTCCTGTACAGAGGACATCATAATTTACCTGCTTCATCAGCAGAATCCTTAAAGTCCTGCTAAGGAAGGGAATGATCCTGAAAAATGGAAAGATTTAGTGAGGCAGAGAGCTGGAGCTGATAGTCACTAGTCAGCACCAGTGGTAAGTGGCCATCTATCAGCAATTTCATTCAGCTCAGAAATGTTCTCTCAAGGAAAATCTTTCAAAGTGGGCTTGTCCCTGCTTTTTGGTTCACATCATCCTGTGACCTTAGAATGGAGAAAAAGGATACTGTTCTGCACGCAACTGAGCTAGAAGATGCAGTCCCAAGGCATATCTAATATAACCCAGGTACTGGTGGGCATGCAATCTGGAGGGCCAGTTCAGAGCTAGTGCGAAGTCTTGAGCACTAAAAGATTACATGTGGCCCTCAGCTTAAATGTTTACTTTCCACAGAACTGTTCCCATTGTACTTCTATGCTTCCTCATGTAGAGGTGACCACTATCAATCTTTTGTCTGTCTGCTGTGTTCATGTGTAAAAAGAAAAATGATGTTAGAACCACTGTTCTGGTAGAAGTTTTGAGACCATGGAAGTCAAAGAGGAGAAGCAGTTCTGTTCAATACCTGTATCAGTGATTTAAAAGAGGGGATCAATTGCACCCTCAGGAAGTTTGCAGACACCATCAAGTTGATCTGCTTGAGGGAAGGAAAGCTCTTCAGAGAGATCTGGGTAAGCTGGATCACTGGGCCAAGGCCAACTGTATGGGGTTCAACAAGGCTAAGTGTCAGGTCCTGCACTTGGGCCACAACACCCCCATGCAACACCACAGACATGAGGATGAATTGCTGAAAAGCTGCCTGGTAGAAAAGGATCTCAAGATGTTGGTTTGACAGCCTTCTGAATATGAGCCAGCAGTGTGCTCAGGTGGGCAAGAAGGCCAATAGCATCCTGGCCTTTATCAGAAACAGTGTGGCCAGCAGGATTAGGGGAGTAATGATAAGACTGCATTTGGAATACTGTGTTCAGTGTTGGGTCCCTCACTATAAGGAAGAGATATTGAGGTCCTGGATTGTCTGCAAAGAAGGGCAATGAAGCTGGTGAAGGATCTAGAGCCATTTCTTATGAGGAACAGCTGAGGGAACTAATGTTGTTTAGTCTGGAGGAAAGGACGCTGAAGGGGGAAACTGTATTGCTCCCTGCAACTCCCTGAAAGGCAGCTGTAATAAGGTGGATGTTGGTCTCCCCTCCCAAGTAAGAACTGATATGATGAGAGGAAATGGCTTCAAGTTTGGCCCAGGGAAGTTTAAACTAGATATTAGGAAATGTTACTTCATCTAAATGATTGTCAAACACTGGAACAGGCTGCCCAGGGAAGTAGTTGTGTCATCATCCCTGGAAGTATTTAAAAGATCTGTAGATGTTTTTCTCAGGGATACTATTTAGTGGTAGTCTTGGCAGGATTAGGTGTATGGTTGGACTCTAACTTAAAGGTCTTTTCCAACCTAAACAGTTTTGTGATTCTTTTATGGCACACTTATCAGGTCAGCCTCTCAGAATCCTGGCATCTTACTGAGGCAGGTGCTGTGCAAACAGTATAAAAATGTGATCCCTGCTTTGGCTAATCCGAAGTGCCAAATAGGAGACAGGTGGATACAGATAGACCTCTGTAGTTATTCAGAGTGGTAGGAGACAAAGTGATCTTCCTCCTTTTTGAAATACATGAATAGGATAGATAACAATTTAATCATGTCATACAACAGAAGAATATCACTTTCCATAGTAGTACAGTAGCACAGACCTGTTTCCTGACATTTGAATATAAGTTGTGCTTCAGAACTTCAGATCAGCTGATAGTCATCTGTATATTCAGTGCAGAAATACTGACACTCCCTGACGTCTGTATTAGGTTTGTGTGGCGAGGGTTTTGTAGTGGTAGCTACAGGAGTGCTTTTTGTGAGAAGCTGTTACAAACTTCTTGTGTCCGATAGAGTCCATGTCAACTGGCTCCAAGATAAACCTGCCACGAGTGAAAGCCAAGTCCATCAGTGATAGTGCTAGCATTGCTGTGATAACATATTTAAGAACAGGAAATAGTTGCTGGACAACAGAAAATTGCAGCCAGAGAGAGGAATGAGAATATGTGAGGAACAACTCTGCAGACACCAAAGTCAGTGAAGAAGGGGGAGAAGGTGTTCTGGTGCTGGTGCAGATGTTCCCATACAACCTGTAGTAAAGACCATGGTGAGGCAGGCTCTCCCCCTGCAGCCCACAGATGTTAACTATGGAGCAGATATCTTCCTACAGCCCATGGAAGACCCCACACCAGGACAGGTGCATGCACCTGAAAGAGGCTGCGACCACTTGGGAAGCCCATGCTGGAGCAGGTTCCTGGCAGGACTTGTGACTCTGGCAGTACCCACATAGGAACAGTCTAGGAGTGCACCCTGTGGGAAGGACTTTATGCTAGAGCAGATCAAGGACCATCTCCCATGGGAGGGACCCCGTGGTGGGAGCAGGGAAGAGTGTAAGGGGTCTACTCACTGAGGTGAAAGGATTGGCAGAGACAACGTGTGATGAACTGACCACAACCCACATTCCCCTACCTCCTGTGCTGCTGGCTAGGGGAGGAGGTGGAGAATTTGAAAGTAAAGTCTGTGAAGAAGGGAGGGATGTGGGGAAGATTTTTATAAGATTTAATTTCTATTTTCTCATTATCCTGCTCTGGTTTGAATGGTAAATAAAAAATTTTCCCAGAGTCGAGACTGCTTTGCCTGTGATGGTAATTGATGAGTGATCTCTCCCTGACCTTATTGTGATCCATAAGCCTTTCGTTACATTTTTTTCCCCTGTCCAGCTGAGGAGACAAAGTGATGGAGCAGCTTTGGTGGGCACTTGATGTTCAGTCAGGGTCAACCCACTACAACTGCCTTTCTTTCTGTCTTGTGCTCCTTTATTCAAGGTTTGTGCTAATGAAACAGCATAAGTTTGGAAGTGTAAGTCTGAGCATCAGTCTCGCTTCTTTTGGCTCTGTGATTGAAAGGAAGAAACTATATGTTGGTTGGAGAACTCACTCTAATTTTTTCTTACTGATTGTAAAGTTTAATTGCACACCAAATTTTAGGAAAACATTATTTATATTGTCATTTTACATATTTATATTAGGGTCGTGTATGTAACTCTTATTTGCCTCCCTCATGTGCATGCCTTAAAATTCAGTCCTTAATGAAAAGTTTCTGCTATCTTTCCATGCTTTCCTCTTGCCTCATTTAATGTATGAAAGTGGGTACTTGCTTAATGAACACCCGCTCAGTTTTTTTTAATTCTTGTTTTTCAACGTGTGGCTCCATTTCCTTGTAGATCATATCAACTGAACTGTTTTGTAAGCAATATTATTTGTTAAGACACTTTCTTGACAATGCTCTAGAATTCGTTTACGTGGCACTGTTGTACCCACTACTGATGCTTTTATTGCTGCAGTTCTTTAATATTAATCTTGATTATCGAGTTTTAGTTCTTATTTCTGTGGAAGCATGAAGCCCTTCCATAGTCATAGGCTCCTGGTGCAAACATAATTCTTCTTGTCCTGCTCTTGCTAGATAAAACCTGCAGCAATTATTCTAGGTATCTTTTTAGAAATGTAATTTCTGCATACTTAATAATATTTGTTGAATAATTACCATTCTCTGTAAAGAAAGTGTGCTCATCAGCCCTTTGAAAAGAATGCTGGGGGTAAATTAGGGGAAGGGAGTAATTTGTTATTTTTTACTATTTCAAAACTGTTGTTTTCACTGCAAAATACACTTGCACTAAAGATCCCATAATCTGGTTCTGTCATAGGTCATTACTGGAGATTGAAAAGAAGTTTGTGAGAATGAATGTGTATATACCATGACATGATAAAAAAAACTTAATGAGTTGTTTCATTATTTTTGCTGCAAGGATTTTGTCAAATTTTATATGGCAAAAAATGATGTGGTTTTTGTTCAAATCCAATAGGCATACAGACATTATTGGCCTCCTGTCAGCATAGCTGCTCTTCTTTCATCTACCTGAGTGCCATTTACATAGCAGTGATTCATATAGTACTTGATCTAGTGGCCATTAACTGTTATAACCACTTCAACAAGAATTGCAAGAGCAGATATGTGGGTTTTGTTTCCTCCCAAACTGGTGTTTGTGGTGTGCAACATTTGTCCTTCACTGGTCTGCTTATACAGTTGTGGAGTGGTGGCTAATGTTATGGTAGGTTTTAAAGAAACTATTCCAGTGTACTGGAAATTATAGACCAGCGAATCTGATTTTGATAGCAATGATACCACTGAAAACCATAGAAGTAGTTGATATTAAATAACTGTTATGTATTGAGAAACAGTCACAAACTTTTAAAGGGATGCCACAAAAATCTTAAATTCTTTAAAGAGTCAAAAGGCTACTATATAGGATGATTTAGTTGACATAGTATGTTTATGTTACAAAAAATTATTGATAGATCCCTATATTAGAAAAAAACCAACCACCACTCGGGGGTAGGCAGAAGAGAAGCCTCTGTGGTTAATGTTTCTATAGTTTCAAAAAAAACGTCAAAACCCCTCCTCAAACTGTCTTGGAAAAAGAAGGAATCTTCTTTTGGATGAGATTTCTAGATGAACATCTGCAGTTCAATCTATTAGTAAATGATTTATGAAAAGAGATTGAATAGTGGAATATTGAAGAGTACTGCTGAACGTGCGTATTAAAGATGGTAAAACTATAATGGACTGTGAAGAGCTGTAATGCTTTCTAAGGTGATTAAAATGGCTTGTGAAAGACTGCCAAAAGAAACAGTCCTAACTACGTGAACAGTAATTGGTTCTTAATTTGCTACACTTGAAAAAAAGGCCTTCAGGGTTTCAGTTCAGTGTCAATTCAGATACCGTGTTGTCTAAAAAAAAAAAAAACCTGCAAAGACAATTTCAGGAATAAAAAGTAATTACGAGTTTCTTATAAGAGAACAAAATTACAAACATTTATGCTACTGCATGCCCTTGGTAAATCTTATTAGTAGGTACTGTGTGATTTTTTCTTTTCACCTCATCTTCAGAAATGTGTAGTTCAACTATAAAAGATACTGAGAAAGGCAAGAAGAGCAGTTGGGTGTCCTGGATTGCTGTTGAATGGGTTGGATGTAAATAAACTAAGATTCCCAAATTTCAAACCATGTGCCTTTACACATCTCATTGAAATCTACAAAATTTTGAATAGCAAAGAGAACATGAAAAGTAAATGATTTGTTCTTTATTTCTCCCAACATGAGTATGAGGAGGTATCTAATGAGGCAGCATTTTATTAAATAAAAGTAACTACCTTATCATGTAAAAGGTAAGGTTATAGATAAGATTGTAGAACTTGTTTCTGCAAGACTATAGCATTTGGTGGACTTTTTCAGATTTCCCATTATTTGTTTTAATTGCTTTTAATTGATAGTGTAGCACTATAGTCAGAATGTCCTTTTTTGATCTTCTCAAAATGCAGGCTATGGTTTGTGCTCAAAACTGCTTCCTGCTTTGAAATAGTTATAGGTTAAATTGAAGTCTTCTATATTTTGGAGATTTTGCAATGCTTTGGTCTAGGGAGCTTTTTTTGTCCTCTGAAGATAAAAGATGTTTTGATTGACATCTGTGATCTAACCACCTGAAAAACAATTTGTGAAGCAGAAAGGAAAGAGAAAAAGGATTTGCAATGATCTAGCACTGTGTTTCCAGCACAGATGTGCAAAATACTTGCAGAGACACACACAGAAAAATAATGAATTGCTCACTTGGTAAAGCTGCCCCATTCGTTGTTCCTTACACACTGACTTATACTCTTTAATGAAATTAAACGGAGAAGCTGACAAAACTTCTTTGAACTTGCTATGTTTGCTTTATCTGAGTTGTTTGTTTGTATCTTTCTCTATTCCCCCTACACCATATTAAGCAAAGAAATTTCTAAGCCCTCAATTGCTAGGTGGAAGTCAGCCTCGTGTCTGTAGATCTCTGAGGACTATTTGGCACAGAGGGGAGGGAAAAATGTGTGGATGTGTGCATGCACGGATATTTTCAGTTAATCCCTTCCTAATTGGGTTACTGCTGAGCTCAGTACTGCCAGCACCATCCTGACTTTCAGAATGTTTGCACTCTTCCTCTGGGAGCATGTTATTAGGTGATAATCTCAGTTTTTTTATTTGAAAAGCATTAAAGAAAAAGTGTGAAGGGAACAAAGTGCATCCTAAAAGTACTCAAATCAGAAGAGTATAAAGCTTTTATGTTTGACTGGTGGGTTTTGAATCTTTAATAGTACTTGACATTTGCAAACTGATAGAATAACCTATTTAAATGAATAGCTGAAAATCGAAACTGAAATTGTGGCTGGTAAAAGGGATATTTAAGACCATGTTCTGGAAATGCTGGAGCTCTCTTAGGTACAATGTAGCCTTATGTGGATTGTATTCGGTATCTTCTGTGTTTCTGTAAGATATCCTCTGGCTTCTTTGAGAAAGGCAAAGTAACGATTAAAGGAGTGGGAATTTCTAGCTATTGTTTTCTTTGTCTCAGTTGTTCAGATCCAGGAACTAATTTTTAATGAACAAAAGTTATTCTGATAATCCTCCCATTACAGTTCACTGCACAGAGAATGTAGATTTTTAAACTCCTCGTTTTTCTAAATGACAGCAGTTTAGTATTTGGCTAAGATACTGCATGGGAAAAGAATAATGCAAATTGAGTAGATAATTTAAATAGACATTTTATCCTGGCAAGTGGTAGCATGTAAAGGAAAACAAAGTTGGTTTTCTTTTGGGTTTGTGATGAAACATAGCTTTAATGCCTTTTCAACTGTAGACTCAAGTCAGAAATTCTGCATCGCAAAAGAAGCTTCCTTAATTGTAATTTTTCATTAAAAGTAACTATTTTGTTGAGATTTATACGTATGAGCTACTAAGTTGGTAAAACGTATACTGGCACGTGCTGAATAGTAGAGAATTTTTCTTGCTTTTTGCATAGCTTCTTGATGAAATAGTATAGCTTTATTACAATGTAGTTTCCTCGGTCACTCCTACCATTTCCATCATAAGACTATGCTAGAATCTTTTTTCTTCTGATGTTTTGAAGCCTGAATGGTTAAATAAAGCATAGTCTCACATATGTAGTTAATGGAAAGGGAGCAAGTACTAGGAGAGGATAATTCATATTCAGTATTTAGGAGCCCAACTTAATTGTTTTGGCTTGACCTTTGAATGATTATTAGTGTTTCAGTTGATTAAATAAATAAACTGCTGTTGTAGGTTTTCAGTGTATGTCCTTTTATTCTAGCCAAACTTATTCATGGTCATTTTGAGAAATTATGGAAAGCAGAGTGTGCTTTAATCGGATGGAATATGTATTCTTGTTAAATAAAGAAAACAAAAGGGAAAAATGTGGCAGGATTTAAACTTGGAAAATCTGATAGTTTGTCATTCACATAGGCTTAAATACAGCAGTGAAAATATAAAAAACAATGCTAGCATCCATTTATTGGTTTGGATTAATAGAACACATTAAAGTGGTAAAATATGAATCAAATGTTAATGATGAGTTACGACAAAGAGGAAGTTATTTGGATTGTTGACAGTAATTTGGGAGATTCATTTTGGGTCAGTACTGGGACAGTATGTGGAAGTATTTTAGTTCAGAATGTGGCCTGAAAAGGTGTCCACTGATGAAATTTATTAAGACAGTGCTGAGAGATGTTATGAATATAAAGAAGAATTGGAAAATTATCCGTGAAAAACTAGATGAGTTGAGGACTCAAACAGTGCATTGTTATTTAATGACACATAGTGTAAGTTTGATGTTCTGAAGGACTAGTAGTAACTTATGCTATAAACTGGATAGCTGAACTAGAGTAGTCAAGTGAAGATGATCAGGATGTTTTAACTCATCATTTGGCGGTATGCCAGCAAAGTGATGCAGCAAACATGACTGCATTTTTGAGTGAATCAGTGAGTTAGCAATATGAATGTTTTAGTGTTGCTATGCTAGGCTCTGGTGTGACTTCATCTGTTGTTTTATAGATAGTTTTGATCTTCCACGTTCAAGAAAAATAAAGTCATACTAAAAGTAATGCAGAGAAGACTTACTAAGCAAGTGAAAGAAAAGACAGCTTCCCCTACAAAGTTCTGCTTATATGTAATGTTGTAAACAGGACAAAACTGACATAAAACCATTAGCAATACTAACATGAGCAAGTGTTTTGTGGCAAGATTTTTTGAATAAACAAGAACTTGCCCCTATTAAATAAAAATGATCAATCTTTCTCAAGAGCTTGAAATCCAAGACTAAGCAAAATAATTTATGTGAAGCTTAAGTTTTAATGGATATTTCTGTTGAAGTGTGGAAGCTGATATTGTGTGTGCTCTTATTTCACCTGTTGAAGATCTGATTCTGCCTTTGAGTGTAAGCATGGTCTCCTTCAAATAAGATACGTGCTTATGTGTTTACTTAGTTATATCAGAATCTCATCCTTTTATTGCTGCCAGCTTTCTGAGGAGCAGTGATGGGAGGAATACAAAAAAGTGTATCAAGGTGTCAAACTATGAACAGAAAATAGATTGTATACCAATAAGACTTGTATTACTTTGCAAATATTCTGCCAATTAGTTTTAGACTAAATAAGTGCTTAATAGGGTGAAATATTGTCACTTTAAACATGGTCAGTTCTAAGAAAGCAGTACATAGTTTGATGTTTTAAGTCTAGATTCTGTGGTGATGTGAAAAATATTAAGAAAACACAATTCTTATTATTAGTTAATTCTTGGATTAACTTCAGATGAACCTTGGTATGCTTCATCTTTTGCTGCAATATAAATGTGTGATAACATGAAATATTCTAATTAAAGATTAATTTAATAGTGAGATTTTGTCAATACACACATATAAGCAAGATAAAGATTGTGAAATCAAATTAAATGAGAATTTGAATAACTTGATTTCGTGTTTACTTTGAAACATATGTATGCAGCTCTTAATTTTATATAGTACTATATCCTCTTTCTTGTCTTCCTTAAAGAGACATGAATTTTATAAACTACAGATACCTCTATTACAAAATTACCAGAAATGTGATTAATAGTGTTTTTCTGGAGTACTTGCTGCTTTATTCTAACTTTGTTTCCTCTAATGTAAATAGACACTTAATACTGATGGAACACGTATTACAGAAACATGGATTTGATTCTCCAGATTCCACTGGAAGAATTAAGCACCTACAATTCCAGTGCACAGTTCATTTGCTGTTTTTAGCTTGAAGAATATTAATGTTATGAGTCCAGTTACAGTGATCATAGCACTTTTGGCTGGTAGTGAAATGAAGATTTGTCCTTCAAACTGTGCAAGGCAGTCACGGAGACACAACAAAAAAGGATCTGAATGCTTAATTACTGCTGTTAGAAATTGCATATCTTGCTCTGAAGACTCCCAAATTATTAAATGACTTCAGCTGACATTAATCATCCCTGCTAGACTGTAACAATCATTATAAATAGACTCTTGGTCCCTCTAGGGGCTTTCTCTAATTTAATTGCTGTGACTATATGTGGGCTTTCTGTTTCAGAGAGAATGACAACACCTTAGTTTTCATACATTGGTTGAAGTACTTTACAAGGTATTGTACATCTAGATGGAACATGCATATATTTATTTTTTTATTTTGAAAGTGTATTAAAGTTATTTTAGTTTCAAATCATGACATATGGAAACTGAGTGTTCACAAAAAATTGGGTCACCAACATGAGGAGATGGTGTTACAATGTTTTTCTGTGATTTTAGTAAACCTCTGTTGGAATTGGTTTAGATATCTTTAAAATGTGGGCTGGTTTAGAAAGCTTTCTGTAATATAAGGCTTTTGTAAAAGTATGTGAAAGTTTGGTGTATATATAAAAGAATGCTCTGACTGGCTGACTGGGTTTAAAAGCAAACAAAGTCTTACAGGATCAGTAATTTCTTTTCCTATTTTCCTCTCTACTGCTTTGTATGTGACGGAGCCCACCATCTATCAACGCTTGTTGCTGTATTTATGGAAGATTTATTCCATAGAAATACTTTGACTGCTTTCTTCTGCTCTACTTACTTAGTATTGATTGAGTTCTTCCATGTTTAAATAGAGTGTTGAAACATTTGATAAATAGGAGCGATCTTTGCTTGTTACTAATAATGATTTAGAAATTGATCATCTTTTTCTGTTGTGAAACCATAAACTATAGAATATCAGCTCTTGATTGCAATGGATAAAAAGATGCATGTCTTTGAGTTACTGAAACAAGCTGATGATGAAAAATGTGATTGCTGTTTGAAGAAGAGGTATACTTTTAATAGTTAAAGGTTTTTATTAAGATTTCCATTATTTTCTAGCAAAACTATGGCCGAGCTTCCTAAGAACATGAAAACTGGACTTTAACTCAAAAGATTACTTAAGAAAGGAATAAATGGAGGTAATGCAGGCTAAGTTCTAGTAGCTCCAATTCTTTGCTGTGGTAGTTGCCTGCTCGGTATTCTTCCTAGGAAGATAATGCTTTCACTGGTTTGAAGCCATGACAGCTGTGTGTATTTCAACCAAGGAATGTGTTTGAGAATGAGGCTTCTCATCAGTGCGTAGTTGGGCTTCCTAGTAGTGAGATGACTTCTCAAAAGTAGGCTCCCTTTATGGTCCTTGCAGGCCAGATCTGGATCTCTTGTCACAACTGTGAGCTTCGGGATGTTTGGGATCAGGAGAGAAGCCTGTTTTGGTCACTGAAGTTCCCCTTCCAAACCTGTGTGGGATGGAGAAAAAAAGCAGCAGGAATGGTGTGTTTGCTCACATAAAGAAACTGCTGTTTTATTCTGTGAGGAGCCTTCTCTGTAACCTGTGCTGCTTTCGCAGGGTGCTGCCCTCTTCTAGATTGAGCTTTTTGTGAACATGAGCATATGGCAGCTGGAGCTAACTTGATCAAAAAGTCTTGATGAACTGGAGTGCTTAAGTGCACTCCTGGCTGAATAAGGTCTTTTGAGTACCTTGTAATACCCCGGATTTTTACTTTTTTTTTTTTTTTTTAATAGAAAACACATTAATTTCCCATTAAAAGCAAAGGAAGCATTAGCTGCCTGTGAGTTGGTGTTGGTAAAAGAACAATTTTAAAGAAATACCCACTTTTGTCTTACTTTCAATGCCTCTAAATTGAAAAAATGCTGAATAGGAAGGGCTGAGGACATTAAGTCATCAGTGATAGATTGGGATGTTTATTCAAACCTGAATCTTTTGCCAAATTGAAGTTACTTTTATGTGATGGTAAAGGCCAAATGAATCGCCAAGGGTTGCACTGTGCATAGTGGCTTCATTATAGAAACTCATGTCAATGTCTTAGTCTTTGGACAGTTACTAATGCTGCTGTAATCTAGAGGTCTGCGTCATATAATGAAAGAGATGTCTAATGGATGGTGTATTAACTGAAACTCTTCAAGGGATGGTTTGGATCTTAGTCTCATTTGTTTTGCTTTTCAGTAGAATGCCGATTCTATGTGTGTATGTCTCAGCAGTGTGAGCCATTGTTGTAAATATCATGTGGGGAAAGCAGCAAATATAAGATTTTAGAAAAGTAATATGCAAGGACAGAAATTTTCTGTGTTTTAGAGTATATTACATCTTCTGAAAACTGACTTTTAAGAACAACATTGATCAGTCTAAGGGAAATAAAATGCCTGATGTGACAGGAATGAGTTCATTTATATGTAAACCTTCTTTTAATTAAGCTGGTACTGATATTTGACTTAGAATTTTTCTTTAATGTCTGAAGGAAATGAGAGGAAAATTAAGATATCTACTGGTATAATGGACGATATATCTATTAATTCATTAAAGCAGGCTTACCAGAGTTATTTTCTTAGAAATTCTTACTGCCCTTATATATTTTTTTTAATTAACATGTCTTTGCTTCTTTATCTGAAATACAAAATTAATAACTGGCAAAGAACATGAAGTTAATTCATTTTGCCCTCTTGAGTGTATACTCCTTCTATATGAACAGAAAGAAAATAAGCAGTTGGATGGGATCTCTCCTAAATCAATTGAATTGATAATTTAATATTTGTAATTGCCTTGTAATATTCTTGCAATTACTGGAGTTTGTAGTGGGTGGAAGCTAATGCTGGACTGCCTGGGAAGTTCAAGTAGACACAGGTAGTGAGTAGGTGAATTGAGCTGCCTTCCCTTCTGCTTGTTTCCTATCAGTGAACTGTCTCTGGGCTTAACTTGAATAATGATGGAATCATAGAATCATTTACATTGAAAAAGACCTTTTAGATCATCGAATCCAAGTGTAAACCTAACACTGCCAAGATCACCACTAAACCATGTCCTTAAGCACCAAATCTACACGTCTCTTACATACTTCCTGGGATGGTGACTCCACTGCTTTCCTGAAGAGTTTGTTCCAATGCTTGACAACCCTTTCAGTGAAGTAATATTTCCTAATATCCAGCCTAAACCTCCCTGGGCACAACCTGAGGCCATTTCCTCTTGTCACTTGTTGTTTGGGAGAAGAGACCAATACCTGCTTCACTACAACTTCCTTCCAGGTAGTTGTAAAGGGCAAAAAGGTTTCCCCTCAGCCTCCTTTTCTTCAGACTAAACGGCCCCAGTTCCCTCAGCCACTCCTTATAAGCTGACAGCCTCCTTCATTGCCTTTTGAAGGGAGGTGATGGACTTGCATTTTTAGGGAGATTTAAGAAACCATCTTTTCTTCCACATGCCCGTGTTTTTTGAGAGAATTGAGCACTTGCACAGCAGTGAAATACGTCAGAAATCCCCTGAGACAGGAAGGGAACTAATAAGAGACATAGCACGTTGCTTGGTTCATGCTTGTTGCCTTCAGTTGATTCCTCTTTCTAGTCTTTTGTGTATTCTTTAGCCGATAATTTATTCAGGAACTTATTTCCAGTACTGTATTTGTGATGCTGCATGTAAATTACTTACTGGATTTATACCTCAAAAAATTTTGATATACAGAAAGCTCTTATTCTAAGGCTTCTGGTTCTGTAATACAGAACCAGCTCTCAGCTCTATTTTCTTGCAGAGTAAATGAGATAATTTCATAAGAATACATTTCTATTTAAAAACTGTATTTTTTTAGACAAATTTTCTGGGAAAAAAAAGTTGTTAATTATTTTATACCTGTGTATTCGGCTGTTTCCCCTTGATTCTGTTTCTCAAAGAAACAAGAAAGCTTTAATTTAGAATATTTTTCAGAAAGTATGAGTTTGTTGTACACGTGATATAGATATGTTAATTGCTGCTAGTTTTGGTCTCTACTAGCATTGTCCTAGCAGCTAATTTTGAAAGGAGCATCATATTGTGAATAAAATAGTTCCCATTTATGATCACTAGCACTATTTTTTAAGTGCCAAATCCTTCTGTCTACATACTGCATTGTTCTGTAGAAATAAGAATTTCCACTAAATTTAGAGTTGGTGAATTATTTTCTTCAAAATTTAAACTACAATGTTTTTGTATAGTGAATTGGTTCTTAAATCATTGGAAATGCTAGATGGTCACAAATACAAGTTGTTTGCAAAATGAAGGGTAGAAATGACAAGACAACTAATTTACAGTGAAATAAGCTGTTACTTTGTATTTTTGCCAAGTTGATTTTATATAGCTTGAAATTTCACACATTCATATGCAACTCACTGATTTCACAAAATGAATTACTTCTCTTCGTGTCTTCATTGTCAAAAGAGTGACGGTCTTAGCACAGATTTGCCAAGATTTCAGTAACGTTCTTTTTAATTGCCTTATAGTATGCTGCAGTGCAACAGATCATATCTTTCAAATGGCATTTTCCATGGCATTTCATTTGTTAATTGCTTCTGTGTGCATACTCATAATCTTTAATGTGCAGTGTTTTTGGTAATAAACATTTCTGCAGTAGTTCATATGAATGTAGTGCAAGGAGGGGAAGATGACAGCAAATGTCATCAAAAACATAGTTGCCTTAGGGTTTTTATCTAAATTACTTTCAGTGTGTGCTGTATTTAATGTGCATTGGTAAGTCTTTGCATAAAATGCAGAATACAATATGATGTGGGAAAACTACTTTGAGTCATTATAAACTGCAAATTAGAAGTGGAACATAGAGAGAAATAACTAGACTGGGCAATGATCTGAGCAATGTAAACTGGCTTTAAAATCAGCCCTGCCTTGAGCTGCTGACCTGCAGAGCTCCCTTCCACCTTAAATAGTTATGCCATTCTATTAAAGCTGAATTTATGTTCACTTCTTTCCAAGGAAATGCTGCCCCTATTTTAACTCTAATGAAACTGCTTGATAAAAACGTATCAAACTGTGATAAGTGTAACTGAATAGCCGTGGTCACCCAGCTAGGTTTTAGCACTGTTTAACTGAATTTTTTGGGAGAAATTTATGTGGACGAGAGTAGTTATGTGCATTGAGGAGTAGGGGAGGAGGGGTGGGGGGTAGGGGTTGGTGGTGCATTAATAGTGTGCTGAATTGGGTGAAGAGGATGCCTGGTCCTCTTAGTATAACTTAAGGCAATTCTACATCTTAGCAGTTAAATGCTGTAAACCTGATATAGCAGGATGAATGAAGAAACATAAAAGCAGGGTACATGAATACAAAAACTAGCTTGGTTTTGGAGGTTTATTTACATCAAAGTAAAGAAATAACATGACATTTCTTGTGCAATTGTTTTTAATCTGTTTTCACTATTGCCATTTTTACCATAGCATCCTTCTTGTAAAAAGTGAATATTACTTCCAAATGTTTACCCATGCTTTTTTTAGAGACCTTCTGAGAAATTTCTAAAAATTGAAGAGTGGTTGATCAGGAATTATTGTGATGGTTCACCATGAGTGATTTTTAAGTATTGCAGTTACAAAAATGGCTTTTGGTTGGTTGTTTTTGTTTTTCTAATGACCTCCACCTCCCAATGTACATCCTACTATCAATTTGTCTCTTTGGTTGTATGTAGCTGACCTTACCAATGGTGAAAATTCTGTTGTAGAGAGGAAGGTGAGCTTCAAAATGGAGGAAACTGCGAGTAATGCTATTTTTAAAACGATGAATTGTGCAAGTTGACATCTTAACCTTTTATTTTTAGTCCAAGTTGCATAAATTATGTTAATAACTGTCTCTTGCTACTCGTTAATGGAAAAAAATCACAAGACTTTCTGAAATATTCTTCTTGTTAAATGGGAGGAAAATATAGCTGTATATGATAAGAAAAGGTTATTTTTGACCATAATCATCTTCTGCTTATCATGCGAGTGGCCTTCTGAATTCAGGTTTTATATGTAGTTGCAGTAGAAGTAAAGTTGGTCTTGCTTAGTTTCCAAGATATGTCTCCTATTCTAGTAGTCCTCTGCTTGCCACATAATAGACTGGAGTAGTGCACTGGTTTCACTCTACTTTCAACACTTGAACTTGATTTCTTAGGCTCCTACCTGGAGACTACTGTGTGTGTATTTTGATACTGCTTATTTACAAACAGTTCAAGCACTCTACTAGGTTCATATTAAACCAAAGGTCCTTCAGGCAACGATTGAAGTATTTTAAAGATAAGTCAGTCACAATCAATTGGAAGTCTTCAGATCAATTGTCAGCCTAAAAGTGTTCAAAATAATAGTGAAAGAAAACATCAGCAAGACTAATAAGAGTGCACAAATGGATTTTGCTCATACATATGTTTTGGAGCTATAATGTGATCAGACTTGAAGCTCTGCTTTACTGTCAGTGGGCATAAATTTAAAAGGGAATCTGCCCCCAAAAGTCATCTGCCTAGCTTTATAAGACTTTTTTCCTTACAAAAGAATTAAGAATTTTTTTGTTTCCTTTTAAGTCTAATAAGTTAAGAAGTAGTCGTAGATCTAACTAACCCTTGTTGAATTTAAGGCTTAAAGATAAAAGTCAAAACCTGAATTCTGGCTGTGCAAAGCAAGTGTTACATTGTCCTGTATGTATATGTGTGTATATGCACACTGTATATTACATAAATGTATGTATATAAAGACATATGAATGAAACACTCAAACACTGACTTAGGTGTTAGACTTAGTATCAGTCAGTCAGGATCCAAGTGCTTCATGGTTCTTCAAAGCCAGAGCTCTTGAAGGGTGTGCAAACCTACCTGTATATCTTTTATTTCTGTTGGTTTTGCACAATGATGACAGGCAAGAGAGTTGTGTGGCCAAGAGTTATCAATTGCATCTGCTAAATAACACAAGGACTTTGGCTTGGTGAGCATTAACATTTTCCAATCAGACTTGCATGATCATGTTGTGTCTCTGCATTCTTATCTCAGCCTGGCTAGAAGTTCTTTTGTAGTTGTATCTTGATTCATTGATATCAGATCCATTCTGTGACATCTCAAGGTATTACATTTTGTGTTTTCTGACTTAAATTAAATTTTAAGTGGAATTAAACTCTGCTTTTCTGGAAAAGAGCAACCTCCTTAGATAACTTAAACTTCCATGGAAATGGTGAGGTATGCTGGCTGAGGATGCAGCGCTTCTCTTCAACAGAATGGGATTTGTTTTCACAGCAGGAGAGGAGGATCCAGTCTCTCAAAGGACTAGTCTGGTGTGCTGGGCACAATCTGCCTCCTATTGCAGCACTGTGGTTGCTTGTAGCCTGTGTGAAGCTGAGCCCACAAAGTACTCTGTAAGCTCTAGCTTTTCTTCCTCTAGTGGGGAGTACTGCTGTTGGCAAAAGACCTGCTGTAGAATGAAAAACTAGCTGGCTTGCTGGACACAACTATAGACCTTTCTGCTGAAAGCTGGGGTTGTTTCCAGACCAGGGTGGGGGACAAATTGTGTTGATTTATATTAGAAAGGTCAACTTCTGAGCTTCTGCTGTTCCACCCACCATGCCTCACTCCTTCATCTTCGAATATTTGTTGGGTGGTGGAGACTGAGTGATAGTTCAGAGACAAAATAAGGAATGAAAGCCCGAGCTTACACTACTCTGCTCTATGACTTATTAGCTGTGTAGCATAGACTACTCTAAATGTTTGCCCTCTGTCTTATTCCTTCTCCTTTAAAATATCGTTATTTTCTACAGTGCTGGTTGGACAGTTGCTTCTAAACAGATGCTGAGAGTAAGGAAATGTTGGATCTATTAATTAAAGCTACTTTGAAATCCCGTCTCTCCTCTAAAATCTTTTTCTGTCCAACAGAGCAGCAGTTTTCTAGTGGGATGATCAGTGCTGCTAAAAAAGGCCCAACAGAAGCAATGTGAATTTTATGTCCTTCTGAATGGGACAAATGTGATTGGAACACTGATTTGCTACTTGTGATCGACCAAATGACCCATTACACTTCTAAAAAAACCTGATACATTGATTTTTTTGTTTGTTTTGTTGTTGCAGTATATAACACAGAATCGTAGAATGACCAGTTTAGAAGAGACCTCTGAGTTCCTACCATATCTATCTTCCACTAAACCATATACTAAGATACCTCATCTACCCATCTTTTAAATAACTTTAGGGATGGTGACTCAACATCAAGAATCACACAAAAAGAATGTTATAAATCTCTGTAGTACTGGAATTAGATGTCGGAATGTCCAGTGGGTGAAGACAACCTTTTCTCTAGGAGGCAAACGACTCTTAAAAGATATTGAATCCTCACAGAATATGCTTGAACAAAAGTAAGAACAAATGTATAAATTATCCTGAGGTTTCTACTTCATTTTTGGTGATTCACTATAATGAACTTAGTTTCTGGGATAAAGAATTAGGCAAGGTTTATTGGACAGGAGTGATTCATAGCTGGAAAGGAAAGGAGCAGGATATTACCCTGTTCAGATGTATGTAAGGCATTTTTTCTTTTGTATGAGTTGCATAAATTCTCTTTAAATTTTAAGAAGAAATCAGATCAATAAAATATCGTAATTATTAAAATTGTAGCTTCTGAGGTCATGATACATCTCTGATATAGTAGACGTACTTCTTCTGCCTCTGCCATGCTTGCTGGAGGTATTAATCTTACATTTTTAAAGCATGCATAGTACCAGAAAAAATACCGGTCTGGCACTTATGGCACTAATAAAACAGAAAGCTAGACATACTGCCTGAGCCTGTAGTGTTGAACAAATGGGCCTAGAAAGTTGTAAGACTTTTGTACAGGGCTCTTGCTGGATTCCTGGACTCTACAATAGGGTGTGAGTACTAAGGAGTTTATTGTGGGAAGCAAACTAATGGAGAGAATGAGGGGACAGAACTAAAAGCTGGGAAGAAGGAAAAAAAACCAACAGAGTGGCTAAAACTTATTAGTACTTTCCAGTTAAGTAGGCAACCATAAATACTGCATTAATTGGGAAACATCAGATATGTGATGCACTGAGGATGATTCTTCAAATTTGGAAGCCTTAGTGGCATTTTGGGGAATTATATGGGTTAACAATATTTCTTAATCAAAATTACGTGGCTGTAATGTACTGATGTGAACCTGTTATTGGAATATATGTGATGATCAAAAATAGTAGAAATAATTTGTTTTTAAAAAGAAAATGAAAGGAGAAGTAGCAAAGTATGCATCCTTATGTTTTATACATAAAAATTTTATGTTATAAATGGACAAAACCCTGAACGGTTCAAATACGGTGTTCATTTGGTTTCCATGCTTGCATTAGAAGTTGAATTCGGGGATGGTACATTGTAAGTAGCTTATGAGCTACAGTAGATGTGATCACATTTCAGACAACGCTTGTTCTGTGGAATAATTGCTGAAAGTATTTTTTGTATCACTGGTGGTAAAGGCTGTATTTTGTGTTCTAAAAACAGTCTTTTATTTTTAATATTATTCATAACCTCACGCATGGAATTTCCACAGTGACAAGGAATGCTTTCTATTCAGTTTTTCCACATTTAAATGCAAATTATTTGTTGTTGTTCTATTTTGTTGTGTTCCTGCTTTGGCTCTTGACTTTGCTTGGTCCTTGATACGACTGTCCAGGGCTGCCTTTGCAGATGCTTGTTGCCTCCACTCTACATCTTGCATGACCAGTAATGTTTTTCTCTCTTTGTGGACAAAGTAATTTTAACTCTAAATGGCATTTTCTTCACTTAGTGACAAATAGGAATGCAAAATATTCACTCTTAACAGTTTGGTCATCTTTAGCAACTTTTTTAGCTGTAGACATCACTCAATAGGGTCATTGAGCTCCTCACAACTGTTGTTAACTTTCCTGCCTGCTGCCAGCCTGCACTGAAGACAGGGGATGGCAGGAGAGGGTGTCTGGAGTCTGGCAGTGGAGGTCCTGGGCTGGCAGTGCCCCATACACTGGTGTTAAGTTTGATCTTTAACAAGGTAAATAAAGACGGAGGCTTATTCCTCCTCCTCTCACAAAAATTGTAGCTGTATGTGCGATTGCTCTGTGCAGTGTTCACTTTTGTTGGAACTCCTTATTTCAACAAGCAGCTAATGTGTGTGGAGCATAGAAATTACTCAGCACCTGATTTTGTCTTGCTGCAGTGAAGCACCTGAGTATATCTGTTGCAAATTCATACTTTTTTTTATACATGCTTGATGTATAATCAGTTGATTTGGCAGTGGGCTTGTGGCACTGGTAAACTCAGCGCTTCTCACCAGGCTATATAGCAGAATTTTCCACTGATAAGCGTAATAAAAAACATGCTAGACCAGGAACATATTTTTGCTTTGTGTTTTCAGTCATTTGTATAATTCATTTTTACCATCTCTGCCAATACAAGAACTTTGCTTATAACATTTTGTAGTGTAGCATTTTATAAAGGCTTGTGTATTTTTTAAGTCTTAAACCTAGTAGAAAATAATTTTAAAACCTCTTCTCCACTACTTCTTGCCTTTCTTTTCTCTTTTGGATTTCTTCCACTTTTGCCCTTTGAATTTAATCTGTAAATCTATCTTGTAGCTCATTTAAAACTTGATTTTCAGATGTTTTAATTGCAAAAAGCTTTACAAAATAATTTTTTTTTATGAAGGTATTAAACATCACAGGTAGTTCTTTGAATTGATGTTATTTACTGATGCCTTATTGATGAGCATCATTTAGGCAAGGAAGCTCATCTGTAAAAGCAAAAGACTATATTTTTTGTAGTCCTTATTTAATTAAAGAACTTTGAAGTTGTTGCCATTTCTTTTCTCTACAAATTTCAAAGGATTTTTTTTTTTCTGAAGGGGATTTGCATCACAAGATCATGCCGTACTGCAGGACTGATAAAATTCCCAAGGGTTCTCACAGTATTGTGGGTTATTATAGTACTGTAATAACTTGCAGAATGTGGACACAAATTGGGGTGGTTTTTTTCTCTTTTCAGTGGAAAGTATAGCTCTGGAATTTATATTGAAGAACAAATTGTTGTTAAGTCACTGTTTGTATTGGTCAGACTGAACAGAGACTGTTATTGTACATTGGAGAACTATTAGGTGGAGATGCTTTCCTCTAAATTAACTTACGTTATCATCATCCTCTCTGCCTTGGTGTGCTCCCAAGCTGTACTGCTGTCATCAGCCAGAGACAGATTCCTGTGCCAAAGTCTGCTGTATCACTTAAATCCACAGTAATCAAAAGACTGCAAAATATCTTGAATTAGGATTGGTGGGGTAACCTGCCTTTCTAAGACTCCTCTGAAAAGTTAGTTACTTGATTACATGAGTAATTCATCCTCCTTGTGTCAGTGCTGGAGAATTTCTTTCCTTAATTTACAAGTGGAGTCATTGACTGATGACTGGCTAATGCCTTGGGCTCCTGCCATTTTGTACTTTTCCTTCTCCATTATAACTCTTCTTTAAATATCAGATCACGCTTCTTTTTTGGATATGTGGAATGATTTCTCCAGGAATAATCTTGCTTTTAGTGATACTGGGCCCTTGGCTTGGATTCAGCTGCATCTTTTCTTCCTATTAATTGATCTCACTTCATCTCCATTGTGTCTTATGTCCAGCAGCTTTAAGTGGTGAAGCTTTTAGCTGCTGTGTTAGCCTACACTTGCCAAATGGCATTGCAAGTATCGCCGTAGGTGTGTTTGGTACAGTCTTCCCACTTTCGATCCAGACATGATTTACATCATTGGTTTCTAAAGAGGCATTTGTATTCCAGCCTGAGGTCAATAACGTTCCCCACATTCTGCAAGGTCTCTCTTCTAGGATCATCAATCACTCTAGCTAAACAAGGAAAAGGACAACCATGAAAACTCTGCTCAGTGGACATTACACATAATGTCAGGACAATTGAGACTCTGAAAAAATAAAGTCTTAATCAGAAGCTATTAAGAGGCAGATGTTTCTCATTTAATCAGTAATTTGGAGCTTAAGTGAAATAATTTGTCTGTGCCACTTATTAATCTCTATGTCCTTCTCTCAATACTTATTCTGCAGTCAGTAGACAATACTTGCTGAACTTTTTCCTTGCTTGCTTAATTCTCAAACTTAGCTCAGATTTCATGTGCTGCACGGCCTACAGTATCTTCACAATGCCAATAAAACCGAAAGAGCCCACCAAAATAAAGCTCACTGCTGGAAGATATTTGAAAATATTTTGAAGTTTGTAAATGTTAAATAACATTCTTTTGCTTCAAATATTTTCATATTTTTTCAATAGTAGTTAAATATGTTTTAGAGATCAATATTTTACAATTTCACTTCCAAAAAGTAAGACTGGTAAATTCTGAATTAGCTTAAAAATGTATAAACCAAAGCCACTTCTAATAAGTACATTTGCAATAACACTGCTGTTTGCATACCAGAGTGGATCTCAAGTTTAACTTTTTCCTTAAGATAGTTATAGAACTACTTCTCCCCAAAATACATGTTTTCTTCTTGTTGTTTGAGTTTTGAAAGCCCATGTGTTCAGTTAATACTTCCAGTTGGGAAGTAAATATTTGAAAAGCAAGTCATGTATACCATTTAGCATGGGTCTTTTTTACTTTGTTTTTGTTTTCTTTTTGTTCAACATAATTTTGATAGACTAATACAATTACATAAAATAAACACAAAAGTTGAAAAGGTTTTTTAGTTTGGTTTAAAGTTTCTCATAATCTTCCAGTCATTATTCACTCTAGAGAATTTCTGCAGAGATTTCCAGTAAGAACTTCCCTCTTCCAGTGTGTTTGGCAGCTTCTGTTTTCTCAGAGGGAATGCTTGCTGGAGGCTGCTCAAAGTAATCACTATAAAAATGCATTTTTCCATCACTCATGGGATTAACTCATCATCTGTGTTTTCTGATAGCATGAGTCAGCCTTTGTCCCTCCTTCTCTTTTGTTAGAAAGGATGAGAATTGGTGACTGCTTCACACAAGAGATTTCTTTCTGATTAACGGAATGGAATTGGATGTGAATGTTCTGGCAACTTAAGTGTTGAAAGGGAAGTTTTGCATATCTCCGAGTGAGAAAATTTCAACTGTGCGATAAAGTATGGTTAAAACTTAATCCAAACCAGGTTGATGTGATCCAAATCCACAGATAAGGGCACCTAAGAAAGTGAGGGAGAAAGATTAATAAACATTTTAAGTTCAGTCTAAAGCCAATAATAAAAATATATTCTTGATATCATATGATACTTCTCTATGTGTGCAGTCCTTAATTTGGTCAATTTTTAGCATCCCTGATGTATACATTAAATTATATGGATATTTAAGTAGATTTTTCTCAATAACTTTAGTTAAAGGAGAGATCAAACGCGGACCTTCTGTTAATAAGACAACCTTAAGCTATGCTCTACAGTCTTCCAGTGTGCAGCATGTTACCAGCATTGGCCTAATAGGTGCAGATATCCCATGTGACTTACTCAAATCGTGTGTTACTGAAAATAGTCTTACTAACTGGTTCGTGGGATGAGAGCTATGAACATAGTGAAGCTTGCTACAAGTAATTGAGAAGGCACATTTTTATTCTTTTAGTTATTTGACTTATAATGAAATTTTATTATAAGCATATGCAGGTGCTACACTTGCCAGAAGTTGAAAAATGGTTGTTAAATAAAGACTGCTGTGGAGGAGGAAGGAAGAATTCTTTCCCAATTTGAACATATGAATAAAACTTCACCCCTTACTCTTTTGAACTGTGATTTCATGAGCAGTTCTGGAGCTTCCTGCTTCTGTATTGGTATAAGACCCTAACTCAAATCAGAAATAATCCTAAACAGGGACCAAATAATGAAAATGCCATCAATACGATATAGTTAACAAGAAAAAAGGTTGACACAATTAACTCAAATACAGGTTTTATTTTGGTTTATAATTATGCAACCTTTTTAGATTAGGAATCCACTATATTTGAGATTTGTAAGTTAAGAATTCAAGCAACTTATGGCAGAGAAAAAGTGTGTATTCAAAACGCGTCTTTGCTGCAAATTGATGTTCAATAGAACTGCTGTAAAACTGTTGTAACTATACTGAATGTGTACAAGTGTGGTAATAATTATTAGTCTTTTTAAACAGAAGAAAATAATCTGGAAATGCTCAGAGACAGATACTTAAAAGCTCTTATGAGAAGTGCATATTTCGGTGACCACTTGTATCAGCTGCTGACACTACCCTGTATCAGTATATGGCGCTTGATTGTTAGTGTGCCTTAAAGGACATATTTCTTTTCAGAGTAGTAGAGTACACTTATGGTACAGCTGATTGAAGACAGTTTGTACATCATATATTCAATTTTTCCATTTCAAATGCTGAAGAGGATTTTTTTTTTCCTAAAATAAGCACAAGTACTTCATAAGGTACAGTAGTTTTAAAGGTCAGATGTTAAGCCTTAGCTCCTGCAGCAAAATGCTTTTATCATTTTTTTGTTATCGGTCTGGGAAATTGCACTATTTCTGCTTGTAAGTTTTAAGTAAGTTTAATTGAACAATGCATAATTAGTAAAAAAAATTAGAAATAGTTAAACTAAGCTTAGTTAGATCATTAATTATCAGCAGGATTGTCTCCAGCTAAAATAAGGTAGCTTTAAGCAGAGACACGAATAAAGAAGCCAGTAAAGGCAAAGTCTCAGAAATGGTTGGAAGGATTTTGCATAAACAAAGGGATAATTTAACCCCAAATAAGATATTGGGTTGTGGCCTCTAAAGTGCATAAAGAATGTTGTGAGAGCTGTACCTTTAATCTTCAGAATTTGTAAATTGTTACAAATTCTGATTGAAAGCATGTTTCTTGCTTAAAAAAGCCCAAGAGTTACTATTTTTCATATTGAAGAGTATTGCATGGAAATGAATTCTCACAATTTGTGCTAGTCACATGTAAGATAATATTGTGGTTGATTTCTGCCTTCAATTCACTGCAGTTATTTGATAGGTTGATGTACTTTTCTACAACAATTAGCATTTTAATTTGAAATATTGAAAGTCAGTTAAGCTAGCCCAGAGATGATGCCCAACAGTGCTTGTTTGGTCACTTTTTAAATGAAGAATAGCAGAGACCATATCTATACAACAGTTTTGTTTAAAGGTTGAAGGTCTGCCAGCTGAGTTTTGCTGCTTTAATATTTAACTGTTGGGGGATCTGATCTGCTATTCCCGTCCTTGTGTTGCATGCTTATCTTTGACATTTTAAAAACGCAGGATTGCATTTTCTGGGGGGTTCAAGCTACAAGCTCTTTAATCATTAATCTAATAACTAAAATATCTCAGTTCCTGTAATGCAATGATAAATGAGAAGTTTCTTGTTGCAGTTGTTTCAGCAGCTTTTCCCACACGAGATCCCTGTTTTTGTTAAAGCTGCCATACCACAGACCCTATTTTAGGTCAATATGTTATGAGGGAGAAGAAATTAGGCTGTTTTTTGATGTTTCAAAGCATGCTCACACTTTGCACATGGACTTTCATTTAGAAAGCAGTACCAATTCTGCATTTTTTGTCTGTTTGAAGGATTATTTCTTGGGTATTGCTGCTGTTATTCCTATGGATTTTTGCAAGTGGATATTTTGAGATCTATTAAAAAAATAAATTAAAGGTAAAAAAAAATTGATGTTATTCTAGACAAGGCCAAATGCTTATCTAGACATCCAGAACATCAGCAGATGGTGACATGGGAAACATAGTGTTCATTGAGGTTTATGCAGCATGGATATGACATTTGGATGGTTTATTTTCATTGTGGGAAAACAACTGTATATCAGCATAAACCTCTTTTCCGTCCTGAAAAACTGAAAGCAACTGTCAAAAGCATCGTGTGCATTCAGTGGGTATTGACTTCTATCATGTTAATGGTCAGTGCAATGCAATACTTGCAGAAGCATCAAAATGTAAATTAAATTCAAAGGAAATATCAAAAAAAGAACTCTACAAAAATTCCTATTTCTTAAGGTTCCTATTTTTGAACAGTTTTATAAGTCTTCTACCTTAAAACCAGCCTCTTTAGACATACCAAAAATACAGCAAATAAACCTCAGTTCAGTACCCAAGCCTTCATGAGCATCTTATCCTCTCATCTCCTTATTTAATAAATGTAGCAAGAAAAGTAATTGTTCCATCCACAGATGGTGAAGTACTTTGCATGTGGTAATTAATTGTGACCGCCAAATTGCCCTTGTTTGATGTATCCTAGTCTTGAGAATCAGGGACTGACCTGAGATATCACAAGATCTCACAACAAAATGATGTCAAGCACTGCAAAAGGAGCAAATGTCATTCATACTTCTTTTTGAATTTATTTTCTGCATAACTTCATAGAATGGTTTGGGTTAGAAGTGACCTTAAAGATCATCTGGTTGCAATCTCCCTGCCATGGGCAGGTATGCCTTCCACTAGATCAAGTTGCCCAAGGCCCCATCCAACCTCTTCAACACCTCCAGTGAGGGGGCACCCACAGCTTCCCTGAACAACCTGTGCCAGCACCTCACCACTGTCAGTGTGAAGAATTTCTTCCTAATGTCTAATCTAAATCTTCCCCCTTTCAATTTAAAGCCATTCCCCGGCATCCTATGGGAAATACCCTTGTCAAAAGTTTCTCCCCGGGCCCGTTCAGGTACTGTAAGGTCGCTATAAGGTCTCCTTGGAGCCTTCTGTTCTCCAGGCTGAACAGCTCCAACTCTGTCAGGCTGTCCTCATAGAAGAGGTGCTCTAGCCCTCTGATCATCTTCCTGGTCTCCTCTGGACTCCTTCCAACAGTTCCACGTCCTCCTTATGTTGAGGATTGCAGAACAAGATACAATATTCCAGGTGGGGTCTCACAAGATTCACCTCCCTTGACCTGCTGGCCACCTTTCTTTTGATGCAGCCCAGGATATGGTTGGCCTTCTGGGCTGTGAGCGCACCTTACTAGTGCCTGATTTAACTGCCAAACTGATTTGGATGTGTGTTGTCTAGGGTTGGTTTTTGCAATACGTGATGATAGAAACTGTCGTATGAGCTTGTCTGGTGGGCTTTTATCCTGGTGCCCTCATTCTCACTGACTTTTAGGTTTCATTTGTAATTATGGACTAAAATGTTTTGTAATTGCATGTTTTTGAGATATTATTGCTTTGTAGCACAAAAGCTGGTATAAACTCTGTTTTTCTTTTCGTGACAACTAGAAGCGCTTTTTTTTTTATAGTTGCTACTCATCAGTGATCAGTGCAGTTTTTCTCCACTTTTTCGAGATATTGAAAGGCAACAGCTAAGTGGGTATAAAATCTTCTGAAATTACAAAGCACCCCCAAGCGTCCTTCATAAAATAATGAGTAATGCTGGTCCTCTCTTTTTTTTTTTTTTAGATACAGATTCTGGTTCTCCATTCCTTTTAGCAGTTTCATCAATACTATTTTGTTAAATAAAAGCAACTGATTTTAGATATGTGCGTACTCAACTTGCCATCTTCATTAGCAAAATTATGTACTTGAAGATGGAAAATAAAGTTCAAAGAGATCACCAAAAAAGTTATTTAAAAAGTAGGAGAGTGGGAGTGTAGTGATTTTGTTTAATGAATATAGTCCTTTTATGGGAGACTGACCTTTGTATGTTTTGTAAGAAACCTCTTGCTTAGGTTCAGTTCTAGGACATGCAAATGTTAATTTTCAACTCCTTTGGAGCAACTGTTTTAAACTCTCTTCTATGTAAGTTTAAAACTAGTATATCATTGTAGAAAACTTGAGCCATCAACTTTAATTGAATTGGCTGGAAGTCTGTAGGTGCACGAAATAACATAGATAATTGTTGTACTCCCTTTATTTGGAGTATGCTTTCTGTATGCTTGTTTGCATGAATTAGGAAGGCAACACCACATTTTGTGCCAGGCCACTTTGTCAGCTTTCCAGAAGCTGGACAAATTTCTTAGCCAGGAAAGAGCTTCTCTGCGTTTTCAAAAACTGCAATTTTTCAGTGGTGGCACTGAGAGTCTATCCAGAGAAGATGTGCTTAGTTGCTTTCTCAGGCATGGATGTTAGCTGAATTTCAATAGTGAGTACATTAGATCTTGTGGGCTGTCTGTGGCATATCACTTGGGAGGAAGGTGTTTGCTCCCTTAGCACTTAATAGCTGTCTCAATCAAGAGCCCTGTTGTGCTTCCTTAATATAGCTAAAGTAATGGTTGTCTAGAATGAAACAGAGATGACTGGTAGAAAAAGTCCTGTGCATACAGGACAGGAGGTTAAATAAAACTCTGTCTTGTGTCACTAATGAAGGCTACAAGAACACAAGCTGAACTCCCATCAAGGCTCAGGGAAGCCATGTGGGAGTTTAACTTGACAGGAATTTATTGGGAGCCACGCATCACTGGATGTGCTGTTTGCAGATCACCATTGCTTCAAATGAGCTTGTTTGCAGATCAAATGAAACTTTATAAATTCCTTTTTTAGCAGAATTAAGAGGCCATTGAACCTGGTAGAACAAGGATTTTCAAACCTACTACTTAGAACACCAAACCACCAAAATTTACTGGGGTTTTTTGTGATTGTTCTTCCCCTCCCCCTGCCCCCTTCACAGAAAGTTGTATGGTTGCAGGTGATAGTGTAGAATAGAGCTTAATGAGGAACTGTCTGAGCTCAGCTTTCCTTTAACCTTTTCCTTCTTCTCAAGGTGGTTTTAAATGCTTTTTTGAGTACACTGTGTAATGGACAAGGCAACAATTATTCCTTGTCAAATATATGGTTACTTGATTATTTATATTAGCTAAAAGAGGCCAAAATCAATGGCAGCTCTGTTGTGCTAACAGTGGAACTTCATTTTATCCCTGTCAAGAGACCTAATTTACCTCAGCAACTCCTATTGTCAAAGTAAGGCAGAGCCTCTTTCCCTGAAGACCTTAGATGAAAATTGCTAACATGGCTTTTCTCTCTACTGTCCTAGACAGACAGAAAATAGTCACACAGAGAAAACTAACTTTGAAAATTTACTACTCATGAATGATGTTTGTTGTTTTCTGATTCTCTGTAAGATGGCTCCGTATGCACACAAGTGTAAGGGTTTTGAAATGGAACATTTTAGCTTCATTGTCCCTCCTGAATCCCCCTTCTGAAAAATGAGTGGTTTTCATGTTTCCTTCATTGATTTTTTTTCTTGCTACTCTGTAGAAAACTGCTGTACGTGTTAAGCATTACAGACAAGAAGTCTATTTTAAAGGTATTTTGCTATTCCTTAGATAGCCACTTTTGTATTTTGTTTGGTGAATGTTATATGGAAGTACCACAGTTCACCAATTCTGTCAGCATAAAGCATAGCTCTGAAAAATAGTATTTGTGAGCATGTCTGATGGAGTGGCATACAACTACTTCAAGTTTTTTCTATTTAAAAATGACTGACCATGGGGCTAGTTATTGTTTCTATGCAGGGCTTGAACTACCGCTTTGTCGTAATCCCAGTAGGACCCCAATACGGACTTGGTACTTCTTCATTCAGTTACAAAATCACAGGTTCCTTAGCCTTAGATGGCTGGATCCACCAAAGTGCTTGCTCCACACGGGAGCTACAAGATCAGAAAATATAGCTTTTATTAAGTACTGGAGGAAAATGCACAACCTGTTGCAGGAGAGAGATTCCTTTTGCAGGTGTTAGGTTGCAGTAATAACAGTGAAGTTGGCTTTGGTTTTGGAAATGTCTGATGCAATAGAAAGAAGCATTTATTTACAGTACATTTTGGAGCTATAGAATATCATTCATTGATGGGCTTCATTTCCTTGCAGGCAGGCTTTCGCTTGTGTTTACTTTAGCTTTAGTTATATAAGCACTAGGCTTTGCTGAAATGCTTGTTGCCTTTAAGGTATGCAGTCTCAAGGGGAGCTGCAAGTACTCAGCATCCTTGACAGATGATCCAAGGTTGCTTGTTTACAAATTTGCTCTTTTAAGAATGTTTGCTCTTTGCATACACTCTTTTTATGTATGGATGAGAAGGACAGAGGGAGGAGAAACTGCATATGCACAAACATGTATATTATTCTTTGGTAGTTATTGAGGAGTGTCAAAAATGAATTTGGATTTGGCATGTGATGACAGTCAGTGCCTATGGAAAGGCTAGCAACATGAAGAACCTATTCAAAGCTGGTATGTCTTCATATCCCTTCCTTGCTTTTCAAGGAAACAATGGCTAAGCATGAAAGCTCTTAACCTTCATCCTGCGTTAGTAAGCATAAAGTCAATTCAGGGTGGTTTTTTTCTGTTCTTTTTTCTTGAAGTGATGAGAGAACAGTAATATGTTGGACAAGTCACTTTGGTTATCAAAGTGTATTTTTATTGGTGGACAAGCAGAATTGGATGAAGAAGGATTTTTAGACAGAAATGCAAGCTTGCACATTTACCTCATTGTTTATGCCCTGAAATTTTTATAGCTTGATTTTACTAAATATACCAAAGACTCAGGGCTCTTCTTCAGCTGTATATACTCTGGTTTTTGCATCTTCTTCCTGATGTTTCTTCATTTTGTTTTTTTTTTTTTTTTTTTACAGTGAGTTAACTTTAGCTACATTGATCATGCTTCATATTATCCCCGAAAGGCTAATTAGGCTCAAAATTCTCAAGGGGAAACTGTAGTGCCAGAAGAGACCTGTTCTGGCACAATTCAATTCTTAGCTTTAATCCAACTGCGTGCCACAGGTCAGGGAAGTGCTGGGGGCAAGTGCCTCTTCCCTTCACAGCTGTTTGGATCAGTGTGTTCAAAATGTGTATGCTCAGCACAGGTGCTATGTGCTGTGTCTTGGTGGTCTGCTCAGCCTTTGCTCTTCTGTGTTGGCTTTCTGCAGAAAGTCCATTTTAGTACGTATTTATTTCACACAGAGATGAATATACAGTAGATTCTCCCATCTCTACAACTTAATAGAAATTCTTGTTCTGTTATGTTTTTATTGTATGTACTTCCTTTCCCCCTTCTCCCCTTATTGGGACTTTAAACATGCAGAAAGGCCAACAGGATTTGATCCTACATGGATCAAATGCTAGTGGGCGTATAATGGACTAGTATATTTCTTTTTTAGCAGCCATCTTGCTAAAGTGTACTTTTTCTTACTCATACCTACAGTTAAATAGTCTTTATCTGAATCCTCAGTAAATGCCAGTCTTTAAGTTATCAGAGTTCCAGTTTTTAAAAAAAACACAGTATGAACGAATGTAAAGCAGTGGATATTTTTAAAATTCCTCAAATTTTCCTGTATGTACGTAGGGTTGACCCAGTGCTCTTCTGTCCTTGAGAAGCTGACTGCCCTTCATTCCATGCTTTTATGTGCAAATCTTTAGCTTGCTTCCTCCAGCATGAATTCAGGCACTTCTGAAAAGTGGGTGGAGTCCTTGACTTTAAATGAGAGTTAAATGAGAACAAAGGCATACAATAAATCAGTGGAAATAGAGCTTCAGACCAACATTAAACAATGAAATTTCTGCCTGAATAAATTTGGAAAACCTATTTGTTTCTTGTAAAGTAACTAGTAATAAAATGGAGCTAGAGAAGCCTTAGGCACATTGTGTTTAAATAAGCTTCTTGTTCAAGCCAGAGCTAGGGCTGCAGTTATGGATAATGCAGCTTACATTTTATTTCAAGAGTAAAGATTATATTATCATAATTTCAATTGTAAATGCTCTTTACTTTTGTCAACAGGCCACTGATAAGATCTCTGTGTGAGCCTCTTAGTTGACAAAATGGCACAGCATGCCGAAAGATAATAAACCTTCTGTGAGGAAATTTGATTCGCTGCTTAATAACTTTAGTCAGATGGGATATTTCAAAAGAAAAGCATGCTTGTGGCAGTAGCAGTGAGAAAGCCAGTGGTAAATTCTGAGTCCCTCTGTATGATCAAGCTGACATCCCTTGGCAGCTCTGTCTAGCACACGTGTCCATTCCCCTGAGAACCTTGTTTCCTTGCTTGGGTTACCTCAGATTAAGGGGTGACCATGCAAGCTGAGAACAGAGCAGCAAGATTTTGTACACCCATTGATGTGCTGCACAGGACTGGCATTGGGACCAGCAGATATTGTAGGCAGAGCCCACTTTGGCCTTTGCTTTCCACTTTGGTTTTAATTGTATAGCCGGGGATGATAAAGGCTTTCCTATTCCCTCTGTTCCTTCTCTCTTCTTCTCAACTGAACAGATTTGCTGCAGTTTTTAAGCCTTCTGTGAGTGCATCCTTTGAAACATGAATTACTATCAACAGCTTGTTGATTTGGAGGAGATATTGAAAACATTAATTCTGGTTCTCCTTCATCCCCAAAAGATTTTGGATTCCTGGAACACAGCTGGCCCTAGTAACACACCTAGGGACACTTGATGCTTTTATATATTTATGTATATAAATAAAAATAAATTATATATATTTAGGGAGTGGGAGGGCTGACTTCAGAATTGCCAGAGGTGAAGTCTACAGATGCCACAGACTTAGTCTTTGGCATCTGTCTGCTTTTCTGAGTTTTGTAGCCTTTAAAGTAGCCTTTAGCCAGGAATGGAATCCAGTAAACTGACTGTGGTTAATGGAATAAATTGAGAACTGGAAAGTACAGTTATAAACCAGACACTAAAGGAGACTGGTTTATTTATCATGCTCATGTAACCCTTCTGAGCTCAGATTTCTCTCATGAGAATGGTGAAGGATGGAGTTTGTCCAAGCACCTTCCTGTTTTTCCTTTATGTACCACTCAAAAAATTAAACTGACAGACTGCACAATACATTGAAAGGTAAAAAAAAATGAAAGAAAAAATGTTGTTTTGGTTAATTTTGTTTTCAAATTTGACACTTTAATAAGCAAACTTCTAGAAGTCACATATAGAAGCCTTAAAAGAAATAGATAGGAGCTGTATGGTATGGTTTTGGATGGTGCATCTAAACGAGTGCTTCTTACTGAGACTTTATCACAGAATCACAGAATGACCAGGTTGGAAGAGACCCACTGGATCGTCGAGTCCAACCATTCCCACCAATCCCTAAATCATGCTCCTAAGCACCTCATCTACCCTCACCTTAAACACCTCCAGAGACGGTGACTCAACCACCTCCCTGGGCAGACCGTTCCAATGCCTAACCACCCTCTCTGTGAAGAATTTCTTCCTAATCTCAAGCCTAAATCTCCCCTGGCGGAGCTTGAGGCCATTCCCTCTGGTCCTGTCCCCTGTCACTTGGGAGAAGAGGCCAGCTCCCTCCTCTCCACAACCTCCCTTCAGGTAGTTGTAGAGAGTAATAAGGTCTCCCCTCAGCCTCCTCTTCTCCAGGCTGAACAACCCCAGCTCTCTCAGCTGCTCCTCATAAGATTTGTTCTCCAGCCCCTTCACCAGCTTCGTTGCTCTTCTCTGGACTCGCTCCAGAGCCACAACATCCTTCTTGTGGTGAGGGGCCCAGAACTGAACACAGTACTCGAGGTGCGGTCTCACCAGTGCCGAGTACAGAGGGAGAATAACCTCCCTGGACCTGCTGGTCACGCCGTTCCTGATACAAGCCAGGATGCCACTGGCCTTTTTGGCCACCTGGGCACACTGCTGGCTCATGTTCAGTCGGTTGTCAACCAGCACCCCCAGGTCCTTCTCCTCCTGGCAGCTTTCCAGCCAGGTTTCTCCTAGTTTGTACCTCTGCACAGGGTTGTTGTGCCCCAAGTGCAGGACCCGGCATTTGGCCGTGTTAAACCTCATGCTGTTGGTCTCAGCCCAGCAGGTCCAGCCTGTTCAGGTCCCTTTGCAGAGCCTCCCGACCCTCCAGCAGATCCACACTTCCACCCAGCTTGGTGTCATCTGCAAACTTGCTAAGGGAGCACTCGATGCCTTCATCCAGGTCGTTGATAAAGACATTGAACAGGGCTGGACCCAGCACTGAGCCCTGGGGAACCCCACTTGTAACTGGCCTCCAGCTGGATTTAACTCCATTTCCCACCACCCTCTGGGCCTGGCCATCCAACCAGTTTTTCACCCAGGAGAGTGTGTGCCTGTCCAGGCCAGAGGGTGACAGTTTCCGAAGCAGAATGCTGTGAGAAACTGTATCAAAGGCTTTACTGAAGTCCAGGAAAACCACATCCACAGCCTTTCCCTCGTCCAAGAGTCTAGTCACTCGGTCATAGAAGGTGATCAGATTACTCTGGCAAGACCTGCCTTTCATGAACCCGTGTTGACTGGGCCTGATCACCCAGTTCTCTTGCAAGTGCTTCATGATCACACTCTAGATCACCCGCTCCATGACTTTCCCCAGTACCGAGGTCAGGCTGACAGGCCTGTAGTTCCCCGGATCCTCCGTGCGCCCCTTCTTGTAGATGGGCACGACATCAGCCAGCCTCCAGTCCAGCGGAACCTCCCCAGTCATCCAGGACTGTTGGAAGATGATGGAAAGGGGTTTGGCCAGCACATCCGCCAGTTCCCTCAAAACTCTCGGGTGGACTCCATCCGGCCCCATAGACTTGTGGGCGTCTAGCTGGGCAAGCAAGTCTCTAACCACCTCCTCTTGGACCTTGGGAATCTCATACTTCTCTTCCAACCCCTGGGGTTGTGCACAGAGGGAACAATTTTCCTTACTGTTAAAGACTGAGGCAAAGTAGCCATTGAGCACTTCAGCCTTGTCTTCGTCAAAGAATATTCGTTTCTCACTCTGGTAGATGCTGGGAATCATTTTCAGAGACTGAATTCTTGAATAATTTAATAAAATAAAATGGAGAGTGTGGAGAGCAAAACTACCTGTCTAGGGCAAAGATGATAGGCCAGACATTCATGTCCTGTAGCAGAGAACACTTCTTACTGTGGGAGGGGCCAGAAAGATCAACAGCATGTCATGGCAGACTGCTCTCAATCATCCCATTACTTAAGAGCATGTGATATTTACTTGGAAGCCCTTAGGTAATGGTTGTTGTAAGCTTGAATGCGGGGACAAGATTTAAAATCTAGCAATGAGAGAACAGTAACTGGTTCTCTGATGCCTTCTGAAAAGTCTAGCCTGTTATTTACTGTACTTAAATTTGGATGAGAGTTGTGTCTCCTCTCTGTAGTGCTTCATAATTGCCTTGGAAGCTTATTTTCAGTCAAAGGCATTTTTTAAGAGGATCTGTGCAATTTGGAGTTTATTCTTCAACTTGAGGTATTGCGTTACTTTTTCCCACTTTTGACTCACTGATCAAAACAGGATTAATTAATTTCTGATTACATACACATATAAAAAGATATGAACAGCAGAACTGTCACTCCTGCATGTGGAGATTTCTCCCACATAACTTCCATGCATTGGAGTTCTAGGTAATGAACATGAGAATGACGCTTCCCATTTTTGTCTGCTACAAAACAGAATAATTTCATCTTTCAACAACATTGAGCTTCTCTGGTTCTTGACCAAGACTTAAATTTTTTTTCATTAGCTGTAACACTGACTGGTATATTAAGTGTTTCTGTAACTTTCTTAGTTTAAGGATTAAAAACTATTCTCTTTATGCGTTTGGTGGAGATAGAGGTAAAAAAATTAGGCATGATGTAAAACAGAGAAGCTAATTAAGAAAATTGCACTAATTTTAAAAATTTAAATTTAAAAATTCATAAACAGAAAACTCAATGAATGCTAAAGCCTCTAATTTTCCTTCTCATTCACAAAATTGTTGACATTCTGCTTGATGGCCTTTGAACCAGAAAAATTTAGTCATGTTTATTTACATATTAGCTACTTGTATCTTACAGTTTTAAAAGCTTTTTGTGCTGCCAAACAACTAGTATCAGAATGTGTTCGCTTAGTCATCAGGAGTTGTCACAAATTTAATCTGTAATGCATATTTATGACTATTTATTTTAAAGCTAATAGGTCTATTCATTTCATCAGTCTTCTAATTCTTTACTAAAATTGATTATTATTAGGATTGTCATCTACTCCCTTACCTTTCTACCCTGCTTTTGAGATTCTGATGCTGGGGAAGAGGAGGAATAAAAAAAATTGAGATACAAAATGAATCAAAGTGTGTCTTGCAGTTAGAAACTATAAGTGTATTGAGTATTATGAGCATGTTTAGGCTGTAACATCGTCTTCATATTCATGAGGTGGTATGTGGGAGCCCTTATGACCATAGATCAAGTGTGAATTTCCTAGAAATCTTAAAATATATATTTCTTGCACAGTCTCTTCAATTCTGTTGTGTCTCTAGAGCCAAATGTTGTTGAGCTGTGCATTGTGGTGTCAAATCTAACTTCAGCAGCAATTTGGAGTGAGGGCATAAGGTGAGTTCATTGTTGCAAAAGAGCCTTTTGGATAAGAGTGAAACAAAGTTCCCAAGGAGATGCAAAGCTCTTTTCTGAGTAATCACAGGTCTGATGTGATTTCATTTTCTGGCCCGTGACAGTGCAGGAGTTTTATGTCCGAATCACTTGGTGGCAATGTGATTGATTGAATTTGGCTTAACTGTTTTCCTTGTCAACAAAGCATTTACTGATCTCAGTAATAAAGGGGAAGCAACTCCTCTGGTTATAGGGCTTAATCTTGAAAGAAGATTCTTCCAAGATAAAATGATCGAGAGTATTCATCTGGCTGAATAATTGATACAATGTGGATCAAAAGGTAAACAGAGACATAGATACATACTAGGAAATGGAATACAGTCAGATGAGTTGAGATTTCAGTTCCGTCTCCTTAGATTTGTAACTGTATTTCTCTGTAATACTTAAGCTATGCAAACGTATTACTGAGTCCAAATTCTTTCTAGGATGAAGTAGAGCTGATGGGTGTCACCTGTCAGAGCAGTCATTGAGAGCTTACTTCAGGGAAAAGATTTGTCAAATGTGCTAAATCAATTAAAGTTCAAAAAGGAGAAAAATAGCAGATATGAGCATCCAGAGCTCAATTATGCGTCTCCTGCAGCAGAACTGTTGTTGGTGTAGGGAAATAGTATTCCGTGGAACATGGGTGCCAGGAGATAATATAAACTTGGAATTCCTAATGCCTACCAGGTACTGGGAGACAGGCAGCACAGTGTAGGAAAGCATTTGCTGTAGCTTTTAAGATACACTAAATCTTTGCCCTTATTTGTCATGTGTATGAGAGGAAGGTGGTTTCTTACCCTTTCATTTCCTATTTAGATGGACTTGCTTTCAGCAGCACCTACAACACTGTGACTTGCATGCAGGAGCTGTGGAACTTTTGTTCTCTGTACTCTTGTTCCTCTTCTCTAGTCTTCTCCTGTTCTTACGAGCTTTATACCGTTAATTAGAAGGACCTCAATTAAACAAGCCACAACTGCATTTTAGAGGGCTACTTTCTGAAACTTTGAACTGCTTCTGTTTTCCCTTACGGTGTTGCTAAGCAATCATTAGGCATATCTGACAGCTTCAGTGCTATCATTGCACATTAAATGTGGTAAAAAGGAATATGATTTGTTTGTTTAAACTACATAACTACAGAGCTGACTTGGGATCGTTATATAGTTAGAAAAAATGAATACTCCTCTGAAGCTGCAACATTTAAATCCTAATTTTATAACCGGTTTTTAGAATTTAATCCCGTGGTTTGAAAATTAATCTAGACAAAGAGAAGGTTGTCCTACGGTATCAGTCATAAGCCTTTTAAAGTAAGCCCTCCAGTACATGCTACTTTCTGTTATCCACTCACAGCAAAAAGTTCAGTTCCCTGGGTGAGACACTGGGGGTTGCCACTTTTGTGCAGTATCCACAGCATGAAAAGATTTAAATTAAATGTTAATGGAATATTCCTGTAGTTCAGGGTTATTGATATTTCTTAGTGAACTTGGAAAACAAAAAAGTCTGCACCTTTTTGGTAAATTAGAATGGTAAACTTTGGTATTTCTTGCGTTATTAGGAGATTGACCTGTAGTTTGATAAAACTATTTAGTACATGCTCATTTGCTATATTCACAAGAATACTCGTCTTATGGCTATTCCATTATGGCACGTTAAAGTTGATATAAAAACACACTTTAAAAATGATGTAAGGGCTCTGACTTCATAGTCAAAATGTTTCTTCAAATAATACAAATTACATACTTAATACTTATTCTTTTAAAATACAGATTATCATCTTGCTGATGTTTATGCTAGGAATTAAAAATGCATTTGTTTACATATAGCAAATGCTTGGCTAGTATTAAAATATAGAAGTAAAAGTTCATGACCAAAAAGTTTACAGCTGAAGTAAAATTTGTGGCTGTGATTGGAGTTTGCATTTGATGGGGAGAGGCTTGTTCCCAGTGGCTTTAAAAAAAAAACCAAAAACCCCATCATAAACAACAGTACCAATTAAATCCAGGTGATAATTCTCCTTCCTGCAAGATAAGGCCACTTAGTTAATTAGGAATATAAAACTAAGTAGAGAATAAAATAATATACAGGCTGATTGAGTCATAAGGTTGTGCTCAGGTACTTATCCTAGGAATGTGGCGAAATGACAAATTACGTAGTATAACTGCAATTGCATCGTGTCCTTGTTAGGTACTTGAGTCTAACATCATTGCTTAAAAGTAAGGTAGGAGGAGTCTGCAATATTACTTGCATGCGATTTTAAGCCACAGATACTGAGTCTGTGCTGTAGAATTTAAGATACTCTGTCAATTATTTATGATAAACTCTGAATTTAAAGTAGAATTTTCATGGCCTTTTGACTGTTTGGATTGAGTACTTGTCTGAAAACTGCTGAATTAATCAGCTCTTCCTTGGCCAGTTTTAGTATCTTGTGATATGGGTATCCTTTACCAAGTAATACATACATAAATAAGCCCTTCTTCATGTAGCTAATTATTTTAAAGAAGTGTATTTAATTGTACCATGTATTATGCATAGATTTAATGAGGGTTTTTTTTGGACTAAGTTGTCAGGGAGCTAGAAAACTGTTCTCATGGCAGTCAAGAAAATCTTAATGAATATTCTGTTTCCAGGTTGGGCTGAAATACTGAAAGTCCTGTGCTTTTAACTTGGGGAACAGAATACTTACTCTGGGTGTGAGTTAATGCTACCTCTAGAATATTTTCCTTTGTCCTGCTTTGGCAGTCTGTCATTTATATCCCACTAGGCTGTCATCCTGCTTTCAGTTTAACCCTTTCTAATGAAAATGTTAATAAGTACATTTGAGACATTTGTTTTGTTTCTGTGCAAAGAGAGCAGAGTTAAAGATGCTATTGAAGATCAAGACCATTATATGCTTTGTGGTTTCTGATTTCCAGTGTGATTGTTGCAAGCAAGTGCCAGTATCTTATACCTGAAAAGGAGGAAAGGCAGCTAACATTCTTAGAAGGAGGCTTTCCCAGTGAACTCTTTGTAAACTGTCTATCAACAGGAACATTTTATTTAGTCACCAGTAATAACTTGGAAGTAACACCTGATGATGAGTTTCCTACCTGGCATGAAAACCATATTCCCTGCTGCCTCCCTTATTCTGTCTGTTAGGGTCAGGATTAAAACCTTTCTTTCTGCTCAGTCCTACAAGTGGAATTTCAATCTCTCATACAGTAAATTTTTTAATGGCTGAATGTGTAAAGTGGATGCCATGGTGGTACTTCCATGCATACTTCCCTTTGACTTCTAATCTCTTTTAGATAAACTCCAAGAAAGAGATACTCGGAACACAAAACCAGAAAGAGGTACTTTTAAAATATTCTGCTTGTAGGGCTGCGTGCTTCTGGAAACTTCAATGATATCAAAACACATAACTTGTATTTGGGTCCAAAATGTTAGAAAATCATGGTTGGTTTGTAACACTGCAAGCTGTGTGTTGTCCAAACCAGTTAAAAATATAGAAGGAGGGGGCAGGGAGGAGCCATCACCAAAACACACAGTCCTTTACTAATATTTTATGGCAGCGCAACATTGCCTGTCACCAAGACTACATAATCCCATCTGGCATCATAATGAATTTTATTCTTGAGATTTAAAGTCTTTTCTGAGGAAGGCTGCAGTCTTTCTGTGCTTACCTAATGCAGAACTCGGTCATTCAATATGGCAGATATTGCACAGGGCAGACCACTGGAAGTGACTGGTTGATCCATGTAAAAATACTTTTTTTCAAGGCAAACTAAGTAGACTTTTGTCTTAAAGAAAGAAATGAAGAAAGTTTAACAGTGCAGTGCATTGACTCTAAGCTCTAGGAACTCTGCAAACCCTTCCACGTAATTTGTAATCTATCTGGTAGCCATGACTATAATAGATACCTAACTAATAATTTAGGCAATCATATTTATGTGACTTTTTTCTTATCTTGCATTGTGTTTCCTTTTATTGCACAAGCTTATTTTGTCCATCTGTCTTGATGAATTCTTGGTTCTTGAGGTACTGTGTTAATTGAGTGATTTGGTTTGTGGCAGAGATTATCAGCAAGGCTGTTCTGTAAGACCTCTACTTAGTGAAACCCTGGTGTTGAATTCAATTGATAATGAGCATCAGTGTTGGACTGACCTTGCTGGAGCTCTGTGTTAACTCTGTATTGTAAATGCTGACCTGCTGTGGAAGGATGAGGGCAGCTCTTTCACCTGATCTCATCAGATTGACACCAGCTATTTTGCAAGGCAGGAGAAAATTCCACAGTGCTTTTGAACAAGTGGTTTAGTTTTGGTTTTGGGGTTTTTTTGTGTGTGTTCCTGCCTGAAGTTGCATGTCTTGAGTGAAACCAGGATGTATTGATTTACTGTAACCACCTTTTGACCTCTGTGTAGTTTACATCTGGGTCGAGCAAGGGAGCACTCTTCTTTTTATCTTTTTATTGTCATTACTAGTTGTTGAGAGTCACATAAGATATAGATGTTCTTAGTGTATAAGCTACCTGATTCGTTCATTCTTAAGGTTCTAGCTGCTCTTTGTTTTTCTATTTTTCTTCTAGAAAAAAACACTTTTCTTCTTTATTTCGTTTGTATTATTAAGTGAAATTGTACTTGGCGTGACCAATTTAGTGCAATTTTGCACATCATCTCAAGTATGATTCTATGATCATGTGCAAATTCTTTATAGTGTCTTTGCACATACTTAATCTTGTTTTGCAGGTTAACATCTGAAAGACTTTTCCTTTCTGAAAGTGAGCTTTAGAGGTGGTGTAAGAGCATTGCAGAGTTATTTTTTCTTTCAGAGGCAGTGGAATAACATTTTTTCCTTGCCTAGTTTTGGTTTCATTGATTCTGCTGGTTCACTTGTTTGCAGTAGCCCAACATTCAGTTACTTCTGGATTTATACTTGATAAAATGTTGGAGGGGAGAGGGAAGGTGATAACTGAATCCTTATACTTCTAAATTTTTAGATGTACAATTCTGCTATTAGTTTTATAATCCCTGCATTAAGTGTCTTGCTAAATTATGAGGCTCTTAACCCTGGATTTGCAGGATGTGCAGTTCCGAATCCACTCCTAATGTGGATTTGTGCTATCAAATGTGATTGTAGTTGTGTGTCCCAGGCTGCTATGCGGATCTTACTTTTTTCTGCCACTGATGAGAGTGGTTTTATATGATGGTCCTTGCATTGTGCATGCTGCCATTAGTAACATTACTAAGGGCTATGAAGTGCTGTTAGCTGGTTATATTATTTTTGTCCAATTCTATGTTATTATTTAAGACATGAGAAAATGCACCAAACTGTGTTAATACCAAATTTTAACAAGAAGTTCCATTGCACACAATCTTCTGCAGCAATGCCTTGAATGCATCAGCATTTCTAGTGTCTTAAATTCCCATTAACGCTGTTGATATTCTGCTTGTTTTCAGCTGAAGATCCTGTTTTTGCATGAGGGCTTACGCTCTTGGAATATAAATTTCTTTGGACTCTAGCATTTAAATATTTTGTCTGTATGCGATCTGTAGTTTCCTTTTTAAAATGCCATTTTCATTGCCAGCGATGGATGGAGAGTTATTTTTATGGAAAATAATGACAAAGCTGATCAGGAAAATTTTAGTAGTAATAAGTAATGTAAAGCTGTCTTAATATATGCTGTATTTCTGAAGATTATGATCCACCATTGTCATGTCTATGAACTGCTGGCTTTGTACAGGCTCTCTGAAATATATGACAAGGTAGAGATTATTTCAGTTGCTTTTTCTTCTACAAATTCAGACTTTGTCAAGTATTGCAGTATGCTTTTGTGTTATTCAGTACATTTTCAATGGAGTTTTATTGCAAGCATTGGTCCAATGTTGTATTTATGTATATATTTGGTTACCTTTGATAGAATTCTGCAAAATAGTACCTATTCACCTCAGCGGGTATTTACATTTGCATCTAATAGAATTGAAAGATCTAAAATGTAAGATTTTTTGATAGTAACAGAAAATTGGGAAACAAGTTATCTAAGTATGGATCCTGAGAACAAACATGAAATTAATGTTGTATATTTGGATACAGTCCTGGAGTTATGAAGCCTCATTATGATCCAGACCGATACTCATTTTCATTTTATATGCAGTAGTACCCTTGAAGTGGATTTAAATGCTGTTTTCTCCCTATTTTGCAGGGTTTATTTCTGCAAGAGCTGCAGAAATAAGGCTTAGTGTGCATGGGAATCAGGATCCATACTTTGTGTCTGTCCTGCAAGAGAAAAAAAAATTTTCTGTCTGTAAGTGGTTAATTTAGAAAGGAACAGTGTGTGAACATGATATTAGATACTGTTGCATTAATAATTGGGCTTTTGGCTACCGTAAGCAGTGGAATAAATTCAGTCACTTTGTGCTGACCTCTCAGTTGTGCAGTAGAGCTGGTTTAGTTCTGCCTTCTTTATTGCAAAAACTTCTCTCAGTTTATTTTGCAAGCACTTCTGCAGTTTGTGTAATACGCCCACATAAACATACAGACATGTGGCAAAATATGAATAAAAGAAGCAAAAATCCTGCTACTGCCAATATTTATTTATTTTCTCCAGAGTTTATTCTTAAAATCCCCACCCATGCTGGCTGTAATGTAATCCAGTAGCTGAGAATATTTTTAAAGACAATTTTGTCATTGGTGACTTTATTGGTACTTCAAATGACAGCTGACCAATTTAATAAGAAAGCAAAAGCAGCATGTGATTCCCAACATGTCGTAGGAGTAAGTTATAATGGGTTTTGCAAGTGATGAGGTTTTGGTTTGGTTTTAATTATAAATTTTCTGACTTGCTGGCAACTATTACTGAAAGTCTTTTTGGTCTTTGAATAGCGTGTGGTTGTATTGAAAGCATTAAATAGTAGCTTAAATAAGCCTTCCCAGCCACACAGGTTTTCCAGTGGGAATGGTTTGAGACGGAGTGATTTCCTAGTGGGCACCCTGGGGTGTCAGGTTTCTGGTGAGCAAAGGTTCCTATGAAAACAATCTGGGTGCTGGGTCTGCCCTCATGAGCAGCAGCAGGGCTGTGTCAGCTTTGTGGAGCACACATTGATTTTCCAGCTCCAAAACCTGTTCAGTGACTAAATAGCTTCCTTTTTTTCAAGGGGAAGGAAAAGGGACGAGTGAGAGTTTCTGGTCTGGGGTTTCTGCAGCCTCAGGGGTGGCAGTGGTTTTCCAGTGAGGAGGCCTCCAGGAAGGGGGAGTGAGCTTGGCTTCAGAGCAGAACCAGGGCTGCTGGAAGGGAGGATGCCGATTACAATAATAAACAAATGCCAGGGATACATTACCACATGGCTGTCAGAGCAGCCAGGACCAAAGGAGGTAATCCCCAGCTAAGGATGCAGAGGTTGCAGCAGGACCACAGCTGAAAATTTTGGGTTTTTTTTTTTTTTTTTTTGCTTAGACAAAGGAAGGGACTTTTTAGATTTCTTTTAATGGGCCTTGGCTATTCTGCAGTCCATCATCCCCTGGGCAAAGCGAAGCAGGCTGGAGGTGGCTTGGTTACAGCCATAGTAACACCAGCCCACTGGTGGCCAGCTGCAAAGAAGGAAGGGAGAGGAGAGGTGTCCTCCTGTCTGGTCATGCTGCCGCTTTTCCTAGGCTGAAGTCTGCCTCATCTCATTTCAACTTCTTTGAAAAGCTGACTTTTGGTGCTTGTTATAAGCAGAAGTTTCTTGGGGGATTTTCTTTTTTTTCTTTTTATTTTAATTTTTTTTCTCTTGAGTGGAGCAAGACTTGCTCCTGCTCCCCACCCTCTGCGTTAGTCATATACCGGCAGAGTATAGCTTCTCTTATTTGGGTTACTTGAGACTGAACATTGAGCTTGAGGCCTTCAAGAAGCACTTGGAGCCTGCAGGTCATTGTGGAGGTGAGCTGGAGGCGGTCCTGTCCAGGTGTGGAGACGAGTGTGCCATGGGAGCGGGTTAACCCTGCAAGGAGCATTGCCGGGTGTCAGCGGCCGGTCCCCGGGTGCCCAGCCTGTCGGAAGGAGCAGGGGCAGGGAGGTTGCAACAATGACATTGCATGAACTGCTGACGGGGAAACACAGCCTGAGAGAGGGACATGTTCAGGAGCTTGTGGAAAGTTTTAAGACACTATAGATGGGAAAACAGAAATCTTTTGAAGGCTCTAGACCTGTCTTGGATGACGCAGCAGGAAAATGTAGGTTTCCGTGGGTGCTTGATGATGATTGGCCTGAACTTCAGCCTACGTGAGTTGCTGGCAAAATTTGAAAAGGTATGATAATGAGTTTCATATGCTTATGCTTTTGGAAAAGATTATGCCTTTGAAAAGTATCCAATACATAGGACAGGTTGATGTTAAGCTTGGGAGGCTTTCTGTGTTGCGGTTAAGGTGCTCATGTGACCTCTGTTTGCCTCTCAAATGTGGAAGCCTACTGCTTCTTCCCATTCGCATTGCAGGCCCTACAAGATTAGTTTTAGAGCATGTACTCTGATCATGGTGGTTTTTTTAGGTTTTGTGCTTTTGGGTTTTTTTTCTTCCCAAAGGAAATGATAGGGAATTTTGTATTTTGCTAAGTCAAGGGCATAAGAGAACTTCCTGGGATGTCTGTCACCTTACTTGGCTAATTGCATAAAGGAAGTACTCTGCAGTTTGCCATTAAATTTAGTTGAATGTTATCTTAGTTGAATGGGAAAATCTCATGATGGCTTTTATAAGTAGAATTACCTCCCACGAATGTGCCACTTTCCAATTATTTCTTCTATTCTTTCAAGCTAGCTACTTTTTTTGCCTTACCGGGACGTTTGGTAACAGTAATGCTGAGAGGCAGGAGGGTTGATTTTGCAGTAATTGCATTGATTAGCAAGAGATGTGAGAGTGTTCAAAACCAAATTGTTTTCATCTAATTGTCGGCACTTCTATTGAAACCTGGACTATATGTTTGTAAGTATTGTTAGCTTGGCTTTGCGTCTATATTATTTATTAATTTTTTAATAACATTCTTCCTGCAAGACCAGAGTCTGTAACAAAATAGATGGTAATTTATTTACACATTGAGATAAAAAATGTAAAATACTGTGGTCACAAAACAGGAGAGCAGATTGTAGAGCCTGTTTCTGTCATTTTCTGTTCCAAAGGTATAAACTTCAATATGTTTTGTTTGCTTTCTTAAAATGCAAATCAGCACTGAATAGTAGTGTAATGGGTGTTGCTAACTGGACCTAAAAGTCACATAAAGTAAAATTAAGCCTTTTTTTTTTATGTTTGGGTTTGTATAATGATTTTACCTAATTTCAAAATCATAATAAACCTTGGTCCTTGGAAGACTGTTGTAACTGGTTTGGGTTTGTTGGATGTTTTAAACTCTTACTTTCCTACAGCAGCTAACTTCGGACCTAATAAGGCAGATACCGTTCAGTATCCCACCACCCTGACCACTCCAGAAGTAGTAGTAACAGTATTTGTGACAGTTTTTCTTCACTGTGTAGATGACTTTATCTACTCTTCCTCCCAGTTTGTCAGCTGGGCTTCTCTGTTCTCCTGTAATTGCTGCTGGTAGCCTTTAGAAAGTAGGACATGTGCCTGGACTCTTTGAGATGCTTCATGACATGGTTAAGACACAAGTTTTGAAAGCAGTGTTTCTAATGTTCATATTACAGAAGAACAGGCATTCGCACCTCCCCTGTGATTTTGTATATTCCAATGTCTTCATCTCAAAGGAATTGATCAATTCTCAACAAAAGCAAAATTTACAGGTCTTGCAGCTCTTCTGTATTTTTTAGCTTGAAGCTAACTCAGTCATTTTGTTCCCTATTGTGCTGAAATTTGTAACCCAGTGTAGGAGGATGTTACGGTACTGGAGAAAAAAATTAACATCTTGGGTGGTGAACTTCAACCACAAATTCTAATCTGTGCTAACCTGAGCAAGTTTTCTTTTTTTGTTTGTTTTAGTGGTTTTTGAGGGTTTTTTTTGTTGTTGTTTTTCTTTCTTTGAGCAACTTCCCCTCCTCCCCTGCTTCATCTCTTCCTTTCATGATTCCCCGCACACCCATCCTGTTCTTTTTAACTTGTGGAGTTTACTGCCAGGAGAAACAGTGTTACAAGAGTGATACTGGCTTGCAAACTACTTGAACATTCTGGATTAGTATATGTTGTAAGGAGAGAATTATGAGTCTTGTTACTGTGGTTGTAATGCAGAAGCCAGATGGCATTTGCAGAAGCTTGCATGGTGTTCACTCTATGCAAAACCAGTTGTGTTACAATGGAGTGGGCAGGGCCACTTTGGCTTTGTTCAGTCGCAGTTACATGACTGCTGGAATTAGTATTAATGGGTTTATGATGCCCTTCAGATTTTGGGTCAGTGCCATGTGATGGAGCTGCAAGTGTGCTCAAAGGCAGGCTGGCATTCTCATCCTTCCTAAGTGTGTCGTCATTCTTGCGATGAAATGAGTCCTTACCCACACCATATGTCACCTGTTAAAGTACTATCCATTAGGTTTAAGTGCAAGTCAAGACAGCTTTTTGGAATCTTGAAGTGTTAGTGCAAAGCTTTTGGTAGTCCAAGCATTTGAATAATAGATATGAAAAATATCCCAAAGTGGTTTTTTCCCCCCAGGTTTTTTTTTCTTCCCGAAATGTCTGAGAGCTTAGGTAGTAATTAAATTTTTGTCATATCTAAAGCCAACTGCTTAAATGATTCGCTTTGATCTTATATTATTGTCACAATGGCTTTAGTGTTACCCAGTGTGGTTTGTGTATTATGCTTTAGAGAGGTTTAATGTCTGTCTTTATACACACTCCTGCCACTGGAGGATTTATGGTAACGGCAATTATGCCCGGGGTTTTGCATGTGTAGTACTTTTCTGAATATGAATTCATTATAAACTGGTTGCTTACAGCAACTGCCACTGCAAGCCTCTGAAAACTAAATGGCATGAGCCTTTCAAAGGTTGTGACTGTCCTCTGACATCAGAGGGAAGACTCCCTGGATTAGATGAGTACCTGGATTCTTCAGAGACTTTTCTTCAATTGTCTCTTTTTACAACAGCATACCTCCCTCCCTGCTGCCCCCAGCATTTGTAAGGAAGAAATAAGTCTCGTTTACCTTTCACAATGGCCACTTTCATATGCCTGTATCATGCCTCAATTCTTACTTTGTCCTTAAGAGTCACAAAAAGTGAAAACCTGTGAATGAAGCAGAGGCTAAAGGGAACATCTGACACAACAGTGTTCCCAGAGGCAGTGGGCAGCAGTAGGTAAAATATATCTGGTTCAATATAGACTAAACAGTATACTATTTAAAAAAAAAATACCCATTCCCTTGCTGCCTCCTGTGAGACCTCAGAGAAAGATATTCTGGCTGATGTCTGTGGCTCACAGTTATGTTCTTTTGTCATTGACGTTTTTGTTCCAGTTGTTGCAGCTGGAAGAGTTTTCTGCAGATACTTTGGTAAGCAGTCATCATCTTTATTCCTGACCTCTAAAAGAGGTGAGTGCAGACTTTGCTGACTTCAACATTGTCAGAGAAGACCATGGGCGATCATTTTTGTGGGACTTCCAGTTCTTGTATCAAGTCTAGTGTCCTGTTCCAGTCACAGGCGTGTTTTGTGTTGGGTGGAAGTATAAAATTGTCCTGGCAAAGTAGCCCAGAGGTAACATTTGCTGGGGAAAATGCATTTTTTTCCAGTTATTTTTCATTCATGAGGAGTCAACCTCAGCCCTACTAACTCCTTTTAAGATCTTCATGTGGTTCAAAAGCCACAGCAGTTCGCCTGTTTTGTGGCTTGCACCTAGGGATTAAAATTACATAGCAGTCTGTGTGCCAAAACAAAACTCTGCTAGTCTTGTGGCACAGCATCAGCATTGGACCTGTAAATCCATTTCTTACATTTTCTTGCCACACGTGGTCTGTGTACTGTAATGTGCCATCCCTGCCCTATAGTCAGATGTTTAGAAAAATTCGGTGGAATTCTGTTCCTGATAAACAAATACTTAAAAATTTCGATGTAATGCAGGAATTTGCTGTGTAGTGGGTTTAAAAGGCATTGGAGTGAGCTGTTGATAAGTCCCATATGTAATTATTTTTAAAAAAACAACCATTAGGTTATCTTTTGGTATAGAATGCTATTGACTTTTTCTGTAAGAGTCTGAGTTTTGTGTCATCATACGTATTAAAAACTTGATTTAAGCTATCTTGATGGTAAAATCTGTAGTATTATAAGCACATCTGTTTATTTACCTTACAGAATAAAATAACTTCCCTGTTTTAGATCTTTGTATCATAAAACTAAGTGCTTTAGGAGTCTTAATTGTGTGAATGGAATAGACTAACATTCTACGTTATAAAATGCATCATTTCTTCCACTTTAATTTTGGTGTGGATATGTGGAGTTTTCTCTCAGCTGTTGTGTTTTTACCTTCAACAGAAAGGTTGAGGCCCTTTAAAGAGGAAAATATTTTGCCTGTATTAATGACAATCAAGATGGTCTGAACAAATAAAATCTGACAAAACATGGGGGGAAGTTAATATGCTAACAGCTAGTGGGGTTGCAGGGTTAATCAATGCAGCAAAGACAGCAAAAAAAAAAAGTGTAAAAAAAGACAGCAAAAGTGTATTTTAACCTGTTTTAAAGTACTGAAACTCAGGGCAAAGAAAAGGTAGTTGTCCAAAGTCACATAGTAGCTCAGCTGAGGTGCTAGAGCTTTGCTGATGCCCCCTTTCACCTTGTCCTCATCACAATGACTTCTTTTTATTTTCAGTATTTTTTATGAAATTTGGATTATAACGCAACCTGCTGTTTTATGTCTACCTCTCCACAAATTGCAGTCCATAGTGTACAGTAGTTGAATTGTGAAAATGCGCTTCTGGTAGTTGTAGTCATTTAGTTTAAGGACATAGATTGTAGTAAAAATCTTTCATTGCATATGACCTAAAGCACTACATAGAGTTTGAATTTCACTGGGATTTGTAAGTTTGCTGCAATGGAAAGAGACAACATGGCTAAGACTGAATCCATAGTGTCTGAGTTGGAAATGATTTCTAGTGCATTTGCAAATCATAGAATCATAGAATAACCAGGTTGGAAGAGACCCAACGGATCATCGAGTCCAACCATTCCGATCAAACACTAAACCATGCCCCTTAGCACCTCATCCACCCGTGCCTTAAACACCTAGTACTAGTTCTTAGTACTAGTGCTTAGGAGTACTAATGAGAATAAGCTCTCCCTTCCTTTGCCTAAAGAGCTAAGGTGTTTGGACTTTTCTTGCTGATATTTCAGGACATCCAAGCTGAGATTGATGCCCACAATGACATCTTTAAAAGCATTGATGGAAACAGACAGAAGATGGTGAAAGCCTTGGGAAACTCTGAGGAAGCCGCCGTGCTGCAGCACCGGCTTGATGACATGAACCAGCGCTGGAATGACCTGAAGGTGAAATCAGCTAACATCAGGTAAGTAAAACCAAGACATGAATGGGGGATGATTGCCGTCTTCTAAAAAGCTTGAGAAATATGACCGTGTCAGTGAAGTGAAATTTCTGTTTTCTTCTGTAAAAGAACTGTTGAGCCCAAATATATAAACTTGGTGCACTTGCTCACCATGCAGACTTATCTACTTGCTCTTCTCTCTGTAGGGCTGCGCAGCTGTAACTTGCCAGTCTGCACTAAATTTTCCAGAGACTATATTGAATCTTTCCTTGTTGTAAATAGATAGCAGTTTCAATGAAGTAATTCTGTGAATCTACAGTTACTGTGAGGAGAAAGCAGGGGTTTATTGTTTTTACCACTGAAATGAATAATTTGATAGGACATGCATCTTAATTGTCTTGATCCATATTGGTAGTAATTGTTTTTCTTTTGCTGCTATTCAGTTAAGAAATGTTTTAAAATACATACTAATCAAGGAATGCATTTTACAGAGGTTTTTTTGTTTGTTTTTTTTTTTTTACCCTACCGGTGCTAAGCTCACTGACTGTTCAAGTGTAGCCGTTGTTAAAATCTTTGGGATCTTGTTTTGGAAGCAGATAGTACCATATTCGTTAACGCGCATAAAATTCCGTATTAAAATTACACAGAAAAGACTTCCTAGAGCTTTTATTGCAACTGCTTACTTTTTGATTATTCTTTTAATAGAATAGAACACTCTTAAGCATTCATATGAATTTTCCGAAGGCTAGAAAAAAATGTGTTGAGCTTGGAATTCAGGCACAAGATTTTGAAAAGCACAAGATAGAGGGGAGAATGTGACATTTACTTTTCATCTCCACTTATCCCATCACTAACCTGCTAAACAGTTAAGTGAAACAAGTAAATCAGCTCCATGAAAGTTAATAGGGAGAGACAGAGGAACCAAGCAGTTTGATCTGGGGTCTTACAGAGACTGGCTGCACCGTACAAGTGGTTTAATGCAAGAGCTGTTAAGCTTGGGCTATTGTGAGCTTTTCTCACAAATAAGTCAACACAAGACAAAAACATGCTTATGAGGCAGTAACTTAGCAACTGTGGAGTTCTAGCAAGAGCAGTTTAGTTGCTTGGCCTTTTCTGGTGTTGATCATAATTGAGAAGTTGATGGACAAAAAACAAAGGCCTTTAAGCCATTTACCCTGGCCACCTGTGAGTTTCAAGTCAGTAATACAGAGACAGCGATTGTGCAGTGAATGCTCAGAAAAGTAGGAATACCAGCTCTTCTGAAGACGTACCCATCTTTTCACTTCTATGTCATTATGGCACGGGTGGCATTAATGCTTGTATTGGTCTGCTGGTACCTGCAGTGCTGCAGAGCTGCATATCACTGAGGTACAAGTAGAATATAGGCAGGTAAGAGAATACTGGAGCAAATATGAGAGAAGTAAATTAACCTTTCAAATCACAATCACCACTGAAAGCAGTGTAGCATTTCTGAGTTCATGTATTTTGCCCTATTCTTTGATTGCAGTTCACTTTTCTATCTCACGCAAGGGTGATGAAAACCTTCATAGGGAAATAACAAAGCATAGGGCTGATATGAAGCCAGTGTGTTGATGTAGCTGTTTGCCTTCAACTTTTACTTTCTTGGTGTACCTTATTTCAAGGATGAGTTGGAAAACAAAACTGTATGGATGAGTCTTGTGAGAATAGCTTATAACAGTGTTAGATGCTGAGACTGATGATTGAAAATTCTGATTGTTTTGTTATTGGTTTTAGCTTGGGATAGTGCTTCTAAATTAAAGTTTCTCTAAGTTCTTTTTCCAATATTTTCAGCTATGTGTACATTCTGATTATGTTACTCTTTAGTTGCTGAAAGTACTGCTCTCCCTTAGGGACAGTATGAGATTTTTCTTTATCACTTCATTCCTCAGAGCTGATGATGTTAGTCACTGTGACTATACTCCCTTGCTACTGTAGCTAAAGGGAGTTCCAAACTGAAGAAGCACCCATGATATACTTCTAAATACTTGGAAACTACTTAACTTTTAGTGACTATGGACACTATCTGAGAGGATTATATCTCTCCTTGAAATTTCTCATAGACTTATTCATGCTTCTTTCCTTTTCTCTCTTCGTTATCTTATTCCTAGGAAGAAAACAAAGCTGCGGATTTGTGCAGGTCTGCCTTTTAGGCCAAATGTTTGAGAGATTCTTTTCTCTTGGTGCAGAAGGTGTGACGATGTTAGTGTTTGGGGGAGGGAAGAGCTAAAAGTATGAGAGAAACAAAGGAGGATTCTCTATACTTAGACCACCCAGTAACCTTTTTGATTCCATGTGTTCCCTTGTTGCTCAGCAGGGAAAGTGTTACTTCCATAGCAGAAGCAAAAGCTGAGGAGGTCTCCAGCTGTGAAGAGAGCTTCTCAGGTCAACAGAAGGGGTGCTATGTCAGAGATCCTGCTCTCCTGGGTGATTTTATTTGGGCTGGGTGGAGGAGGGGTGCTCTCAGTCTGGTCAACTGGAGGGGCCTTCTGTGTTCTTCAGGCTCATCCGGGATTCCCTTAGGAGTGCTTCTGGATACTATGTAGTTGATGCTGGAGAATATTGTTCCAGCTAGTGCTAAGCACAATCCTGAACACTGCATTGCTTCAATAAAATAAGAAGGATAACATTAAAGGAAAATCCAAGCTGATGCAATATAGTTTCTTCTGTATGTTGTTGTTCCCTGCCCTCCCCCTCAATGTCTTTCTGACCGTTCAAGAGAGAGGTTAACTTGCTTTGTGTTCAGAGGAGAATTTTCAAGTCCCTGTTAGCATTGCTTATTTCCTCTGTAGCCCTTAGTGCTCCAGTCCTACAAGTTTAGCTTGCACTAGACTTTGAAACGATGTGCTAGTGATGTTTTGCTACTGTCATTATCTGGCATGCACATTGGTACTCATTAGTAAATTACAATGCATTTAATCTAGTATCATATGCCACATCACTCACATTAATATCAGGTGGTTACATTTTTCACTATTAATATTATTACAATGTATGTTAAAATAAGTGAGTTACGCTTAAATTGCCCTGTAACTAGTTACAGGGGTTCCTCCCTTCTCCCCCCACTTACAAAACTACAATTCATCTTGTATACAAGGATTCTGCTAAATAATTAGAGCAGAATCTTGACGCCTCAGAGAGTTCCAGGTTTTAGGATTGAGAGCTGCTTAAATGAGCTAGATATAGTAACAAATCATGACAAATACAGACTTTCATTATCGAATGTGTGGAAAGCTATAGATCTGAACATAATAATTGCGGTTGCTTCTGGAAATTCAAAAAGATGGTTTATTTTTGTAGCAATTTGAATCTAGCAACAGAACTGTACAGTCAAATGTGAGCTATCTTGGCTTAGATGAGAGGGCAATGTCTCTTCTCTGACTGATTATTCGGGAGTTGTAACTGTCACTTCCACAAAGGAGGGCTGGTTCTGAGTATCCAGCACCTGAGGGTAACACATATGCAATGCTTTGCAGCTTTGTATTTTTATGGGATGTTAAGCTAGGACAAAGGAGGTTTACATTGTATGTAGACTACCCTGTGATGTTGGTAGTGTTGACCCTATGTGTAACTGGGGGCTTCAGGGGCCAATTACAGTGAATGTTCCAGCTATGAAGCAGGTATCTTGTGCATGAATACACTGTGGTGTTACCACCATTCTTAGGGGAAGAACAAGTTCATTGTCTTGAAAGTAGTTCTGGTTAGTGCATTTTAAAGAACTGAAAAGAAACCAGGAGAGCTGAGACAGGATGTTGGCTCAGCTGTTTAGAACTGGACTATGAGCAGCTTGCTCGAATTCAGTGTTGAGACAAAGATATCAGTGACAGCAATCAGGGACAATGGAAATAATGATGCACAAAACAGTAGGAAGCAAAACATTTCTTCTAACAAGTACTTCAATCTTTTCTCCCACCTTCCCCCTCAAGTAGCTACCTAAGCACTTTCCTGAATTAATTAAAGGAGAATAGGCTCCTCTTCCTGAAAGTAGCTAGTTTATCCTTTTCAGAAATGTGTTTGTTTTTTTTTCCTTGTATCTTCCTTACCCTCAGCACTTTACTGGCAGCTTTTTTTGGTTCATCTATCCTGGCATTGCTGGGAAGTCCCAGTGTACCCAAACATAAGCTTGCCTTGAAATTAACCTTGCAGCACATCACCTCTTCAGTCCAACTATTATCATATCAGTCCCAAACAGTTACCTGAATGCCGTTTGAGACGGTAATATGAGAAGTGAAGTGAAAGCTTCAAGATGCTAATTATAGTAAGTAAGGAAAAAAAGATAAAAATCCACACACAAAATAGTAAAGGAAAAATGTAGGAAATGATAGTAAAGTTTAGTTCTTTCTTCTGTCAGAAGCCAGGCAGGAAGATACAGAGCTGGTGTCAAACTGCACTGAAAAGGACTTATCTTTTCTCCATCACCTGTGGATTATTTACTGGTACAAACTTAAGTACATGCTAGTCTTAAATGAATTTATAACATAGAATGACTGCAGCTGTGTAGGCACTGCAGGGAGAAGCCATCAAATCAAGGTATTTTGGAAGAGATAGAAAAGGGTATTGTGGAATCTGGAGGGTTTACCAGTTAAACTGAGGGACAGACTAATTGTGTTAATTCTCTAGTAATCACCACTGACTAAAGATGATGTATTAAATAATCCAGGTCACTGAGATTTTCAGCAGCACAGGCACTTTGCTGTTGATCGCTGCTGAGAGAACTTGTTGCTTTCACTGCTGGAGAGTCAAGGTTTTGGCATTGAAGAGTTCAGTATTGCAGTGCTTTAGCTCATAAAATGATGCTTGTGATTTGTGCACTGTGTTGGTGGAGTCACAACAAAACACAGCGTTTCTTTACATTGCTCAGACATACAATGTTCAAGATTTTAGATAAGTTAAGGCATCAGGTACATATTTTTCTGTATTCCCCCAATTTTTCTCTGCTTATTAATGTCGTGAAAAGCCAGACTCAATGATCAATGCCAATTTAATTACAAAGTAAGGTATTTTTTTCATGCAACGTTGGGTATGCAGGAGAGAGCTCCACCTAATGTGCATGCAACTTCCAGTACTATTCACGAGGGCTGTATACAGTCAAAGCATGCATATTTGTCACTTTTCCTGGAACAGGTGTGTCTATTGTAATCAGTTCTTGGAATTTATTTACATAAGTTTCCTCCCCTTGGAGCATGCACTTTGCCCTCTGGAGGTCTTCTTCAGGGGTCTCTGGATGAAGGCCGTAGATCTTCCTCACAGCTGAACTTTTCAACTTTCCTTCTTGTGAGTGCTTTTAGACTCTTTGGGCACCTCTTCAAAGTTGCATCTCGTCCTGGCTGGTTCTTCTTTCTCTTATCATTGTACTAGCCCTTGTTGTCTGGCTTAATTAGATGCAGTCACATTCTTTCCCATTATTTCTAACTGCAGCCTTGTTAAAATTCCTTATGTAAGCATATGAATCTAGGCACAGGCTAGCTAAAAGTTATTATTCAAGCTAATCCTATATTTTTCTTCTGAAATCACAGAAAAACCTATACATAATATTCAAGTATATAGTAGGTTAGTAACTTCTAACAAATAATTTCGTCCTTCATTATTTTGATTTGTTGTACAAAATGTTTTTCTTTTTCCAGACAAAGTTGCTTTGCAGTTAAACTCTTGAAATGTTCCTGTCTTAGTGGTGGAGAAATTTTATGTGTTTACTGCATTCCCATGCTGATTTTGCTATTTGAGGCTTTAAAGATGCTTTACTGTTTCACAGGACTCACCTGGAGGCCAGTGCAGAGAAATGGAATAGACTGCTGACATCGCTGGAAGAGTTAATCAGGTGGCTGAATGCAAAAGATGAAGAACTAAAAAAGCAAATGCCCATTGGAGGGGATGTTCCAACCTTACAGCAACAATATGACCACTGCAAAGTAAGTTGCTCAAGTTTTATCAGGTAAATATGCTACTGTCAATAATAGATAAATGAAAACTTGAGTGAAGGAGAAATGATGAACACTTCCTATTTTCTAGAAAAAAGCTCTATGTCTCCATCCCTTTTGCTTCCCCACCTTGTTCAATAAAGCACAACTCAGATACTCTCTATAAAATTTCATTAAAAAGTTTTCATAGATATGTTCAGTCCAAACACATTTTTTAATGTTTTGTGATGATTGGGATTTTCCTAGCAGGTAAAACTGCTGTTTTACTCTAAGTTAGGGAAGGTATACAGAAGTAAGAACTGGATAAGAATTGTGAAAGCAATGCTGAATGTAAATTCAGTAAAATGATGTAAGTGGCTTCTTACAGGTTACTAAATTGACCGGTAAAGCAGCCCTCTACCCCATACAGATTTATACTGGAAAGATGACTCAAAAGAGTTTTTGAGAACTAAAACATACCTATGCTTTGTACTGTTGTAACTATAACATGCTATTCCAGCTCTTTGGTTTTACTAGTTCTTTTCTGCTTTTGTACATAATCAGGTAGTGATTTCTAAGTATTTTTAGATAATAAAAAGCTCTGTTGCATCTAAAACATATCTTCATTCATGTAGAATCTGTCTCACCAGCTCCAACTTCATTACTAGTGAGGAAGTATTTGCTGTTGGACAAATTCATCCTTGTAAAGCTAGTTCCATCTTGTCATCGTATTTATTCCTCTGCATGGTTTATAGAAGGAAACAGACCAATGCACTAAAATGCTAAGTGCATCACAACTACGTTCTCCTCTGCTACCACAACACTGATGTCGTTTCTGCTGTGATGTTTAGTTAGGGCAGAAAGTGAATTTGACAAAATACTTAGTAATATAGAAATACTGATTTAGAATACTGTGAGGAACTACAGGAAAAAGTAGCTGACATGAGCAGCACTTTTGAGACTTAACTCTAAACTAGAAGAGATTAAAGAAATCTGCAGAGTTTTCTCTTTAATTTTTTTAAAGTAAAGTTATTAAAATAAATTCAGAATCTTGAGGGTTCATCTCTTCCTATTCTTATCCACTTAAAATACCGTGTTCTGCAGGAAAGTCTGCTGTGAATGTTTTATAATGATCAAATGGTGGATTACCAATGCCAAAAAGGAATGAAAAGCTGGAGCAGATCCAAATATGTTTTGAAGGAGATCAGTGGGAGGTGGTAGATCTCTGCAGGTCATTTTTCAGGCGCTTATTTGAGTCTCATGCTAGTTTATTTGTTATTATGATGCATATACTATAATACTGCCAGTGCCTCTCATTTGAAGATCTCAAATCAATTTATAAAATGGTAGGGTTTTATACATCATTCCAAAGTAGAAAAACTTAGGAAAAGTGATGCTGTATGACTCATTTGGGTCACTGGTGAACTGCAGCATTGTGGAGGAAAGAATGCTTTTGGGTTGTTTAATCCTTGCCCTTATGTTTAAAGAATAACTGATATTTTGTTACATGTTGAGGTTAAGACTCTAATGTGCATTCAGGAGCTTTTAGAGGTTATTATTTCATTTTTCTAAAAGGCAATATTCTTGCAATATCACTATTTGATATAGATGTCCTAAGTCTAGTATTCAATATGAATTGTATTAATTGTATGCAACAGCACAAAGTTAAAGTGGCTCTGTGCATCACTTCGTTTTTTTGTACACCTATGCAAACAAGAGCACAGCATTCAATGGCAAACGATGACTGGATGATTATTTTCTAATTATTTTGGTGGGAACCGAGAGATTCCCGTGTATCACGTGATCATACTGTGCCATACCAAACAAGTTACTAGCAGTGGCATTTTACTTTCTATGGAAGTGTTGCTTATTAGTTATTGCCAGAGGAGAGGAGCTGGACTAGAGTTGTCCATTGATTTGATTATCCATGCAGTGCTTTAGTGGTGTTTCTTAGCATGAACTATTCGTTCCTTCCTGAAGCTGCAGTTTACTAATAAGCTACATCAAGCTGAAAAGTGGTTTTTTTTGGATAGAAAGTTAAAACTGGAGAAAAGTAAAAAAAAAAAGAAAAAAAAAATTTAATCCAAACCCCATGGAGATCCTTCTTTTGCTTCCTCATCATCATTAAGTGATTTATCGGTGTGTTTAGGAAACTGAATAAAGATGCCCTTGATTGAGGGACACGAGTTTCATACCTGTGATGATTCCCTGCCCGCCACCCCCACCCCCTCCCCCAGGTCTTATCAAAATCTTGTGGCAGAACTGCCCTTTCAGCAGATAACCTATAAAAGATCTTTATGTAGTTCCACTCTGTCAGTCACTCTGTGCCATGTGGACATATTACTGTCTGGTGTCACTTGCTTTGCATTTAAGTTGCTCCTTTTGGAATATTTACCCTGTGTGAACCTGAAAGCTTTCAGTGAAGATTTGAGGTGCAACTGTATCAGATAAATATTGCAGACATGTGACTCGATTTCTTTTACTACTAGGAATACTCACTTGATTCTTGTCACTGGCTGTCCTGGTACTTCCTTAAATGCTTCTTTGCCCACATTTTTTTTTTAAATGTTAAACCTTCTAAGCATTTCCTGTTATTTGGAATTTTTTTAATCAACCACTTTTTTATGATCCCATGTTGAGGTTCTGCAGCTCCACATCAGCTGGCTTTGAAAAGGGTCTCCCCAGACCTCCCTGAGCAAGGACTGGGTGTCTCTGCTCTCCTCTTTCCTTTAGTTTCACATCTGAGTGTTGCTTTGAAATTGTCCTTGTGCAAATTGAGTGGTTAATACCTCTCTGCCTCTCCACATCTCTGTGATCCCTTTGCTCTTATTTCCAGCTTGCTTACCTAATCATGTCCTTGCTAGTACTTCAAAATGTAAGTGGTGAAATAGTGGCTCTGCTCTGCAAAATATATGCCTGTGATAGTCTCATCTCTTGCTTTTCATCTTCCTGGGTCCTTGGTTCTTCTTGTCTTAGCATTGCTTTTTGCTTCCAGTTATTCAGTAAACGTTCTCGTTGCTAACCTCCTTTTTTCCCCCAGATACATGAAACGACGACTTGTTTGCTTCAGCTTAATGACAGTAATTTTTTAGCTCTTAATGACAATAATTTTATAGCTCTTAATGATAATAATTTTTATAGCTCCTTCTCTTAATATTTCCCCGACTCGGTGCTTGGCTTCAGCTGTGATAGACAGAGAAATGCAGTACTATGTAGCAGTTTGGGTTAGCTCACATTGTTTGTGTGCCTCTGAGTTCTGTTTGGGTGGGAGGAAATAAATGGTTTGCAGTTTTATTTTTAAACTTTTTTTGGTTCTAAAAATCATCCTTCTGTGCTTTAAAATCAAATATTGCCTGCAGTAATGTCAGTCACCTGAATCAGGGCTACAGATGTAGCCTATATTTTACAGATTAACAGAAGTCTTTCATGATTTAGCAAATATTCTACATTTTGGACTGATTTTTTTGTTGTTCAGGCAAACTGTAGTACTTCATAGTCTTATATTAAGTGCTGAGTGCAGTTAAGCAATGAGCGCATCTTGTATAGGTGTTGAGTTGGGCTCTGTGTCTTGCAGGGGTATGGCAAGGGGAATCTTTAGTAAGGGAGCATGAATTTCCTATTTAAATTATTCTTAAAATTTCTTTGTTTTCATGAATGGGCTGTGGTGGCAGTCCCAAGAATACTGGAAAATTCATAAATGCTTTGGGCTGCTGAAAGAAAGTTTAAAAGTACTTGAGTTAAAAAGTCATTGGTATGAAGTGTCCCTATAGCTGAGGCTACAGTCACACTCTGAAGTGCAGAAAACTCATCTGCAAAAGTACTCACACAGGGAATGGCTTATACGAAGAAGAAAGTGAAGGCAGCTCCCTTTTCAGAGTTTATTGCTTGTGTTTTTTCTATAATTCCAGTATCTCACTGTCACCTGTCCTTACCAGCTCAGGTTGTCCCTTACATATGGTTCTTTCCCAGACTTACTTATGAATATTCATTTAGGATTTTAAAATGTCATGCAAATTTTAATCAGCTGCATAGATCACCAACACCACCAAAAATGCCACCCTCCTAACCCCCCACCTGTAACGCCAGCCTTATGTGCATATTTTATTCTGCCAAAAATAACCCTACAAAAAGTGTGAAAAGTCAGTGGGCTGGTTTTGTGCATATGGAAATATCTAGAGTCACGCCTGTGTACAAGAGGAAGGGATGCAGATGTTGACAGCTTGTTCTCTGGAGATGTGCTGAGACCTTTGTATCTCACTTTTCCACTGGAAGAGTTCCTGACTGTAGCTTTTTGAAAGTGTGCTTTTGCTAAAATACAAAAACTGCCTAAATGATATAAATCACTGTGGTTTAGCTTTCAGAGGGAGAACAGGATGTTTCAAATTAAGCAGAAATGGGTATCCTCTCACATAAATCCCGTTGGCATCTGTCTGCATAAATGAACGAATGTGTAGCTAATGCTAAATAATGCATGAATCTTGAATCACGGTATTGCTTAACTTAGTCCATTTGAGCTCAAAATGAATTGGCCAAGGACCTGTGAATGTTTGATTGGTAATTTTATGTCTGTAGATGAGTCATTAATGTTTCAGATACTTCAGACTTTTGGGGGTTACTGTCTATGATTTGTTAATGTAACCAAATGCTGAAAGTTCCAAGAACTTTTCTGTTTTACTTATCTATTGCCTTTTTTCAAAAGTGTTAGTACAGCCAAATGTAAACTGCTTTCTACTTGTTATCCCTTCACGGTACCTTTAATTCCATTGTTCTCTTTACCAGCAGGAAAAGTCCATGAGGAGAAAAAATTTTTCTGGCCTTAAGTTTTCTGTGCAGTTTGGTGAGCCAGCCTGACTTCAGACAATGGGCTTATTCCTACATTAATTCCTACTTAATTATTCTAGATTTGTTTTTCTTAGATTTTTTTTTTCTATGTTAGAATCTGCTTGCATGTTAGAAAGTATTAACTCTAAGAATCAAAATATGACTATTACGATGCCAGTGCTGGCCTAGTCCCTGGTCTTAATTATATTCTAGAAAGGGCTTTATTAATTTGTTAAACATCTCATCACTTAAGATATGAAGCATGCAGAAAATCTGTGCTAAGAAGAGGTGGTCAGCTACACTGCAGAAATATTAATTTTGATTGAGAAGCGAGCTGTGAGAGGATGAGAAAGGCGAATTCAACAGTTGTAGTTGGTAGGAGAGAATCAATATTTTGTTGGTTAGAAGAAGAAATGCTACCTGGTCTGATGGACAAGGCTGTGATTGAAATAGGAGCTAGAGCAATCTGTACCGCGCTGCTGTGAAGTGGCCCTTTGCAGTAAGGGTGTCTTCTCAAAAACTTTATGTTCTGTCAAAAGAGAGAATCCTGCCCACTGGTCAATCAGCATTACTGAATGGTTTGAGAGCTTCTTAAGGAAACTTGTAGTGGATAGCAGTTTTTTAAGGACTCTTAAATTTTTAAGCACTCTGCATATTTGAGAATCCTGAACATTGGTGAAGAAGAGAGATCGTACTATACAAAGAACTTGTCCTGTACAAGGACAGTGTAAGTCATTAAGCTTTAACTGGGACTCTTCATTCTTTGAGGTGTGTTTAGGAGGAAGAGGTGGAAATTGTGGGTGGGAATGTTTTGTTACAGGAAAGGAAGAGTGTAGTTCATGCCTGAAGTTAAAGGGAGGCTCTTGAGTAGAGACCTGTCTGATTTAAAGCTGATTGCTTGCTAAGGATTTGCTCAAACTGATTTGTGTTACATGAATGATTCAGGTGTGTATTACATTGCTCTCCTGGGCTATTTCTCTGAAACAATGATGTGTAAACAAAAGCATGGCACAAGGGATGAGGTTTAAAATTAGAATGTTGATGCAGTGTATTTTTAACTTTGACAAAAAAAAGTTACTTTTCGCTGTATTTCACCTTGTTCCCGGAAGTGTGGTTGTCTTGTAATTAGTCAGGAAATTTGTGGTGGAGCAGTACTTAGTAAATAACTAAACAGTGAAAGAACAAAATATTCTGTCGCAAATGCAAAGTAAAGCTAGTTGTCTTACTGTACAAAAAAAAAAAAAAACAGAATTGTCGGTATATGCATCTCATGTTGCTCTTTTCTGAGGATCCAGTGTCTTTTTTATGATGAAAGACTCCTATATAAACTTTTAAGACCTCAGTGGTTCTGTTTTTAAACCACTGAATAAAGCCTGTTCTTCTTGAAGATTTATAGTTAGCCTCAAATATCCAAGAGGGTGTTCCAACATTGTTCTGGAGGGAAATGTGTAACAGTTGTCAGGCTTGTGTTACAGAAACAGCACAGTGATTTCTCCCTGTTCCTTAAAAGGGTGCAATAAGTCTGGTGCTTCTTGTCTTACATCCCAAAAGACTGCTCTGCTTCCATCATTATTAGTAGTAGCCAATCTACTACCAATGAAATCTCAGAACATTTTGATGCACTAGGATGTACTAGACCATCTGTTTCCTCTCCTGTGTCTTCAGCTGGAAGACCGTGAGTGGCTGTGGCCTGACCTTCAAGGGTGAGCCATGTGCATAGCCAGTGAAGGCGATGGAACAAAAATGTATTGTCTTATTTTAAGCCTCTACCAATTTGCCAACTACTGTTCTCTTAACTACCTCTGTTCATCTCTGTGCTCTTCTGACTCCACTATATCCTTATGGAGGTATCGTGACTAGTATTGCATGTAATACAGAGAATGAAGTTGAATCCATGTTTTACACTGTAAGAAGACAATAGCTTTTTGCCTTGTCCTTTGCCACGATGCTCAACATTTTATTGGCACTTTTTTTGTTGTTGCAGGTACAGATTGAGCAAATTATTTCAGAGACCTTTTGGTCCCAAGATCTTTTTCCTAACCTGTAACTGCCCAGAAAAGTGTACAGGGATTAATATCTAGTGTGTGCTTTAAGATCAGATGGTGTTTCAATTGCATTAAAAAATGCTGGTTATTAGTTGAAACCTAAGGATGATATATCAACACAGCTCCCACTCTGGATCACAGAAATGGATTGGTACAAGGAAATGAGACTGGACATTTCTCTGAATGAAAATATTTTTTTGCTGGGGTCTGTTTTTCCTTAAACAGAAAGCTAGGAAAAATCCACTTAGCACAGCAGCAAATCTGTTTTTCCAACTGCAAGTACTGCTAGAGAGCCACTATAAATAATACAATGGCCATTGCCATATTTTTTTAGGAGCTTTCATAGCTTGTGTTAGGTAGATCTGAAAACTATTTGTCCTCCTCATACCTTTCTCATTCTGAAAGCGGTTTGAGATACTTCCTGTGTAATCACAGAATCTTCTCAAGTCTCCTTGCTTTCTCTGTGATCTGTTTGGATAAATTGGACCAGTAAGAAGAAACATACCGAATTTAAAAAAGCTGTTCACTTGTCATTCATGGTGTGGAATGGAGCTTGCAGGGATCACTCCAAATCTTTTTAGAACCTCTTTACCTAATTGACACTTTTCTATATGAATTTTGTGCAGGTCTGGAAAGTTTTATCCTCTTCCTTCATATGTCCTCAAAGGGCTGAGTCCCCTTTGCAGCATTGTTTTGGAGAAAATTGAATGGGAGTATTGCTTCTTGATAATCTCCATGTTCTTAACTATACAGTGAGAGAGAGCCTGCTGCCACTTTAAAAATGTTTTAAAACTTTATCTGCATTTGCAGTCATGGACTGGCTAAGAATCCATTATATTTTCTGTTAAGGATGTCTTCATCTAGATTCTGCTTCTTGCTGCTGCAGGCAAGCTGATTAGGGGAGAAGAATATTTATTCCAGTTAACTCCTGAACTATCGGATCCTCAATCCCATGTTATTACAGCCAGTAATCCACCCTAGGAACATCAGCAATAAATTGGAAAAATTGTGTTTCCATGGCAGCTGCCCACTCCTGTTTTCATGCAGATTCCTGAGATTAAAGGATAGGCTTTGAAATGTATGTTCAAAATAAGGGAGGGAATAAGGTTCTGATATGTCTCATATTTTTGTCAGTTTTCTCATTTTTGTTCTGATGCTTTTTTAGAATGCAGAAAAAATGAAAAGCTAAGTATTGGTTTAAAGGACAAGGTAACTTTGCAGGAGGTGTTTTAGGTTTGGTTTGGTTTGGTTTTGTGGTTTTTTTTTTTTTTTTTTTTTTACAAGAACTCAGTTATTGGGTATTTCTAGAAAGTTACGTACAACTGTATCTTCTGATCTGAGTTTCAGTGAATTTCTCTCATCCTTGGTGGTCTCAGGTTCTGGGAAACTGTTAGGAAAGTTACTAGAAGCAGCTTTGTTTTCCAAAGTTCTGATCTTTCAGCTTTAGCAGCCAAACATAAAATAGTGCCTAAGGATTTGAAGCTTTCTTGTTAAGAAAACTGCTGGAGGCTTTGTTTGTGCCAGCACAAGCTTCCTTCAAATTAAGTTCGGTGGTGTGCTTCAGAAAGCTGTCATACTGGGTTCAGGATTCCCACTCCTACACTTTCACCTGCTAGGTGTCCTTATGTACTACTTACAGCTTTATCCAGATGGTTTAGTTGTTATAGGGAAAAGATTGGTTTTTTGCTTTTAATCAGATTTGGAATCTGATTCCTCATCTTGAGGCCAGTAACACGAATCCTTTTCTAGCATCACATGCAGTATCATCAGTGGTTGTCCACAATGGAAGGCTCGAGGTACTCTTAATATCAATAAAGTGTAAGTACAATTACTCTATATAGTGAAGGGCCTGATAGGTCTGTGGTGTCTGCAATCATTCGTCATATAGTTATTGACATCACTGTTTTAATCAATAGTTTACTGAAATCTGTTGAGCATGCTGTAATTTACATACAAAGTATTTGCTGTGTGAAGTGGCTGTTACTTCCTTGTGGGGTTTGGGGATTTCTTGGTTTGTGTTTTGGTTTAGGGGTGTTTCTTAGGCACGTTTTCTGGAGCGAGAACAACAATGTCCGCACAATCACCCATTTATTACTAAAAAGCTATTTTACATTCTTGGTTGCTCATCTTAAAATTTACTCTCCTGTAGCGTGTGAGGACTTTTAAAAAGCATCCAATACAAAAGCAAAGATTTCTCAAAGGTTCTTTCTATCTTGTTATTTAGTGGTGATGTAAGGGCTGGTGGTGAAGCAATTGCTAGCGCTGTATATTAACTGGCTCTGAAGCTTTGTAACCCGCTCTGCCAAATAGAGAATATACTTGGAGTAACTTCTGTGACATGAGCAGCCTCTTCTGGTCCTGCAGTGAATGAAGATCAGCCTTCACTCTAGCTTTTGATTGTCAGAAGTGCTATGCTATTACTGGCAAATGATCATGCTAATGATAGCTGGCTGTTGTTTGGGTATCCCTGTGCCCTGTTTCTCTACAGGACAAGTTTAAGGGGCAGATTGGAAGCTGCATAGTTCTGCTGAACTTGTAGCCAATGTTGAGTTGTTACTTAACAGCCATAGTCTGCAGTGAAAGAGAATTCTTAAAGAATGTAATATACTGACTGTAGTAATTTATTTATTTTACGGTATGATTTTCATCTTTTTGACCTTTCTTGTTAAATGAATGTTTAAATGGACGGGAAAGTATTTATGCCAATGTTTGGTATAACGCAATAAGTCTGTTTCCCAGTTAGTTTCATTACATTGTTGTTGATAATTTTGTTTTTGCAAACAAGTATTTATAAGAGACAGTAGTAAATTAAAGCCATGGATCATTAAGTAAATGTTCTGATGTATTTATTTTCACTTTTGTTTGATATTGGACTAAGTTTTATACATTTCTTCTGTATTACTAAGGTTTTTTCTAGTTGAGAAGTCCTAATATAGATAATACAATGGATTAAAAAACCCCACAGCTCCCTTGGAGCAACTGTTTTGCAACTTAGATGCTTGAAGAATTTCTAAAATCTAAAGTTAAATCTCTTGATTAAAGAAAGAACTATGCTTATGATTTTACGAACAGTCATTAAAGAATGCATATGGTTATAAATGTGTGATTCACTTGGGTTTAAATTAAAATTTTTGATACCAACAGAGACTTCAGTGATTGAGCCAAATCATTACTTTTAATGGTATATTTTTCATTAAGTCAGTGAAACAGATCAGGAAGAATTTAGAATTAGAAGTAATTGAAGAAAGAATAGTAAATGAGATAGTTTTAAAGAAATTACTGGAACAAATACATCATTTTTTTTCTGTTAAATGTTACTTCAGGTCATCTTCTAAAGTTTTCTTCCCCCTCCTTGCTCTAGCTTTTTTACAGTTTATATTCATTCATCTTGGAATCAACCTGACATGATGTCTGGGTTTTGGTTGCCTTTTAAAGTAATAGCAATTTGTACATTTTCTCCTTTGCAGTTCCATCTCCTTTTTGTGTGATGAACCTCCTTCAGAGAGATAAGCTAGATGTACTTGAAAGCATTCACAATCTCAAAGGGGTCAGATTCAAGCCAGGGAAGCAACCTTCCACCTGAACAAAATGCTAAAAATATAACCGTTTGATGCTCTGAAATAAAAGTTGAAAGACTGATGTGAAAATATTTTGGCATCAAATAAATGCAAGGGATGGGAGAGCTTCGTTTTTAATTATCGATGATGTCTGACAGTTGTGTCCTGTACATTCTCTGTGCATGATTTTCCATCTAGAGCTCTGAAGCAGAGAGGCACTATACAATGCTTCACACTGACATCGGTGCTGTGGGTAGCAAACACCATCACACTGGGTATGGATGGTTTCAGGACCCTCAGTGTCTCGATATAGAAATGAGTTCACAGGCTCTGACTAAAAAGTAGACTCCTGTTAACCCGTTTTTCTCTGCTGCAGTAGTGTCTCAGAATGCTCTAAATTGGAGTAAAAAGTAATGCTGAACAGTTGTAACCTAAATATTGTATCTGAGAAGTAGTATCTTGTAAGTCTATTGGGCTTTTTCTAGAGCTAAGTGCTTAGTAATCCTGACAGCTTTTTGGTATGAATAGAAATTAATGGAAACTTGGGATGATATATATTTCTTCTAATTGTGAGGATTTAGGAAGTTTCTAGGCCTGAGTCATTAAAACAGGCAGTGCTTAGATTGGTTATACAGTGCTATTGATCTGTTGATTTATTTTCAACAGCACTTTAACATTCATAGAATCCTACATATTTTTCTAGTTAAATACACAGAGGTGTATATTCGTCATAAAGATTGAGTTCTATTTCAATGTTTTAAAATTTGTCTGTTATGCTTTTGACAGAGAATATGGCCCCAAACTGCTAATGTTTTCAAAATTGAGACAAAAAATGTAACTAGCAGAACAGATGCATGGTTGCTTGTCAAAAGATGCTGTGAAGTTGACAGAAAATACTATTTTAATTTTGGTTTTCTTTTTTGACATTGTAAAGCGTGATGATAGTTTTGTTTGGGTTTTTTTCGAGCTATTGGAAGAAAGAAAAAACTGAAAGAGGCTAGTATGAATTCTGTGTAGGTAGCTGGAGGGGAAATTGTAAAAGTATGTGGGATTTGATTGGGTTTTTTTCCAAAGTGTGCCTTGAGTGGCACAAACTGGAATGTATTGAAACTGTAGACTTGCTTGTAAATATAAGACTGTATTTACAAATTATAATGAAGTCTGGAATTAATAAAAAGTGAGGGAGGAGGGAGAAAAACAAAAAGCTAACAGTCACATATGGTATAAAATCTGTTATATGGACCTCTGCTCTTAGAGTAATAAATATGCTTATAATATCTTTGCTAAGGGAGCTTAAAGTTGTGTTTGGGTCTGAGTTAATTTAGTTTAATGGCATGCTTTTTATCTTACTGGAAGCCAAGATGGAAAAATACATAATCATGTTCTTTGTGTGTTTTGCCATGTTTTCCCATTCCTGGTGTCCCTGAGGTTTGACAGCTGTCTGTTAGTCAGCACTGCTTAATGTGTACTTCAGAAATGTCAAGTGCAGATTCTCCTTCAGACAAATATGAGTTCTTTAGCTTTGGCCAAGAGGCCAAGGTTGCCCCTTCTCTATGTGTGAGGGACTTGTCCACATCCACAAACTGCTTCCGTTCCTGGCTCTACCCTTGTGGATTGAGCTGAAAGGATCCAATTCAGTATGTGAAGCCTTGGGAGGCTTCTAGAAATTTTACAAAGCCATACTTATACAGTAGTTTCATGTAAAGCTTGATCAGCATCTACATGTTCTGCTTTGCTCCTGTGGCTCTTCCCAGAGCCAGAGTAGCCATGTCATTGGCTGGGTATTTGCACCCCAACCCCATGTGGCAGGCTTCTTCCCCAGGGTGGGAATAAGAGGCATAGGAAGCACTGAAAAGTAGATAGATTTCTAGTGGCAGGGCAAATCTGTAAAGCTCCATACTGCTGAGATTTTAAAAAGCTGAGAGGTCCTGAACCCAAACTGAGGAAGGAACAGCATCTTACCAGCAGAAGTATTTTCTTTTGCTGAGGAGCGTTTAAGAAGTCTGTCCTTATTAGCTATTCATTCTCTGTGAGTTCCTGATGATCAAACTATTTTGGTCTTTCCTTTCATATGTAACAGATAGGTCTTGTCTGTCCAGCAGTGCAGCAGAGATACCTGTGCTATTAACGAATCAGTTTTTCAGAAAATTAGCCTATGTAGAGATCTAGCTGTCAGCAGTCACAGTGCTCTTGGAGCATACACAAGCTTGGGCCCATTCACACTGCATTACCTTGTTCTGATTAGATATTCTTTATTTAGTTCATTTTTTTGGATATGAGAATGAGTGTGAATGCCATACAAAATTTGAAATTCATGTTCCCAGGTCTGAGTTAGGTGAAGTCACAGCTGCGAAGAGCTAAGAATGAGGCATTTGAAAGTACTCAAACCCAGGTTCAGATAAGTACTAGGATTTTTTTGTTTGTTCCTAACAAAAGCTGGGAGCTTCCTTTATGGCACTGATGCTTCATCTTTCCTCATTTTAGAGCCACATTTGGTGATGTAGCGTAACATTTTCATTATATTTCCTGGACTTGTAAAGGAATTTTTTAGAATAAGCACATCTTTAATGCTTATGAGGCAAAGAGTAAATAGAAAATTGAAAATCTACAGTGATTTTCACCCGTTCCATGTTATGGATGTGTTGTTTGGCTTGTTCTCTGAATAATGACGGAAGAAAATAAATAGAACACTTTTTTCCACTTTTTTGTGTTAGAATGATGTTAGTAATGTGGAGTATGAAGGATGTTGAGGGAGGAAGAGTACACACGTTTATGACCGGGCTGCCATTGTCACTGCAGCAAAGCTATCATAGCACCATGACTTTGATTAACTCAGTTTATATCCTTAATAGTGTTTGTACTTTAAATGAAATTATTGCTATGTTAATGACAAAATGATCAGTGCTGGACATATATAAATATAAGCTAGCTGAAAAGATTCTTGTAGAGCTGTGTATAGCTGATTTATATCCAGTTGTCCATGTCAAAGGACTTCACTGAGAAACTAAGCTAGAAGATGAACTATTTGCAATAATAAAAATTCAAGTCCAACCCACAGTGCTTATAAAAGAGAAGTCATAAACCATGCTATATCTGCGCTTCTGTGAGTATTGGTAGAGGTGCCCCATTATGTGCTAGACTTTCTTGGAAAAAGGAGCCAAATGAAAGGTTTCTTGAAAACTGCCTCAACATGTAGTTTTGTTTCTGTTCTGTAAAGATCAGTTCATTCTGCAGTGGTCCTTGCTGTCTGCATGAAGGTAATATGGGAAGTGACCATGTAGAAGCTTCTCCAACACCAGTCATGGGCAAGCAGTCAGCGTTTTTATCCATCATGCTGTATTTGTGCCGCTCAGAGCTCAGATGCAGTGGACAGAGCTGACAAGAGGTGATGTGTAGAAGCAGAGAAGCACTCTAAGGGGTCTGAAGTTACAAGGCAGTCATGTTTCGTTGAAATTACTCATTTTCAATAGGTCAGCTTCTCTTGGGGTGATTTTCTGGTGATTTTTTACTCTTCTGTATGAGCATGCAGATCATTCCTTCTCACATTTCTGGCTGCTAAACATACATGTAGGAATGGCTGGTAATAAACACGGAACAGTATGTAAAACGAACAAAACCTCATGTACCTTGTAAAAACGAAGTACTTCTCTTGCTGGAGAGAAGATGAAAGAACAAATGAAGGGGAGATGTGAATCACTGTTTAATGCTGTCCTGGAAAATATTTGGGTACTACGATGATGTGTAGATGTGTCTGGTCTAAGAATATATATATGTGTAGATATATCTACATGTATGTGTACATATTCGATTATAATTGTAGATTAATGTGAAGAGGTTTCTAAGAAAGGAATGACATTTTTCCTGAGGCAGGAACACTGAAGCTGGAGCACCCCATTGCAAAATACAATATAAATGAACTAAAGTGAAATTATTTTACTGTTTTTAAAATCTGTATTTATAGTGTAGAGTTTTCATTAAGGGTTTCTGAGGTAAGGGACCAATGTATAGGTATCTCCTTGTTTGCATGTTTTCATTTTTTAAGTGGCTTCAAGTAGATATTTATATTTCTGAGAACTACTGTTACAGATGTGTCTGAATACTCTTTGTTACTCTTAACGGCATCCAGTCCAAGTCTAGTTTTTGGTTTAAGATATGGCATGTGTTGATTCTCAGTGTTACTATTTACACCTTCACATTTCACTTATTGTGTCTATTTCTCTCCATACTTTTACCTGATAACTTTGCCATGGCATATAGTTTGCTTCTGACTGCTGAGGACTAAAAATAACAATTTGATTGTATGCATTTTTTTTGCTGGTTGAAAAGGAGTTGCTTATAGTTTCAAATTTATAGTTTCTAAAGAAAAAAGAAATCATCTTTAATTTACTACATGTGAAGTAGCTTCAAAATACCAACCAAAGAAAAATGTTTTTCATACTAGACAAACAAAAGAAAGAAAGCAGAGAAAGGAAATAAAGTGAGTGAAAGTAAATAACTTTTGTGTTCTTGTATGACCACTTTCTGTGAGAAAGTATTTGTGGAGCTGGGTTAACTTTAGTATGCCTTGCTTCATGGAAGTATGCTTTTAAGTACTAGTCTTTTTCACTAATTGATCCCAAATTAATGCTAGTTAAATTATTTTTCAGCAAAAAAAGAAAGCCACTTTGTAAGTCTTCCAAAAGAAAGGCTAATGACAACATTTGCAGTAAGGTTCACGAAAGCCTTTTTTTTTTTTCACAAATTACAATTAATCATTCTATTAGAATTATTTTTTCAACGAACAAATATGGCTTATGTTGACAGCTATTATTAGAACTTGTGATGGAGAAAATAAGGGAAAGATTTCTTTTTTGTATACATGGATATTTTGAAGACCTTTCTCTGGATTATTTGAAGTTCAGGTTTTTTGTACTAAAAAACCACAGGTTAAATTGAAATAAATAACCCCAAACCTGTTGAATAGCAGAAGGATGCAACCCTGTGATTGGAAGAATTTGCAGAATAGTGATAATTTTCAAGTAGGTTTACTCAATGTTTTTTTTATATCTATACCGAATATATATCTATACCAAATGCCCAGCAGTGTTTTAATCTTAACTACTTCTTGGTAGGGTTGAGTGAAAGCAGCTATTTTTTTTTTAATTTTTTTTTTTTTCTCATCTGCTTAGTTTAACTTGCAGGCCCGTCTGGGTTTTCTGTTGTTTTTATGAGATCTTGTTACATCACCTATTTGAAAACGCAAAGGCCTAGGCAATGCTGTTGTGTTGGACGAGTTTAGTTTTTGGAGGCAAAAGTAGAACCTATATAGAAGTATAACTAGTATAGACTCTTGCACATTGCGATGAGCTGGGATGTTGACAATGGGCTAAACTCACAACTGAGTTTTTGCTATGTTTCTCATGTTATTAATGATGAAGGAACATCCTCTGCCACTGAAAACAAACACACGCCCCCAACCCCACAAAAAAAAACCCCAAACAAACCTAAACAAACAAAACCCCAAGCCCACCACAGTTTAGTAATTATTCAGTTGTCTGTCTAGACCACTTGCTTCTGAAGAGAAACCAAAGTGATTGTTTCTAAGAAAGAGGAGTAATTAGCTTTGTCAGGTTTTCTGCATCTGAAAGGATTTCCAGTAGCAGTCCTCTTCACGTATGCATATATAAACAGCCAAACCCAAAACCAGGAACACTAAAGGTAATCTCAAATTGCAATTGGTGTCTAGCATTTTAATGCTTTAGCATTCAACTGGGCTCTGGTGCTGGTACTTTACCCTGCAGAGGGAAGTATTCTTCCCTGTATGCAACTGTCAGACACAAGATGTTCTTCTGAGACTTTTTGCAATGATCTCACTTTTCTGCTTATTTGTAATTCATAGATGATGTCATGCAGTACAGCTGTCTTTTTCTGTATGATAGCAGCTCATCAGTGAGGAGCCTGATGTACACTTGTACAAGGGAGGTTGATGTTACAGGAAACTTTTCTTATAGATGAGACATGGGCATGCTCACAATATGCATACTATCTTCGTATATTGAAGGAATATTAATGGTGCTGCATACCATAAAGTTGTTCTTGAGTGTCTGGAGTTTGATCTGCCGTTACTAAAAATCTTTCTCAAGATCTTTGCAGTAATATGGTAGGTGCCATTTAATAGTAAAATAGCTTACAAGACCAAACGTATTAGTCTTGTCTCATTGATGTTTATTTGAAGAAATATGGATGAAATCTTAGTCATCCAAAATGTTTGGAGTTTAATTTCTCTCACCAGCAATTCAGCACCCAACTTGTTAATGGTATTATCATCTCAATTTGAAGCAAGAATGTTATGGTCTGTTAATGCTGACAGTTCATGGCTGCTTGGTAATAATACTGGCAAAACAAACCCAAGGCTGTGTTGCTTGCAAGCAGAGACAATTTCTCTCTGTGTTGAAGAGGTAGGCGGTTACCATTTCATGGTGCAGAGAAATAGTGCAAGGCACTGCAGGTATGTGTGGTTATAAGGCTAATAGAATATTTGAGTGCTCTTGCTAAATTAAGTAATAAGCCATTTAATATACAGCAGATGTTTTACGTGACTTATGTCAGGCTGGAGGCATTGTCTATTTAGGATGAATAAAAAAAAGTAATGCTTTTTTTGTTCTTTATTCTCCCCTCTGGCTTTCCCTGTGAGTTTTTTCTGATATAAAAAGCAGAAGTTATACCAGTTGCTACCCATAAAGAAGAGTCACAAATTTGACACTCATTTTTGGAGTTTATGTAACTGAGCAGTAAAACTTGTCCAAAGCTATACTGTTATATACTACCACTGCACAGATTCACAGTTTGAAGCTAATTAGAGTTAGCATTGAGGACACAAATTTCCCTTACTTCTTCAAGAGTGAATACTTTGATGAGGACTGTGGAAGAAATGTAACTTCTGTTCTGTAGATAGCTCTACAAAGCAGTTTGATCTGAAAGGGAAGGATCCTAATTTTGATGATATATTGCCCTGTCTTGCAGATTGATTTTTAGAGTGTAATCGCTTTAAATGCTTTTGAAATAGACTCACTGCAATGCTTTATTTGGGTTTGTATGGTGATGCTTTCCTGTGAGGTTGGTTGTTGTTTTATTGGCTGACAATTTAGAACGGCATTACAACTTTTCTGATTTCTTTGTGTCAGGCGCCTTTGTCTGGGCACCAGTTCTTATGCGTGTTAGAATAAAGGTCTGGCTTGTCTTCAGGTTTCATGTAAGCTGTTGTCTTGTTTCTGACAGGCACCCATAGTAGAGAGTTGGGGGACAGGCAAAAGGAAATAGAGTAAGTTACTTCTTGGAGCAGGTTGCATCTATTTCCCACCTTTTGTCAATCAGAGATATACTTGAATGCCCATGATGCCTGAGGTGGATTACAGAATCCTCAGAGACTGTGTCTTCAAAAATTTGAAACTAGGTTCTTCATGAAAATACATGATGTGTTTTTCCCAGAGTCACATAGATAGTAGAGTTTATTAGAATTTCATATACTTAGAGAATGGAGAATTGCCTTAAAAATTACTGACAATTCATTTTCATGCAAATTCTACAGATACCATCAAATCACTTTAGTTTTCTTCTAAATAGGAAAATGCCTTCAGTTTTCATATGCTGCAAATATTCAGTGTTAAACAAAAACATTTTTTCTGATGGGAATGATTGATTTTCATGTATTTCACATAAAATCATAGGTTTCTTATTATTTCTTTTGGCATTTCTTCAGTGCACTTCATGGATAGTAAAATGTTTCTACTCCTGTATTTTTAAAATAAGAACAATTGTGGTAAAAATGGAAGCCAACAGATTTTCCTGAAAGGAAGAGGCTGAAAAAAGAAGATGGAGGAATGAGGAGACTATTGGGGTTTCCCATATACTGTTTTCATTTGGTAAGCTTTGGGTACTTTTTTTGTGTAATCCAGAGTTTCTAGATCACACACTAATGTTAAAAGTCTCATAGTTAGTTGTATCTCATGTCAGATTTTTAAATCACTTTTGCCATCTAGTCCATTACAAAGGCGAAGCCTTTATGAAGGAAGATTCCCGTGTCCTACTGAAGTGATTGATACAGGAGAGGTTTGATTCTGTCCTTTCAACTAACTTTGATTCTGTCCTTTCAACTAACTGTAAAAATATATGAATTGTGTAATAATTGAGGTGATTGCTACATCACCACCTGTCACCTTTCTAGTCTGCTGATATTAGTAAATGACAAAACAATACCTGCATGCCTGAAAGGACAGACTGGAACTTACATTATTCATTAAACTGCTCAGTTTTAAGTTGTTGGGTCCTTATGGGAATATATCTCATCAGTGGCATTCCAAAAACTGTTAATATAATCAAGAATAAAATAGGAAGTTTCAAATTGCTGTTCAATTTTGCTTCTATAGTGGTTGGTGCTTAGGTGTGCCTTTCCTGAAGGAGCACATCAGTACTACATAACCTGATCTTTCATCAGTGATGCAGAGCACTTGCAATCTTTCTGGCCTCAAATGTGTTTCCAGAGTGGTAACTGTAGGACTCAAGTGGTTTCATTGAGCACATTGCTGTTTTATAATTCACTGGGTCACAGTGAACATCTTTACAGATGTATGTACATGTCTTTGTGTCTTACAGTGAACTTCTCAAAATATTTGTGCAGTGCATAGATGATGTCCAGATGGCATTTTCTTTCCAGTTTATTTTGAACCCTTGGCTTAATGTTCAAGGCTATTTAACTTCTGAAGTGCTGTTATTTGGATATGATCTAAAATGGAGGGTTTGATCATATGTAATTGTTAAAAACAAGCATGTGTGTTGCAATCACAACTTGCCAGTTAATCATTTTAGTATGAACTGTGTAATCTTCTCCAGGAAAAATCTAAGCCAGAAGTTGTGCGTTCTTTTCTTTTCTGCCATGAAAACCTAGTTATGACTTTCCTTAGAGTGAGTCTAGAGCGGGATGGAGAGTCTAGTCTTTCAAGGTTGTTCATTCAGGCCAGTTGTCATGTTTCCATAGTAAAGGTTGGTGGGATTCACTTTCCTTCACCAAAAGCACGCTCTAGTCCTTTGATGTAAGACTGAATATGTGTTTACAAGCAGTTAGGCATTTGAAAATTGGTTCCACTGCCAGAAAGATGATTACTGCTGTTGAAGAGTGAGCATCCCTCTCTTGTCAGCTCTGCACTCTGACTCAGGCATTTACGCTGCCTTTGGGCTGCAACCTGTATGAATTCTTATATTAAATCCTTATGTTAAACAGTTGGGTTTTTTCCTCAAAGTAGGGTTAAAAACATTTTCCTGTGCATAATAATGTAAACAAAGCCTGTTTAAATCTTCTTTTGTGTCATTTTATTCAAGCCATCAAATTTAATGAATCTCATACCCATTTTTAGCTGTCATATGACAATGACTTCAGACCAAAATTTGCTCACATAGCATAGTGACTGACTGCACAAAGAAAATAAACATTGTAGTCTAGCAGGCTTTGTTTATATGATACTTTTATTTTTTTTTCCACTAGAAAACTAGACCACATAAAACCAGAAGAAAAACAGATTGCTGTCCCTTTAACAGTCCTGTACAATATTGTCATTGATAAGAGAGAAAACTTAGCCATCAAAAAGAGATCTCTTTCTAGATACAATGAAATGTGAAGTAGGAGTTCAGTAGTCAAAAAAAAGATTTTTTGAAGGGAATAAGAGGCAACAAGGCAAGTTCAGTGGATATGTGCCAAGTGTGTAACAAACCCGTCACAACAGACTTCCACTAACCTTTCTGGAGAAATCAAGATTTGCTATAATTTTGAGGATTTCTGTAGTTTGTTCAGTGGGCAATTTGTGTTAGCATGAGATCTATGTCTTTTCGATTACTGTTGTGTTAAGAACATTAATCATATGTATTTAGGAGGAAAAAAACTAAAAAAATGTTTTGAAGATAATATCTTTGGCAACAGCTCAGGGATGCACAGTGTGGGTTGTTTTGGAATGTAGTTAGTTCCAATGATATTTAAAAAAAAAAAAAAAAGAATAAAAGTATCTGCAAGCATTCCAACTTCCCAGTGCCTAAGACCATGCTCTGTTGAGCCCTTCCAACTTTACGGGTCAACCAAGACTTGGTTATCATTGACCTAGAAACACAAATAACAAAGTCTCACTTCAGTAGGCTAGGAAATAAGAAATCCAGTTATGTAAGATTATTGGTGCTGGAAGATATATTAATGACTGTCATTATGCCTCATTTTTTTGTAATCTTTGCTTAATTAAGCAGCATCTCCCTTCATCCTTGGTTGGATTTAGATCTTGTAGCATCTCTAGGGAATGCAGGACCTGCAGAAGCTTTTCCTTCAGAAAAGGCTAGAGAGGTTATTTCTTGGCAAATCATTAACTGTGTGAAGAACGGGTTTTATCTTCACTTTTAAGAAAAAGTATAGCCTTGTACTCTTTAATTCAAGAGTAGGTTTTTAATGTCTTTTTTGATGCAATCTGCATGAAAATTAAGCTTACCGCTGCCATCACAATGTAGTACAGGATTCTTTTCTAGTGCACAAAGGAGTCCTTTCACAGTCTCTACAGGGTTATTGTGCGTAAGTTTCCAAACAGGCTTCAAAGCATCTTTTTCTGATTTTAAAATGCTGTTGGAAGAAAATTAAGGCAATAGCCTTACCATTTTTTAATTACTTTAACAAGTTCAGAAGGAAGTCAGTTACACTTTCTTAGTTAAGGCACATGATAAATTAAGCCACATAAATACATAGATGCAATTTGAGGTAGTAAATTTCTTACATTGTAAAGTGTTAGAAACAGCTTCCTATTTCATAAGTCTGAACAGTAGATGATAAAGCATACTTTCCATTCTTTATCTCTGTGCTACTGTGAATCACTTCATTTAAGAATGTTTTACATGCTTATTTTATGTAATACATATCTATTAATGCATATTCAGAGGTGGGTGATATTTTTGGTAGACAACGATGACCACATACTATTATCCATAGACCAGGGTAGGAAGAGAAATTATCAAGAGACAAATACTTTCAGTGAAGAAAAAAACTTTTTCCAGGCCGAAGCATCTTTTTTTTTTGTAAATCAAAGGGAAAGTCTTAAGTAAGCTAAGATTTATTGACCTCCTTGTAACAGGTCACTGGTATGCATAGTCTAGTTCTCTCTTTTACCCACATCTATACTTTTTATTCCTGCCAGTTTAGTTTCCTTGTGCATGCAGACAAAAAAAGGAATTTGCTATGGATGTGACTTCCAGGTCTACTCTCATGTTGAACTCTCATAGTTGCTGCCCTATTTAGACACTTTCTACTGCCACTACAGCAATAGAAGCAGCAAGTGATAAGTGGTAAATTGAGAGACAATATAGAGAAATACAATCTTTGACTCTCACTTGTCTTTGCCCCTTTTTGAGAAATTTTTTTGCAAGTGGAATAAACCTTCAGAACATCTGTTGAGATTCTTCTGTTTAAAAAAAATAATAATTTAAAACCTTTATATACTTATTCTAGAGGCATACAGATTCCTCTTTCTTTTCTGCTCTGCTCTTTGCCTTCTTTTCCTTGTTTAGTGTTGGTCACTGTTTGCCACCAAATATTAGAACATAGAATCATAGCGTGGTTTGGGTTGGAAGGGATCTTTAAGTTCATCCAGTTCTGAACCCCTGCCATGAGCAGGGACACTTCACAGTAGACCAGGCTGCTCATGACCCCATCCAATCTGGCCTTGAATATTTCCAAGGAGGGGACATCCACAACTTCCTTGGACAACCTTTTCCAGTGCCTCACCACCCTCACTGTGAAGAATTTCTTCCTAATGTCTAATCTAAATCTTACCCACCAGCCCCCAACTCCAATTTAAAGCCATTAACCCCTGTCCTATCACTACAGACCCTTGTAAAAAGTCCCTCCCCATCTTTCTTGTAGCCCCTTCAAGTACTGGAAGACCACTATAAGGTCTCCTTGGAGCCTTCTCTTCTCCAGGCTGAACAACCCCAACTCTCTCACCCTGTCCTCATAGCAGAGGTGCTCTGGCCCTCTGATAATCTTTGTGACCCTCCTCTGGACCCATTCTAACAGTTTCATATCCTTCTTATGCTGAGAATTCCAGAACTCAACACAGGACTGCAGGTGAGGTCTCACAAAAGTGGAGTAGTGGGGCAGAATCACCTCACTTGACTTGCTAGTCACATTTTTTGATGCAGCCCAGGATATGGTTGGCCTTCTGGGCTGTGAGGTTGCATTGCCACCTCATGTCAGGCTTCTCATCAGTGAGCACTCCCTAGTCCTTCTCTGCAGGGCTGCTTGCAATCATGTTGTTCCTCTATCCTGTATTGAAACAGCACGTTCCCCCCCATCCAAGTGTAGGACTTCGTACTTGGCCTTGTAGAACCTCATGAAGTTTACACAGGCCCACATCTCCAACTTGTCCAGGTCCCTCTGGATGACATCCTGTCCGTCTGGTGTGGCAACTGCACCACTTAGATTGGCATCATCTGCAAAATTGCTGAAGATGCATTCAATCTCGCTGTCTATATCATTGATGAAGATATTAAACAACACTGGTTCCAGTATGAACCCCTGAAGGACACTGCTGGCCTCTATCTCAACATCAAGCCATTAACTGCTACTTTCTGAATGTGACCATTGAACAGGCCACTCATCAAATCCATCTCTCTCCAATTCAAAGAGAAGGATACTGTGGGAGATCGTGTCAAAGGCTTTACAGAAATCCAGGTAGATTACATCCATTGCTTTTCCTGTGTCCACTGCTATGGTTACCCTGTCACAGAGAGCTACTAGATTGGTCAGGCAGGACTTGCCCTTGCTGAAGCCATGCTGGCTGTTTCAAATCACCTCTCTGTACCTTTAGCATGTAGGATTTGTTGTTGTCTTTGAAGTCCCAAGTGCTGCACGTGTGTCTATGTATCTCCAGGTATTAATGGTTGTATACTAGGCACCCTTTTTCTCCTTCATTGTTTCTTTTACCACATAGATGACATATGAAGTAATAAAAGTTAGATGCATAGTGAGACGCACCATTTCAAACTAAATATTGTTCTTTGTTTGAATGTATTCCATATAAGCTAGGATAGATACATTATAAAATGGACTTTCACAGGGAGGTGTGTCCGGAAACCAAAATGCTTGCTTTTGAAATTTTATGTATATATGTTACATTGAAGAATGTCTGTAATGAAGGTGCAGCTTTTAAACATGCTAAACCTCTTTTCTTTCTAGTTGATTCTTCAATGATGCAGACATCTGGCAGGGACTTGGTCAAGACCTTGATCTCTGTGATCTTTATAAACAATTCCTCTTTCCATTTCTCAAGTTTTTGTAATCATCCCACGTATTCTCCCCTTCCTATTATGTGTCAGGTGTGCTTTTTTTCATTTCATTTTAGTGTATAAAAGGAACAGGAGTTTTTCAAGAGCCACGTGCGAAATAAAGATGACTAAGTAATTAAATGCTATAGGAGCTGCTGATTGCCACGTAAGGCTATAATGTGATAAACTGATGAGAGTTACAATAACATACATCTTTATTTCTTGAAAGAGTGTATAATGAGACCTGCTTTAATGTGTTCTGTTTTTAAAAAACATACCATGTGTTTTCTTTGAAATGAGCTTTGCCTTCATCTGTTGGAACTATTAAGCTGATCTGCTCCTTTGAATTATTCTATACAAGCCTGTACAATTCAAAAGAGGAAAAAAGAGGCTGTAAAACGATAGTGGCATAATTTTAGAAGCCTGCTTACTGTGCTTGAAAAATAACTAAGTTGCAACTGAAGTAAATAGGTGGTTATAGGAGACACTAAACAGTGTAGAAATTAATGAATAGCAGAAGATTTTCTAGCTTTCTGATTTTTCAAGAGTGGAAAAGGCTTCCACTGCAAAGCATTAGCAACAGAAATTTTGGAAGGCCTTGGTTTAGGTGAATTCCTTATCTATATTCAGACAGTAAGTTATAAGATCTTAGAAGAATTACTTTTTATATTAGAAATTATAAGTATCTCTGATGAAGAGAGGGTAAATGGGTTACATTATCTTGGTGTAATGGAATAAATGGTGTATAATTTCCAAATTTATAATGAATAAAACAAAACATTTCAAGAGTGCAGGTTTTTGAGCCTCTGTCCATAAACTAGTGGAAGAATTCTTTTAGGTCTCAAAAGAGGCTTTTTCACTCTTCTTGGCTAGTATCACTTAAGGTCAGCTCTGAAAACTGTTTGGTTTGACTGCATCAGCAGTTTTAGTTTTCCGTCTTCCCTCCCCCCCCTCTTTTATAAGAATCAGGTATGTCTACAATTAGTGTTGTAGACATAGTCTTTAAAATCTTTCAAAAATCTTTCAAAATCCATGTCATGCTTTATGTAGGAAATAAGAATGAATTTGCAAATACAATAAGACTGTTGTAATTGTAGACATTGGATCTGGCAGTCTGTCATCTATAGATTAATGAGGGAAATGAAGCCTGCATTTTAAACTATTGCCTAAAGTATACAGTAATTGTACAATTTAGGATTGTAGTATGGATATGATAGTATGAAATACTGCCAAAGTTGCACTTAAAAATGCTTGCATCCATATGTAAGTGGACAGTTCCACTTACAAGATTTGCCATACCTTCACTTATCATGTATTTAATCTGTACTGACATTATAGTATTATTTTTCTCCTGATTTTTTTTTCTCCCTGGAAAGTATAGCTAGCTAGAGGGAAAAAAAATTCCCTCTGTTGGAACTGGTGCTACACTCAAAGGTGTAAGAAAACTTTTAACTATTTTAGTTCTTAATCACAAACAAGAGGGAATGAAGCAATACAATAATGTACTTCTCTACTGAGTATATTCTGTATTCCACTCTGAGTAGCTATTTGGGAGATACCTTTTGCAAAACTAAATAAAATACCAAAATGCATGATTGTGCATCTTATTATGTAAAAATCTTCAATGCAATAATTAAATCCAGTATTGCAGTTTTTATGTTCTTTGCTGGGCACTTTATGACTTAATTTTACTTGGTAGTATTCTTGTAGGTATTATTTTTACAATAAAATCTTTCTTTAGTCCATTCTAGGCAGATGATATTTGAGCTTGATATTAGATTTATAAGTGGGTTTCTTTTTTATTCTGTTGCAGAGAATTTTGTCTGGAAGAACAAGAGATTATTGATATATTTCATTTTTCTTCATCATGTACACTCCTTGCAGTTCTTGTTTACAGTAAGAGATAGACAGGGAGATATATTAAATATTGCTAAGAAACAAGAAATAAAGTTATGCAAGTCTGAGTGGCAGTTCCAAAAATAATTTTTGCACCAGTGGCATAAGAAAACAATATACAAGCCATAATGTAAGAAGTCTGTGGTTGCTCAAGAGATTCTTTACTAGTAAATGATTTCAATATTATTATTTCATGTGCAAGGTTTCTTTCATGCCAAAAGTTTTCTGTATCAGGATATATTAATAGGGAAAGTCATAGATGGCTTAGAGTTGATGAGCCAAAGTCTTAAAATCTTTGTGTTGTCAACCTCAATTTGAACAACTTCTGTAGCATGGATGGTGGAGGGGGACAGAGAATTAAATCCAAGGTCTCCTAGGTCAGGCCTGATTGAAATTTTATTGCGGGCAATCAGGATAAATTGATGAACACAGTATGTGAAGGTAAACGGGAGAGACACAGCAAGCGAGATCTTTCTCTAGATTATTTATAACTGCTGAAATGCTTTAGTAGGCTCCAAGTCTGTCATAGCCTCCTGTTTCTTGTACCTTTGGAAATATTTGGGAAATTACACGGAGGAAAAATGTAATTCTAGAAAGATTTCTTACTTCACACTGAAGTAAAGGAATTATTCCTCTTTTTTTGACAAATTCTTCAAAATTAAAAGTTAAGATTCTATTTTAATGATGCCTCCACACAGGCTGTACTAACCTAAACCTGTTTAAATGGGTAATTTTTGAGCCTTAATTGTACAGTGGTGATAATGATTTCCTGCCTTCTTTCCTGAAACAAATTCCTGCATAGATGTTTCCGTTATTTGTAAAATATAGATGATTTTGAAGAGTCTTATTCTAATATATGTAATGTGAAATTAAAATATTGATACATCCTGTGCTGATTTGGAATGCTGCTTTTACAGTTCATGAATTTCTGGTTTGTTTTTTTTTTTTATTTTTTTTTTACAAAGTAGGGCATGGTCTTAAATTACAGGGTTATTTTTTCTTATTAAACATAGTATGTACTGAATCCTACAAGGAACAAGGCTTATTCTTATTGTTATTATTGCTTTGTAAAGGCATGTAGAGATAATACTGTTCTGAAAAGTTTTTTTATATAAAGACTATATAAAATATATAAAAAGTTTTATATAAAAAGTTTTATATAAAAAGTTAATGGTTGCTGAAAATAGGACTGTACAATGCATGTTCTTAAATGTAATGAAGGCTGGCATATTTTCAGTGATTGAGTTTTGTTTGGTTTGGCTTTTTTTTTTTTATTTCATTTGCAGCAGAACTAGAGTGAGAAGGAGTAAAAGGATTTGGGAAGATGAGGATAAAGAAATAAAGTAGAGGAGAAGGGAGGGAAAATATCCTGCCTCTTGCTAAGCTATAGTCAATATGTAGCTGTGTTTTGCATTTGTGGCATCAAGAGACTTACTGATGAGAAGTGTAAGGTACCATTTGTGAGACTTCTGTGGTAACTTTCACAATTTTCTGTAGTGGAAAGCACTCATTTTATTATGTAGTGCTGTAAATGCTGAGTAACTGCTTTTCTTGAGCTAGAATGGGGCCTGAACAGATTGTGTCAGCAAAATAAGCAATGGTTTTGTATTTAGAGCTAAAAATTAAGCATAGCCTTTCAATAAGGTTTAAAGTACCTTCTTTTATACTTCTAGTTGTAGAAAGTAACACAACTTAAGCATCCAAAGCGGTTTCCTTCCAGGTGGAACAGATTTACACTTAAAAAAATGAATAGAAGATAATTCTTTATAAGAAATATTACAGCTTACTATTATGAACACTTGTTTTAAAAAAAGGTGGTTATGCTTAACCCTTTCAATAAAGTCATAATTGCTGGAGAACAAAATATCCTGAAATTTGTTTCCATTAACAAGAAATGATCTTAAAGAAAAATTGATTTTTTTTCCTGTGTATATAAGGCTCAATTGTTTCTGCATAATGGGGCTCAAGGTATTTTTGGCTAATTTGAAGGTTGCTTTTTCAGAATGTATTCTCATCATAAATGTTCTGGCTACCTATTTTCTAGGTTCTACAAATATTAATAGTTAAGAGACCAATAAGAGGTAGCATTTTCTAAAGAATGGAAAGTACAGCAATTCTTTTTAGCAGTTGTGATTTTTTTTTTCTGATGCAATTTCAGTAGATGCAATTTATGCAACTTTCTGTTATTCCATCTACTAAAAAAGGAAAAAAAAAGTCTGTTGTAGTAATATACCAATAAACACTTTAATTTTACTCAGGTTTGGGGTTTTTTTTGGAAGTTGAATATTTTAGTTTTGGTTTCTGTTAGTGTGTGTAAAACCTATCATTATGTCTTATGTTCAATTCTTCAGTTACATAAAAAATACCCTTCTAGCCTTAATTAATTTCTTGCCATTTCGGTTTTGTAAAATTTACATTTTATCTTACAGTCTGAGTAACATGCTGACTATTATTCACAGTGCTAGACAGCACTGGTCAGAGAGGTGAAAACGGAGAAAATGGTATAATATCTGTTGGTCACAAGATCAAATTACAAATGGCATTATTGTTTCTGTTCCCAAAGGCACTGAGGCGTGAGTTGAAGGATAAAGAGCAAATCATTCTCAATGCTGTGGACCAGGCACGAATTTTCCTTGCTGACCAACCAATTGAGGGGCCTGAGGAACCAAGAAGGAGCCTGCATTCAAAAACAGGTCAGAAAATATTCTCTTCTGGGAATGGGTAAAAGAAAAGAATAAGGCCTTACATGTCTCTAGTATGTGTTTTATATCCCTATTACTTGGTTAGACTTCAGAATTTTCCAAATCACATCCTGATTGCTTTATATTGATTATTACATGGGCAATATCTGCCTTGCCATGGAACTGCTTCTCCTCATCTGATCTTGGTGTTCCTTCTGCGCCTTCTCCTTTTTGTTCCATCCTTTTTCTCCCTTTGTGGTGTTTTCTGCTGCTTCTTAAATACACTTTCCCTGAGGTGCCACCAGCATAGCTGAGAGCCTCATCTGTGCCTTATGATAGATAATCTGCTGTTGACCGTCCCCAAATCGGGTGGACTTCGCCTCTCCTCACAGAGGCCCCTGTGCAGCCCCGGCTTGCCAGCAGTGAGTACCTGCACCCTGCACAGAGTGGTTTTGCACTTTCTGTTGCTTTATAGATTTCTAGGCCAAAATAAGTCTTTGAATCATCTGCTTTGATCTCTTATAAGCTGTTAAATTTCACCCAGGATGGAGTCTAGTAATTTTTTTCTGACAAGTAATGCCATCGATCTCCAAAAAGCCGCAGCTTTAGTTTTGAAGACATCCAGACACACAATTTTTCTTCTGATAAACCATTTTCAGTGAAGGCTGTGGGTGCAGGCTTATGTTTTCTTTGAAAATATCTTTCCATTTTTTTCTGTCAGCTCTCAATGTCTGATATTCTCTGCATCAGATGAAAGTTAACCCATTAACTTCAGTGATATACACTTTGTGTGACTAAAGAGAAAGGAGTGTGGTTTTGGATTGTAAGCTGACAGCCTGTCTTAAAAAAAATATTGATAGGATGCCTTTTCATAACTCATTATTGTCTATAATGTCCTTGTTAATTTCAAATATATCATAAGAACGTAAGATTGAGTTATAAGCAAGCCTTGGTTTCTTCTTTCCCATGCTGACCCTAAGCTTTCTGTGTTGGCCTTCTGCTCTACCATGTAGTAACTGTTGAATTCAAACACAGTTCTTTGGCCTCCAAGAAGCTTCCTTCTATGTAATTTTATGTCCCATCTGTCTTTTCTTCCGATTTTGTTTTGCCTTGTTTCCACAGGGAGGCCTCTTGGCAAAAAAAGAAAGCTTCTCGTTCTTCTTGCCTTTAAGCAGCTTCAGCATCAGAGTGGAGCTGATTGATAAACCAGCGGGCCAACTGCTGAATTGTGTAGGTGGATAGGATAAGAAAATTGGAAGTGCTTCTGTTTTTAGCTTGTCACTTGCCCGTGGTATAGGAGAAAACTTAGATCTAAAGATGTTAATTATAATTTTCTGTGGTATAGTTACAGTTGACTTCTTGGAACTCTCTGCTGTTAGTAAAGTTACAGGCCATTGAGAACACAAAGGCAAGTAGAAATAATGTCTTCTGTCCCTAGGGTTCTAGGAACTGATGATACGGCTTTGCTGAAAATCTGTCCTTAAAATTCTACTGATGCAGTGAGGGAGTGGAGATAATTTTTTTAGGAGATAACATAAACTAACATCTTGGCAGATAACCACAGGCCACTACACTCATTCCCACTGCAATAGTGAATGTTTCCAGGAATCTGCAGTATTGTTGGGGTACTTCAGTATCTTTTAGTTTTCTTACGGCAATCAGGTTCCATGCTTTGAAAGCTGTTATTTAGTAGCAAAGGTTGTTGTGATAAGCATATCATTTGAAATTAAGTATTTACCATATGTTATCTCCTCTTCACTGAAAGTTTAGAAAGCCCCATAAATCATGTCTCTTCTTAAAGAGAAATATATTAATAGGTATCAGTGAAGTACATGGATATACTTTATTTAAACTTGTAGACACACAACATATTAGCTTGTTTCAGGCATAAATAGAAGTCAAACTTCTTGCTTCCTACCACTGTCGCATTCAGATAAATTTTCTGTAGTAGTTTTTCCTCTTAGTATCGAAGATCTAACTAGAAATCATCAATTTACTGTTTTCTAATATATATAGCAGGCAGTATTTGTATTCCTAGCTACTTGTGCCTGTTTACTAGCTATCACACACCACTGGAATAGTTTTTTGTTCTCTGCTGTGCAACTGGGCTGAGTATGAAGTCTTGAGTGTGAAAATTAGAAATTGTGCACTGGAGGTCAGTGGAATCATACTCAGAAACTACTTACTATTTTAAACAGTGCTGCCTGTTTTAGTTGGAGCTTGTTTACTTGTAACTTTTGAGAATTTCTTCACTTAGCAAGTTTGCAGACGACACTAAGCTGGGTGGAAGTGTGGATCTACTGGAGGGTCGGGAGGCTCTGCAAAGGGATCTGAACAGGCTGAACCGCTGGGCTGAGTCCAATGGCATGAGGTTTAACACGGTCAAATGCCGGGTCCTGCACTTGGGGCACAACAACCCTGTGCAGCTACAGACTAGGAGTCTGTCTAGAAAGCTGCCAGGAGGAGAAGGACCTGGGGGTGTTGGTTGACAGCTGACTGAACATGAGCCAGCAGTGTGCCCAGGAAGCCAAGAAGGCCAATGGCATCCTGGCTTGTATCAGAAACAGTGTGACCAGCAGGTCCAGGGAGGTTATTCTCCCTCTTTACTCATCACTGGTGAGACTGCACCTCGAATCCTATGTTCAGTTCTGGGCCCCTCACCAGAAGAAGGATGTTGAGGCTCTGGAGCGAGTCCAGAGAAGAGCAACAAAGCTGGTGAAGGGGCTGGAGAACAAGTCTTAAGAGGAGCCAGCTGAGAGAGCTGGGGTTGTTTAGCCTGGAGAAGAGGAGGCTGAGGGGAGACCTCATTGCTCTCTATAACTACCTGAGGGGAGGTTGTAGAGAGAAGAGGGTGCTGGCCTCTTCTGCCAAGTGACAGGGGACAGGACGAGAGGGAATGGCCATAAGCTCTGCCAGGGGAGATTTAGGCTGGACATTAGGAAAAAATTTTTCACAGAAAGGGTCATTGGGCACTGGAACAGGCTGCCCAGGGAGGTGGCTGATTCACCTTCCCTGGAGGTGTTTAAGGCACGGGTGGACAAGGTGCTAAGGGGCATCGTTTAGGGATTGATAGGAATGGTTGGACTCAATGATCGGGTGGGTCTCTTCCAACCTGGTTATTCTATGATTCTATGATTCATAAGATGAGAAAAATGTGTCGTTACCCATGAGAGAATCTCAGACTAAGCGTCTCTCCTTTTTAAGCAGTTGTCTTGGTGATGCTGCAAGTTTGGCCCACCTGGATAAAGCCTTGAACTTCTTCCTGTAGAGTCTTGCATGGTTACCTGCTTGGAGTCATATTAGGAAAGTTCAAGGAATTTGTTTCTTTTGGCTGAGTTGTGTGGAGTCCAAATTTAAAGGAGTTTTAAGACTGAATTTTTAACAGCTGAGTATTGGAAACAGGCTGGCCTGAGGACATAGTGGCTTATTTGGTTTTGGGGTTTTTTTTTATTTTAAACTATAAGAATCTGGGGATATAAGCAGATTTATATTCATTCTTGACCTGTATGCTATATTATGGCCTGGTTTTAGCTGAAACACAGGATACTTCCCAGGTGGAAGCCGTCTTCTTAAGTTTTGACTGTTACCTTGTTTTAAAGACTCCAGAAACCAGTACAGCTTTGTTGGCAAGACAATTTTCAGTTACACTACTAGCAACCTAGAGGAGTGATAGCTGTCAAAGGTTAGGACCTTGTTTGAAAGAAAATTCCTTTCTTACAGTCTAGAGCAAACAGCTCAAAAACGTTGTAAATGAGCCTTAAGAAAGCGAGTTGGAAATCTCAGAATATTAAACAAGAAAGTGTATAGCAGAGAAAACAGGTTGAAGAAACTTTCTTAGAAGGTTCAAAAAAGTTCAGAATATGGATTTTTTTTTTTTTTAAAAGTCCTATGGTATTGTTATAGGATGCCATTAAGTCAGAGCCCTGTTTTTTGTGGTGTCTGACTTGCCTTTATTTCCTGGGGGTTTTTGTATTGTTTTGGAATCAAATAATTGCCTTTGTTTTGCTTTGAAATGTATATCTGTCTTCTGCAGCCTTGCTGAGGAGCTACCTGCCATATGTGCTGTGCCAGAAAAAAAAATTTATTGATCTTTGCAAGAAATAAAAAGCCTGTTACAACCTGCAGTCATAGTGCTTTGGAAAGAAACATGGCATTAATTTGATGTTTACCTAGAGTAACTAGGATACAGTAGTGATAGCCGCCTCTCCACTAGTACTCTCCCTTCTACAGGAACTGGAACAAGACATAGCAGCTTGATGAGTCTATAAGAGTAGCGCTATATCTGGATTTTTCTGGTTTTGTGGCAGGAGCGGACTAAAACTGAATTCATACCTGGTTTAGGTTCCTGGAGCAACGCAAACTTTAGGCTTCCTCTGTGCAAAAGTATTGTGAACTTGCTTTGAATCACACCATTTATTACATAATGATGGATTGTTCTTACTGAAAAGTGTTATATGTGTTTTGATAATATTAGCCAATTACAGTGATTATGCTGGATAAATATGTGATTCTCAAGATTGCTATCATCTTTTGTTTTCTGTGTATAGATGCTAAGGGATGACTTAATTACCTCTTTTAACTAGCTGTTTTCTCTATTTTTTTTTTGTCCTTCCCATCAGCACCCATTTGGAAATATCAACAGCCGTTATTAAAGGAGGTAGATATATAGATATATTTGCTAGCATTGTTCTCATTTGACTTTATCTGGAGCCTGTACTCTGGGCCCTTTCCAGAAATATTCATCATACATGAGGTTAACAGCTTTCATTTTCTGTGCTTTCACAGTTCTGTCACCTGCAGACCATAGGTAATTTGTCTTTTATCCTGCAGAGACTTTCTTGCTTCACTCTAATTATATTTCTTTGGTTTGAAGAACTTCCAGTTTTGACAGAAGAAAACCTAAATGGGTAAGATGAAAACGATTGTGCTTTTTCCTTGCTTTAACTACATATACAGTAGATATTTGAAGAGGAGGAAAAGGTGACATACAGGATTATGCTTTCATGGCTGGGTGCTTGGGGTCTGACCAATTGCTATGTTTCCGAATTAACCAGTTGCTGCTTATTCTTTAAACTTCCTATTCCCAGCCCACTAAGTTTTCTATCCAGATAGTTAGAAACCCAGAGAATGCTTTCACTGGAGTGATGCTAAAGAACTTATTCATGCAATGATAGCAGTGCTTTTGATACCGTCAAACTCTTTGGAGTCTGATAGTGTGCCTTTGTGTCTGTTCAAATAATAGGAGCGTTCATAATGATTTAAGTACTGTATCACCCATTGTTTTTTTTATAGCAAAGATTGATTGAACCAAGGAAGAGACAATGTTTGGCATAATGGGCAAGGGACAGGGCACAATGTCAGCTCCAGTTCTACTGTATTTTACTAAGAATATATTAAAAGTGAAAGGAAATTAATGTAATTGTGGTAAGATGAAGAAAGAAGTTCAAATCCACATAATGAAGATCAAGCAAAGTTCTTTAGAATCAAAACTGCGCGAGCTAAGGATAGTTTGAGATCTAAAAAGTTCTTAAGCAAGAAGGGATTTTCTCCACTGACAAGTTTCTTGGGTGATTATTCTGGGGAAGCACATAAGGCAACTATATGCTGTAAAATGCAGGCTTGAAAGTTCTCCCTCCATGTCACTTTCTCTGCTAGAGACACAGAACAGCTGTAGTGTCTTCATTGTGTTGCAGTTTAGCCTGTAGCTGGCAGATTAACAGACAGTGCGCAGCTGACTTCTCACCTCTCACTAGCCAGTGGGATGGAGAGGAAAATCAGAAAAGGAAAGGGAAACTCGTGGATTGAAATAAAAACAGTTTTAATAGAACAATGAAAGAAGATGCAGTAGTAATAATAGATTTCTGTGAGTGCAGAGCTCACAGCAAGAGCAGCGATAGCAGAATGCAGGACAGAGGACGTGGAACTTTGATTACCTGTCAGCCACACTCCCTACCCCTGTGTCCAAATTCCTGTTTTTTATAATAAGCTTTATGATGTTATGGTATGTAATGTTCTATTAGCTAGTTTGAGTTAGCTGTTCTGGCTCTGCACCTGTACATTAGCAAACATGGGAAACATGTTAGCGACAACTAAAAACACCTGTGTATTCTCCACATTCTTCTCATATGAACTCTAAAAACCAGCAACTGCTGGGCAGTAAATTACTTTTATCCCAGCTGAGCATATACATTACCTGGCAACAACTAAAACAAGAGGTGTTATCAAGATTATTTTCACATTAACTCTAAAACAGAGCATGCATTGGGATGAAAAGTCTAACCCAGCTGAAACCAGGACATATTTCTTTTATTTGTAGCAAAATATGTTTATTAAAATCAAGTTTTTTCCACTACAGAAGCAGACTACTTTTACTGCTCCTTTTCCATGACTGCTGGGTCAGTTAGTATCTTTCCTCTCTGGTAAGCAGGTGGTCCAGTGAATATAGGCTTTTGTTAAGTTCTGAGCAGCTGTTGAAATGGCAATAGTGTAAGAGGGAACATTCAGAAAGAAAAAAAAGGAGAGAGGAAGGGGGAATAAAAAACCAAAAAAACCTGATCATTGAGAAGACTCTATTAAATTGGGACAAAACCCCACCACCCACTGTGTAGTGTTTTTTTTAATAGCAGAAAGGAACTGTCCACCAGTGTATGTAATGAACAGACTGGTGAAATGAATTCCAAACTCATAGAAGAAATTTCTTACTGTTAAGACATGGCTTTTTGAGATTTACAATACTATGCTTTGCTGCCAGTATCTTGGAGAATATGTTATCTGCTTAAAAGAAAAGTGGTTTTCATTAGTAAAGTTGAATTTTCATGATGGAAAACATGAACTTATAAAGATGTATTTCTGTTAAATGAATAAATACTGAATGTTTTTATAGCTCAGAAAAAGTAGAATTTTTTATATAGGGCAAGTTTACAAGCACTATCAGGGATTTTGTAAAATAAAGCAGTCTTGCAATGAATTAATATTTTTCAAATAATATATATGGCAGATACCCTTGCACAATGACAAGGATTTGACAAATGGTCCTAAAATATGTTTAGGTTCAGTTGGGATACTTGTTATCACACCAGTTAACCTAGAATTCCTTCCCAAAATATGTCTAGTCTGCCATAAGTAAAGCTACCTTGTTTTAACTGGCCAAAGTCAGGGTGTTGTTCCCCTCATCTGTTCCCATGTATTGTTACAGCCTCTTTATTTCTTCTGCTGGAGCAAGAAGCACTCATTGTATCTCTTGGGTCAGTACCTTTACAGACAACCAAAAATGTTTTGCAAGATTTTCAGTTCTTACTAAAGCTTCAGCATGTTCCTTGCCAAGTGACTGATCATTTTAAATGATCTGCTAATTGCTCTAGTTTAAAACTGTTAAGCCGTTCCAACTTTCTACTCTTTTATTCAGGTTTGGTAGATTTTGACTCTGATAACAGGTAAAGGATGATGCAAGCATTTGAAGTTGGACAAAAAGGGCAGATTTCAGCTTTGTGTATATGTAACTTCTGCTTAGACCAGTTTCTGTGTATGTCCTAGACTTGATCTTGGAGGTCTTTTCCAACCTTAACGATTCTGTGATTCTGTGCTAACAAAGAAGGCTTCCTGCACCATTTGCAATTGTCTGTCTCCTTTCAATGAAGCTCAGTATTCCCTTTCCTTGTGTATTCCAACTTTAGGTGCTCCCTGAATCCTCATTTAAAGTTCTTCAGTTTTTATTCCTGAGACTTGGTTGTCCTCAACATATAGTTGTAAAATAGAGTATCATAGGATACCTCAGCCTTTGATGTTGAGGTATATACTTTTACTCAACTCTGCCACTAGGTGCAACTGTCCTGCATGCTGCAGTTTAGCTTGGCTTCTAGATTGTTCACAGATCCTTTGTCACTGGTGGTGTAGAGTGTTCTTTTTCATTCACAAATTGTGTTTTATTATTCTTAAGGGTGAATAATTCTAAAAGTATTTCCAGCAGCAACTTCTTGGGTATCTTTACATAAGCAACTTGTAGCCGTTGCTTTTGTTTAAAACACAGGGTTTATCTAAAGGACTTTTTGCTTAGAATTTAGGCTTTATTTCTTTCCCTTTTTCTAAAGTCTGTTGCAAACCTTGGTGTAAAGATCATCCCAGAACTGTGTTGTCATATGATGTAGTTTATTCTACTGTGAATTTCTGGAATTCCACAGACAAGGTACCGTTTATCACAACCTATCTGTGGTCTTCATCTTTATTCTGATCTGTTGCTATAGCAAATTGCGGGTTACTGCCATGTCTCTGTTTCCCAGAGCTACGTATTTAATTTATATCCCTTCACATCTAGTTAAGCATTGCGGGTTTTTGCAACAATTGTTCCTTGCCAAATTCGTTTTCTCAGATACCCTCTTGCCATTGTGGTATCCCCAAACCTGGCTAGCCAGAGTGCACATAAGCAGTGCTCTCATGTGATATCTTATGAAACCCAGTATTTTGGTAAGCTCAAAATTTCTTTTGTCCCTCTCTGCCCCACTCTTTCTTCAGGTGGCTCTCTTGTTATAAAACAGCTTTTTGAACAGAAGTCAAAATATGCTTTGCAACCTACAGCCTAGGTATTTGTCTTCCTTTGGTGGTGATGTGTCTTGTTGATTGTCCTTGTCTCATTCTTGTTTGATTACTGCTGTTGGTGCTTTGTTCTCTTACATAACCATTTCTTAGCTAGTTGCCTTGTGCTTTTGGGCAATACTTCATCATTTGGCAACATCCTCTCCCTCATACGTGCTTTTCTAATATTTGTAGTCTAGCATTTATCAAATATGATGTGGGCTAATAAAATTTTACAAAACTGACAAACATGGTACTTTCATCTTTGCATGATTATGTATAATTTATTAATAGGAAACACTTTAATTTTTAATCACAAGAATATGATGATATACTTTTTCCAAGGGCTTTATATTGGAGTTAATAGGAGGCCAATTGGCTTAGTTTCAGAGTATGACATATCTCTTACCCCTTCTTTTGTTCTTTCCTTTCTGCACTACATTGTGTTTCCTCTGCTCGCTTCTATGCCTGTAGAAACTGCAGGTGGTTATGAAGGAGACTCCTCTGACACTGGCTTTGTTTGTCATTATGGAAACGACTCTTTCATAGTGAAGGAAGCTATCCAAGACTGTTTTCAGCAGGACCCCTCTGAGCGGTAGCAGCAGGATCTGCTGGGGTTGTGTTAGGGTTTTCTTTTTAGCTTTCCGACTGTCTGGGTCTTGCTCGGTCCCAAATTGAAGACCCAGGAAAGGCAATGTGTTCTTTTATTGATTGACCACCCGACTGGTTTGCAGAAATAATCTGTTGCGGAGAAGTGATGTAGCACTAGCTGCCTCGGTTCTTGTTGTCAAAGAAGGCTGAAACGTATCTATGGTGTGTTCTGTCTGATGACTTCCGGACTTATAAGAGATGAGAGACATATAAATAAGCAATTTGTTGAAAAAATTAGTATCATCTCCTGTGACTATGTCCTGAGGTTATGTGTGTGCCCCCTTTGGCTATGCTTATTCAGTGGCAGCTGGTTTTTCCTAATATGAATGGGATTTCCATGGTTGCTAGGTTGCATGGAATTTAGACGTGAACTTCAGATTTGTGAGAAATAGTTCACCCTAAGCCTGGCTCTTTTTCAGTCAACAGGTTGATTGAACACTTCTAGATTTCCAAAACCTCCTTAAACCAACCTTCTAGGACTTTGGTTTCAACACTGAAAAGTGGTTGTAGAGCTGCAGAACTACTTAATATGTGGTACTATGTACACTCTGAGTTTTGCTAGCAAATAGGAATGGAAGAGATGTCCTGGGGGTAGAGTGAGACATGGTGGTAAGTGATCCAGGAGCAAAGTACTGTTCTTTTTACGTTAAATGGACCCCAGATTCTCTGTTGCAGTTTCCAGTTGGGAAGAATAATTTCTTTTATTTCCTTCTCCTGTGCCTCCCATAATATTAAAACAGCAGTAAGCTGTTTTGGTTTTTGGGGGGTTTTTTTGGTGATGTCTTAATACATGAAAGTCAGGGATAGTTTTCTGTCTTCTGATCAAGCTTTACTTTTGTCATTAAGGGCAATTTAAGGCTTATTTCACTTATAGTAAGATGTACCTGCTGAAATAAATCACCAACTGACCCAAATGAAGACTTAATATCTTAAGTGTGTAACTCAGAAGTGCCTTCTGTTTAACTAGACACAAACAGCAGCAAAAAACCCCCCAACAGTGTAACTTTTCTTTCCCTCTGCAGAGTTGACCCCTGAGGAGAAAGCCATGAGGATTGCCAAAGCTATGCGTAAGCAGTCATCAGAGGTAAAAGAGAAATGGGAGAATGTAAATACCAGTGCCAATAGCTGGCAAAAGCAAGTGGAGAAAGCATTAGAAAAACTCAAAGACTTGCAGTGTGCCATGGAAGACCTTGATGCTGACTTGAAGGAAGCTGAAAATGTGAGGAATGGCTGGAAACCTGTGGGAGACTTGCTCATAGATTCTTTACCAGATCACATGGAGAAAACTACAGTAAGTGCAGAACTCCTGGGAATTATTTAGCCTGTGTGAGAGTCAGACTCGTCCATTCCTCTACTACTAGTTGGGTTAGATATGCATACATTGTATATTTAAATTCTAATGTACACTTTAAAGTGCTTTTTAAAGACTAGATCTGAGGTCTCAAAGTACAGTACAACATTCCGTGGGTCAGCAGTGATTGCATAAGTGGGTGTATCAGCAAGCTATAGATGCATATCATGTATAGCATTCCTGAAATGAATAAAATTGTGTTATAGGATTTAAATGTTTTCCTCCTTAAAAATTCTGTCTAATCCATAGTTAGGCCATGGGTGTGTTTGGAGCTTTGCCCAGGCACTGGAGTACGAGCGAGGTGAGTCAGTTATCCTGCTGGCAAGTGGCATTAGGCTCCCCTCCTTTTTGTAGTGGTGAGCTCTCAGATCTGTTTGGCCATCATATATAGCTTTCTTCTTAAAAAAACATTCTGAGGCCTTTTAATCATACAGAAGCATATGCACAATTTTATTTTCCTTAACTTTGACAGACTTCACACATCTATTGTCTATTTTTAGCTTGTATTAGTGAAAATTTTTATTTGCTTTTAATTCAGCCTGGCTTCTCTTCAGGTTTATTTCAAAGTGAAAAACATATGCTACTGTATAATGTTCTCTTGGACATACTAGTTCTTGCAGGCAGAGTTCCAGGCCAATCATACAGGGCTCTGCATCTCAAGACATGGCTGCTCGTGATAGGTAATAATTGTTTCCTGCTTAGCTGCATTGATTGGGTAGGGACCCAGCCACGCAGAGCTCCCCAAAGAAGGAGGAATACCTTTTGAGAACTAACCTTTCCCAGGAGAGCTGAATGAAAACAGCACGGTGCTTGGGAGAATGCCTGGATTTCTCAGAGATTCCAGGAGAACATATGGGTATGCACGTGTAGATAGAGGGAAATGCCATTTCAGGCAAATATAGCAGTTATCACCAAGCTTCTGTTTTGCAAACACAACTTTTCAGGTTTTAAGCTCAAGAATGAATCTGACAAGACATTAGAGGACCCTGGTGTCACATACCTGGCACTGTCTGCATCACTGGATGCTGGTGTTAGAAGAATCAAGGCCCACAGGCAGCAACCAGTTTCCTGCAAATGCTCTCTCTATGTATACACAGCCTGTGGGGTCATGAAGTTAACACAGGATTGCATTATTTAGCATATGTCGATATAAGCATCCTCATTCTTCAAATTTTGTTGTTACTTTCAGTTTTAATGGAACCAAAATCTATTTTTTTTTTTTTTTTTAAAAAAAAGGCAGTCAAAACTTATATCCAGACTGCTGTTGATTTGAAGAGAGCAATGCATCTCCTCCCTTATTTCATTTTAATGTAGATACTAAAGCAAGAACTAAGATGCTGATGCTGGATAGATCTTTGTTCTCTTGTTAAAACATTATTTGTCATGTCTTGATGGCTTTTTCTGTAAAGCAAATCAAAGTCTTAGATTTTCCATTGCCATAGAAAACCTGAAACATCTGCTGAAGTAGTAGGGGCCTGCTGCCTGTCTAGAAGCCAAACCCTTCTTTCTTGCCAGGAGTTGCCTTCTGCTGCTGGGCCTGATGAGAGAGATTTTGAAGGATTTGTTTCGTGGTGTTTAATCAAGCCTTTTATAGGATTCAATAATTAACTGCTCAGAACAAGAAAGACATTTGATGCATCTTTTCAGCTGTAACTAAAACTTGTGTCAATTTTGTCTTAATACTGTATTTAGTTCCATCTGATTCAGCAAACCTTTTTCTCCTTTCTAATCATTATAGTAGTTTAACTCTGGAGTTCTAATCAGGTAAAATGTTGTACTCCTTTTCCTTAGAAGATCTGTTTCTTCATGCTTTGCTAATTCATTAATAGTTTTTTTTAATTGGATTTTTGTCAGCTGCTTAATACAGGAAAGCTGTAGTTACCAAACATTATTTTTCTTAAGAGCACTTGACAGTCTATATACTGTTTAAAGCTTCTGGTAAAGCACTGCATGATTCTTTTTGGAAAGAAAACCTCTAAAGTCATGTGGCAGCAATGAAAACCTTATTGAAATTGTTTTAGAGACACAATTGGGATGTGGGCTTCTGGGTAAATTTCATATTGTTTTTCTCTATGGATGGATATGAAGGAGTTAATATGAATATTGAAGTGAGTGAACATTCTTTGCTGCAGAACATATAGTTGTTTAGCATAAGCTGTCACATGTAGCAAGTCAGCACTATGTTGACTTTATGATGGCTTTTATGTTGCTCAGATGTCTGTTGAACATGAATGTATACTTCTTACTCTTTTAGGCTTTTAGAGAAGAAATTGCTCCCATCAACTTGAAAGTTAAAACAGTGAATGATTTGTCCAGTCAGCTGTCTCCACTTGACCTTTATCCATCATTAAAAATGTCTCGTCAACTGGATGATCTTAATATGCGGTGGAAACTTTTACAGGTATTCTTCTGAATGTGTACAGGGGTTGGGGGAGGATGTATCTCACTTTCTTCTCCTCCCTTAAAAGATGCATTATTACCTTGTGTTCATTATTTCTGTCTTTAAGTGGTTCTTTTAGTGGTACCAAAGCGACAAAAGGAGTTGTCTTTCCTTCTGTGATTTGACCAAAGACTTTTCCTTTGAAGCTGTCTCAGCAGTTTTGCACACTCAGGAGACTGCATTAATCTCTGGAGACTTGTGGGAACCATTGCTGCATGCTTTTTTTGTATTTTTACTGCATAAATGATTTTTACTGAAAACTGATGTACATTTCTGTTGCACTTCCAGCTCCTGTGAAAACTGTTTTATTTTGGCTTTGAATGTTCAGTTTCTGCAGTAAATTTAACTTAGTGGCTTAGGTATTAGTAGAGCTATAACAAGATGTGAGCAATAGCACATTTAGCATTATACAACAGGTATGCTGTGAGAGAGATTCATATTGCTTAGTTACGATCATTGTGCTTAAATAGTCTAAGAAAGGTAAATCAATGTGCCTGATTACAGTTTAAGCTCATACAGTTTCACAGTAAGTGGTTTAATGAAGTTTCTTACATCAGTTAAAGTTAATTTATACCTTTTTGCACTTTCATGCTCTCTCTTTTTTGCTATTTATTTCTTTACCTGGTTTCTCAGTGATATTAAGTGTCTGAAAAAATTGAGGGAAGCATGGAGCATCTGTTGCCTGTCTAGGTAAGGGCAGTGGAACCGGATGATCAAAACCTCATCAGCTTCTAGACTAGTAGTTTTGAATCAGTTGTGCTTGAGAGGCAAAACTATTAATGCAACTTTCCCTCTCCGAATGTAATTTAGTAGTGTGTTTTGGGGTTGTGGGTGTGTGGTGTTGCTTGGTTGGGCATTTTTCATGTCCTCTCCAATTGTGTTAATTAAGCAGCCAAACTGCTGCTGTGTGTGCTAGTGCAGTTTCAGTTAATAAACTGTGGAGGAGTCGTATCAGCTAGTGAACTGATATCTTCCAAAGTGGTTCTGTGCTGGAAAGGCAGCGGTGAGATCAACACAATCAAACTGATACCTGCTGACTTTGGAAGTTTTGGCAACAGAAAGGTTGGGAGGACATCAGAAACTTCAGCTGTCAGCTATGGTCACCATGAAACTACTATTGTTTGTTATTGATCTACAATGCTTGCATGAGAACACTGCAAGATATGAAAATTACTTTTGTCAGGCAAATGAAAGGAAAAAAGTAGCCTTGAATAGATGGATGCCAAATAAGTGCTATGACATACGACAGCTTACATTTATTTAAATAAAAATTAATGCAAACAAGTGTTTTTATTATCATGGCCCTGGTGTTACATGTTGTGTATGTGTGTTTATATGCAGGTGTCTGTAGAGGACCGTCTTAAACAGTTACAGGAGGCACACCAAGATTTTGGGCCTACATCACAGCACTTTCTGTCCAGTAAGTCCTTTGAATTAGTAAATGTGTGTGAGATATGACTTTCTCAAACACTGACTGCTCTTTACTCCAAGTTTCCATATGGCTTGAGGAACAGCAAGTTCCTCTTCTGTGTTGCTTTCTACCTCCTTGTTTTTGTAGGAGTGTTTCATCTTCATAACTCCACTGACATTCTCACTATCGTGCTTCTCTTGGGGATCACAGCAATATCTTGCTGAGTTATGGCTGCATCTCTAGTTGGTTTATCCTTTGTCTTCTGTTTACTCTAAGGTCTGACCTGTGGCTGTTCCAGAACCTTTATGTTCATGACCATATCTTCTTATCCCCTGCTACCTCTTTCCTCAGTTTCCTTTCACTTCCACACTTGCTGGGATGACACAAAGGAAGAGCTGCCATGATGTTTTTGGGTTTTTTTTAATTAAAGGCTTCATGTCATACATTCCTGGAACTTTGCATATAGAGGTGGGAAAAGCAAACCTGCATCACTTCTTCTTGAGATTCATGCTTGCATCTTTTTCTGTTTAGTGAAAGTTTTAGAGATGTAAGCCTACAATGTCCCATGTACTAAGAGGGCAAAAGCAGATGCTTTTACTCCCTTGTTCTCGCTTGACTTATTCAGTACAGATAGATAGGTTGTAATCTCAAGATCCATGTTTGTTTTTTGACGTTCTACCTTCTGTTGCATCATCAGAACTCATGCTACAAAATGTTAGTTCAGTCAGCTCTCTCCTTTTTAACCGACGGTCTCAATAATAGAGATAAAATTATTGAAGGATTTTAGAAATGAACATAAAAATGAGTTGCTCTGTCCCAGAGATTCTCGAGTGCTCTACGTCACTCTATAGCTAAACAGATAATATAATTTAAAATAACAAATAAACCTTGATTTCTTCTTGAGTTATGTGACGACTATGTTCTTATTTTAAATGGATGACTAGTTTTTTAGTAAACATCACGATAAACAAAATGCAGTGTTTTTAAAATATTTCAACTGTTGTGCAAAATAACAATTCCTCGAACCACTTTGTCCTTTTTTGTAAAATGACAGAACAAAGATTGGTTTTATTTATTTTATTTTTTTCCCCACAATATGATATTTTTTTGTTGCTTGGTTGGGGTTTTTTTGGTTTTGTTTTATGGGTTTTTTTTAAACCAGTTAGAAGTATTACATAGTGTTGCCACAGTGGTTTTGTGGCCCTTCCAATCTCAATTTTGTAACCTTGTCCTGGAGTGTACACCCTATGTAATAATTTTCTAAAAAGAATATAGGGAGAATGGTACCTTTGGCACTGTTCAAAACCACCAGATTAACTGTTTGGTAGAGTAGTCAGACAGATCTGTGTGATTAAAACAGATTAGGGTGCAATGTAGAGAAGATGCAGTTTCTCCTGCTGTAGCTGGTTTGAGAAGTTCCTGACTTCACTCCTGTGTTACTGTTAAGGTGGTTCACCTCTCCTCACTTGGACCAATGCAACTGTTCAAATGACTGATCTGGAAACAAACAAACAAATATGAGTGAAAGAGTGCACATGTAAAACAAAGGGGCCTGCCAGGCAGGGTTGGCTGCTTTCGTTTTCCTGGACCTGGATCATTTCATTGATTTGGCTTACAGCATGCAACAACAAATGCATTCACAAGACTGAGTGGTGAACTGGCTATGTTGCTGGATAAAACATTCATAATTATTTCCAAAGAGACTATGCGGTGCCTTATCAGCATGCCTCAGCCTTGCTTAGGGCATCTTCTCCAGGCTTAAGGGTACATTTAGTTTACATTACATACAAAAGTCAAGAAGGGAAATTTTCTACAATGCATGTCGGTTGATCCTACAGAGAGCTATAGCCAAGTACCACAGTCCTGCAAAGCCAAACAATATGCAGTCATCCATTCAATTTTTTTTGTTATAAACAAACAACCTCATTCTTAACATGAACTACTGCTAAAACTCCTTAAAAAAAATAAAAAAAAGAACACTGTTTTAAGAGCTTGAACCAGAAAGAGTTACAGAATATAATACCTATAACTTCCTATATAAAGTTTGTTAAATGAAAACCAGGGATAGTAACTTCAAAAAGAAAGTAATAAACAAATCATTAAATGAGGGAAAATGAAGGTTTTATCATGACAAGTTGAAATAGTATGTATTCTAAATCAAATTTTTCAAACCTTTTTAGCAGCAATAAATAACTTCTAACTGTGAGGCACAAATAGAGTAGTAGCCTGAATAAAATAACCTCAGAATCCTAAAACTGGGTTTGATATGTATGTCTCATGCAAACTTTATCTCCAGTATTGCACTTCTGAATTGGAGGGGAAGTTATCTGCGCTCATTTGACAGCAGCTGTTTTAAATTTACCTCACTTACCTGTTACTCTTCCTCCGAATCCTAGCAAAAGCCCATAGCCTGTTATCACATCATTTTCAGCTGACTACCTCCTAGTTGTCATTTAATCAGGAATTTGTGCTAGCAAAACATCCATTTCTACCTGTTCATTAGATTCATAGAATCTTAGAATAGTCCAGGTTTGAAGGGACCTCAAAAGATCATCTGGTCCAGGCTTTCATGGGAAAAGGAGCCTAGGTGAGATTATCTTACACCCTGATTCCAGCCCCTTTAATCCAGTGATTTCACCTCTGCAATGGCTAGCAATGTTTCTCTACTAAAAAGACACACTGCAGCATTTAATTCTGCCGTTGGAGTTCTGAGAACATCAATTACATAGATTCATCCAGACCATCACTAAGAAAGTGCTTCAGAATATTTTTGAAGGCTAGCAAACAGAGTGATATTCGCCCTTCCTAAAATGTCCTGCAGTAAGAAGCTGAGGGAAAATAGTGTTAGTAGACACTACAATCTGTTCTCTCTATTTGCTGAGCTATTTTTTGCTTCCCATCGCTGTTAGATGGAATTTGATTTCTCACTTTTTCAGTGCTTTTGAGATGGTAAGTAAGCTCCTTGCAAGGTAGTTTTTGATCAGTAAACTTTATACATCCCTAGTACCTATAAAGATGAGAAATCCTTATCATCTGTTCTTCATTGCAAAAAGATTGGTTTTGCTGTCTCCTGCCCTTAGAAACCGTAACTTGTCTGTTTTGAGGGTTTTTATGTAATTCATCTATGTTCTATGGCCCAAGATCCAGTCTTCTCTGTTGCATTTCCTGTATGCTTTCTTAGAAGAATCCATGAACATCCCATCCAGTGCTGACTCCATATATTCCCTAACAAATAGCCTAGGTCTTCAAATAGGCTTCTTAAAGCATCTCTGAGTGGTGGTGACCAGTCTAACTGATATCAACAGACCTGCTATTGAGACCAAAGTCGATAACTACTCTGTTCAATTTTCTTTGAAAAAACGATTTAAAAAAAATAAATGGGAATTTAATTTTGCAGAGTTCTGTGCAGCAGAGAACTGACAATGTTTTTAGAAAGGTTGTTCCCAAATAAACAGAGTGACTTGGTCTGTAATAATTAACAACTTAATTTATTACATTGTTTAGTCCATATCTGTGTCAGTGCAGAATATCTATAGTCTGTCATAGCACATAAATCCTGCCTAAGCAAACTGAGGCCGGTTTTCAGTTAGCTGACGTAATTAGTGTAGTAGTACTGAAGCCACTGTAGGTGCCAAATTGCATCACGAAAGAATTGAAACCCTAATGCTGACGACCACCTTCACCTATCTGGTTGGTTTTGCTTTTTCCCATTCCCCCCTCTCCCCCCCTCCCAACTTATGAATGCTTAATGGTTATTTTTTCAGTTAACTACCTCTGTTTGAGCATTTAGCCTTTATTATGTTTTTCTTTTCCAGGTAACTACCTGCTTCTGTTGAAAATGTTATTTGCTTCTTTAAATACAGAATTTAATCTATTTTTTTCCAGTGAATTATGTGGTTTACTTAGTTCCTGTAGTTTCCCAAACAGTCTTCCCAGTTAATCTGTCTTTCAGTTCAGAAAATTGTAAGCCATAAATTCGGGAAGAGGTCACAGATATTAAACTGCTTAGGGAACTCGGGGAACTGGAAGCTGGGTGTGACCTGTCCCCTCTCTGGAGCTGCACCAGTCTGTGGGATTTGCATAGCTTGTAAGACTTCACTGCAGCTTTGAGGGATCTTTGAGAAGAAGAGAGCGTTGCTTTCAAATGAATTCTTTTGGCAAAGAGGGATGAACTCTAAAGTGGACCATGCTTGCAGAAAATTACATTAATTGAGGGTTTAATTACTTGAGATTCAATGTGGATCAATGCTATGTTGCAGTTTATCAGGTTTTTAAACAGGTATATTAGCATCCAAGAGCAGGCACTCTTTCTTGGAAGCATTGAAATGTGTGCGGTATAAAGTCATCACAGTGAGATGATCAGGTATTCCAACCTGTTCTTTCAATCTCTGTTTATGTAGTGAATCTAGTGTACTGAGTTTCTTTTATGATAAACCCCTAATTAATCAGGTACTAGTCTGGTAATTTCTGGTAGGATGTGTATGTACCTATGGTTATTCAGTAAATGGCTGCTTCTAAGTTGTGCACCAGCAGTCCTGTTGATTTGAACACATTTTCCTGTTTTATCTCCTGGGATCTGTATATAAGCATAGTTGTAGTGTCGTGTAAGCCTTCATGCATTTTGCAACTCAGTGTGCAGAAGGCTTCTTTATTTGCTGGATGATATCTCCTGATGTATTGGACTTCTATAAATTCTGCAAAGATTACCTCTGTTCAGCAGTGAGTGCAAAGACAAGTTTTAATGCATTTTTTGTTGGTCATACAGTGTTACAGGAGCTAATGGGTGTAACTGATAAAATAAGGTTGATATTTCTCCTTTTTGTTCTGTTACAGAGCATTAATTATACTAGTGGAAGCATTTATTTTCAAAGCTTTAACTGATAATAATTCTATGGAGGTACAAAACCCAGTGTCTCCATTTTCCCTGGATGGATTGCTTGCTTTCTCAGAATTTATTGTCCTCCTTTGAAGTAGAAGCACTACATTTTTTTTTATTTCCAGCTTGACATCAAATAGATGCCTAGAATAATTTTGATAGATTGTCATCATTTTCTCTAGCTGATTTTCTAATTACTGAAAGTTGATTGGGAAATTTTAAGTGTTTGCATTTAATTTATTATAACTGTTTAATTGTAAAATAAATAAAGAAAATAAAGTTGGATTTTTTAAACAGGTGCCTCCTAATAATTACATTTTGTTTATTTCCTCAGCCTCAGTACAGTTTCCATGGCAAAGATCTGTTTCACATAACAAAGTGCCCTATTATATCAAGTAAGTTTATTTTGATTCTTTTTTCCTTAAGCACGACAGCAGACAGACTAATCACCATAACCTGGCAGAAAAATACAGGTACTGAATAGTAACTAGAAATGTTATTGTGAGTTTCTTTACATAGTGTTATGCTGCATATATATTTTCATGTTTATTGCATTGCATACTGTATAATTTGGAAATATGTAAAAAGAAATCAATGACAGACTCTAACTAGAAACCACACGCAAACACATAAGAAACAGCAGAGACACTTCAGTGTCATATAGTATTGCTATTCAAACTATGTTTGCTCTTCTGTATGTGGCTCAGAGTATAAACTGTGGGGTGAAGGGGAAAAAGCTGAATACATAATGTATATAAAAATGCAAAGTTTATTACCTATAGCAGAACAGTGGCAACTAATATATACAAAGCCCATTCATCATTTTGTGAAAAAATTCCTTTGGAAGTAGACGTGTCATTTTCTTTACTTTATGGAAGTTTTTATAGTACTTCATATTAATATAAATGTAAAATTAATGTAAAAACTGACAAGAAAATTTACAAGCATCTTGATTATCAAGAGGAATGGTCAAGATATTTATTTTGAAAATATTAAGAAATATTTAGTTATGGAGGCATGGAAATTTGATGTGTTCTACTCAGAGCAATCCTTGGGTAAAGATTGCAGCTTTGAGAGAAGGATAAATGAAATTTTAAGAAGCTACAGTGTATATACTAAGCCAGACACAGAGCAGTTCATTTCAGGCTGAAGAAGTCTGTGTTAAAATGGTATCGGTTTGAGTTTTGAGAAAAAATGTAGGTTTTTAAGTCTCCAAGATGACAATGAATTGGACCTGCAGATAATTAATTCTAAAAGAACATCAGTGAGGACTTTGTGTTATTCCATATTGATCTGTTGTAAATCTGAGAGCTATAATTTGTGCCTCAAACAATTTGAGGGCTTAAGAGCTTTGAAAAGCAGGTAACAGCAAATCTATGCCAATCAAGCCTGTTGTCATCCGTCTTGAGGTATGATGGTTGGTTTTAAACAGTGATATGAAGATTAATTTTTTAAGGGGTCTGGGTAGGTAACTAGAAAGAGGAAAGACCTGCTGTGAAGACACTTGACTTCTCTATAAAATTAATTTTTTGCCTCTGCTGAAAAGTTTTGCAGCCAGCAACAGAAAGGTGTGATATGCTGGAGGAGAGGTTCCTCCCTCAGCCCCAAGTGGAGGAGGAAAGGCCAGAGGCTGGATTTGAAGGCACACTGACTGCCCAGTCTCTGGCAGCAGTGCAATTAAATTGATCATGCCTATAGCAATAATTCAAAGAAAATACTGAAGTATCAAACTGCAGAGAGCAAGAGGAAAACCACAGTAAAACAGTCTTATAATTTTTTCTTGGGGGTACATCCTTAGCGAGTGTTGAATGTTGTCAATTCACGTTCCAGCTGTACCTGATCAGAGCTGGTGGCTGAAGTTGGGAGCGTTTACTGGCTCCAAGTTGGCCTGCAAAAGGTTTTGTAGGGCTCCTGGGTACATTCAGAGACAGAGGACAGAGATAGGATGGATAGTCCTACCATCACAACAAAGACAGAATTGCTGGAACTGACTAAGATTAAAACTTCTGATCTGTGCTGAGCAAAGCAAAGATTTTTAGGTTGAATATTTCACGTGCGTTTCCTTTATTCATACTGCTTATTTCATTTGCTTGAGTTTCTGGGCATCTCCCTTGCCTCACTTCAGCCAGAGTTCAGTTTTTGGGAAATCTTTTTTTATCATGACTAGTTCAGGAGGTCTTTCCTGTGTGCACACTAGGTTCAGTCCTGCAAGCACACAGCTTGGTGGCAAAGTATTCAGTGATACTGTGGGCTTGCTCTGGTAGTAATGTGTTGGCTGCCCTGGGGCTGGGTTAGGGAATGAAGCTAGTCAGGGCTGAGAAAGTAACCCTAGCATCTCACCGAAATTGTTTTCATGATCTTGCACAGGAAGTTTTATAAAGGGGCAGAAGTGTAGGTCAATTCTCTGAGGGTGGAGGTCTTTATAGAAACAAGGACCACTGGTAGATTTTGAGGATGTCTCGAATGAGGTCAGCAATTAACTACTGCATCTGAAATGAGACTTTTCCAATAGTCTTTTCCTACTTTCAACAATAGCACATACTACTGAAGCTATGTTTTGACTTTTATGTATTGAAAGTAAAGAATAATCTTGCATATAACTGGTAGGACATATTTATTTTAAAAAGCTTGAGCAGAATACTGAATTTCAGTAGATCTGCAGTCTGACAAGCAGGCTGACTGTGGCAGTTTTCTTTGTTTCTTTTTGCTTACTGATCTAAACTTCAGTGCTGGCAGCAGCAGGTAGATAAAACAGAGTTGTGGAAAATAAAGCAGAAAAGAGCTGATTCTGAACTTTATTTGGTTTGGTATGACCAGGCTGGACAATACTCTGGGCTTTGAATCTTCTTGTAAGTCTTTGTCTATTCCCTAATTTCAGATATGCCAGTATCATTTTACTCTCTTCTTTAAAGTATATGATTGGAGTGATTAAATGGGCTTTTTTTAATACAATTAAGGAGAATAGTCAACAGGACTGAATGGTTTATGTAGAAAAAAATTGGGAAAAAGGCAAAAGCTAAAGTTAATTATCTTATATGTTGTTTAATTGTGCTAACTTCTGAACAAGGTGCTCCTGTAAACTGTAGCATGAGTAGAAGGAACAGTTATGCTGAATCTCTATAATTCAAGAGAAATTTACATTTAGGGTTTTTACAGCAAGACTTGTATGTTTAGAGAGAAAGTTTAAGATACCAATTGTTCAACTTTTTGGGATAAAGAGGAAAATGAGCAGAATAAGCAGCATAAAAGTATGATTCAATGATTGGTGGATGAAAAATGAGATTTTTTTTAAAATTAATTTTGAAAGGAAAAAAATGCTAATTTAAATCAGGCCACCTCAATTCTAGATTGCCTTTTCTTAGGCAACCATAAACCCATACCTGTACTTCATTTTGGTGGCTTTTTGTGGGTGTCCTTGAATAAGAAATGTAAAATATTCAAGAAGTGACATAGCTGTAGGTTTATCTCTGTTAAAATTATTTTAAAAAAATACAGCACTACTCATAGTTTTATTGCATACATAGAATGGAATTTAAATAAAAAAGCAACTGCAGCTAAGAAGACTGGAGGGACTTTATTGGCACTTTTAAGTACCAATGCATCTGTAAAGAGTACGTCAAAACAATGCCAGATATCTGTATTTTCAGATAAGCTGCATTTATTCTGATTGTTTCCTGATGCCAGAGGCAAGTTGCACTTACATGCATAGAGAGGAGTGTCTCAGAGAAAGAGGTCTTTTGTGTGCCAGCACAGCATTGTGCTTTTGGAGTCTAGTTTGTTCTCACCACCATATTTACTAATGGTTGGCATTACCGACCCTTTCTGGGTTGTGTTTAATCAGGTAACAGAAAAACATGAAAGTTTAAAGGACAAGTGTGTAAACTTCTCTGTCCTATGAGTTCAGATAGAGGCAGCCTGTGTTTGGGGCATTTTGGAAAGGAGAGATGGTTATGGAAGACTGTATATGGTATATGCACCCTGTGCTATGGCAGATATTTGGTTGAACTGAACATACACGTATCATTTAGCCTGTCTCTTTTCTCCTCTTGAATTGTCTTACTATGTAAACCAAATTTGCCTAATGTCTTTACTACTTATTTGTTTAGTCCTTTTTGCCTCCTGCTTGATTTTTTTTTTTTGGCTTAATGGCAATTGATAGAAGTTTTTGTATTTCTATACTCTGAGTCTTCTCTATTGCAGTGGAATTTAATGAATGAATTCCTGAATCTGTAAAATCTTGATGCTGTTAAAAAAGGCTTACTCTTTCATACTTTAGACAAAAGAAAGGGATGAATGAGCAGTATAAGGGAGGATACAGCACAGCAGGTGCAGTATTTAACTAATGCACTTTTGGTAATCAAGGTGCGAGGTCTGGACAGAAGGTTTAGCAAACTGGCCATTGAAGATATTTCATAGGTTGATTTGCTAAGGTTTGAGATTAAATAAGGAAGTTTTTCTGCTGTTGTTTATTTATAACTAGTTGAATCACACATAACACATGTTTGGCCTCTATAACAGAATTTGAAAAATAAAGCCTGTATTACATAGCACTTCAATGAAAGTATTCTGAAGAGAAACAGAAGAATAAAGAAAAAATGATACTATATACAATTGTTAAACATCTTGATGAAAACACAGTGAAAGGAAAGGGAAATGCAGAAAACAATTTCTCTGGCATTTCTCACTGTTGTTGTTTTAACTGTAATTTAAGTGTTCTTCGTCTGTGTACCTTTCCCTGCTATAAATTATTAGATATTAGTACTGTGCAGAAGAAACAAGAGGGTAATACAGAAAGGGTCACAGTGAGTTTAATCTCATGCAGGACATTACATAGGAAGAGCAATTTCTTGGTGCTGTCATTAAATTGATCAATGTCCAACTCCATTGTCACCCTGGTTAACTTTCTGTAATCCTGCAAAAAGGTTAGCATCACCAACATCTTAAAAATCCCATTTTACCACCTCCTATAACATGTTCAGCTTTATGGGAAACAAGAATAAAATGCTTTCTGCTTCTCCTTTTTTTTTTTTTTTTATAAGACTTCAGAAGGTCTTTCCTGATGTTTCATTTATGCCTGTATGGGGAAGAGACGGGAGAACTAATGGAACTGGGAAACTTAACTTTTTTTTTTCCTTATTCTAGTTATATTTGTAATCCCATTAAGTATTAAGAAACATTTGCCTTAGAAGGGAAAATAAAATACAATTTGCTGAAACAGATAATACAGGTTTCAGTTTTTGAGTTTCTTCAATTACCAGTTCCTGTCCTGGTCTTACTTTTTCTATTAAAGAAATGCAGCAGTACATTTTCTCTGAAGGGATTTCAAAACATCTGCATATAAATTGCTCCACCAACCTGTAAATACATTGCCCTTGCAATGCATTATGCCAACTCTTTTTCAGCACAAACCAGTCTTTTCTAATGGACTTAAAAAAATAAAAGAAAAAAGAAAGAAAATATATGATATCTAGATAAAACACTGATGTATTGGTAAAGTGGGGGTGTTATTGTTCCATTTGAAATTTGGCAAACGTGGCAAAGTCAGAGTTCCAAGTCCTATTGATTTCATTAGAGATCAGTAAAGATCCTGATTTCATTTAGTTTTGTGCAGATGTCTATGGGAACAGAAAACTACTGAACATAGCGCCAGAGTACTGTTTCAGTGTGTGCTTTTGTGGTGTTTTCTAGTTATTATCAACACAGACACTGGCATTGTCTGTGCTAAGAAATTATGAATAACCTCACAAATCTGTCTCAAGTTTTATTTCATGTAGACTAAAAAAAGAGCAGATTTAAAACAAAACAAAACAAAAAATCCCTACTGAATGAGTTCTTTTGTGGCTCAGTCCCTGAAACACATTTAATTGTTCCCTGATTCATGTAGGAAGATGTAATATGCTTATGCTGCTGGTGTTGCTGTCCAGTAGACCAGATCAAAGCAGAAATCTTTTCTTAAGCAACCCACCATATAGAATGGTACAAATTCCTATAGAACACAGAAAGTTCTTTTTATCCAGTGCCATCTACATGCAAGATGAATAGTGACCCCAACAGCTGTTCACTATCATTCAGCCTACCTATGACCTCGCTCTATAAGTGGCCTTCCTGTAGCTTGTAGAGTATTTGCAAGAGAAGGTACTGCTTGGTGGGAATGTCACTGTGTCCTGGGACAGAACTCCCACAGTAGTTGTAGCAAAGAGGGAAGACTGTAGATTTGTCTATTCTTGGTTAAATGCTTGTTTTGAGTCTTCAGAAGTTCAAGTGAGATAACTAAAAATGATGTATTTTCACAAGTTATCATGTATAATTATTTTTTTTTCCGTTTAGCTTCAACATAATTCCAAATTTAGATTTCCATTAGCACCAAACAGGCGTAGTTTTCCATCATCTTTCATACATATATGTAAAATACATACAAGAAAATGTATAATCTTTTCTTTGTTTCTCTTGGTTTTGTAGGTCAGATTTCTTGCATGTTATTTGTGTTTACTGAGCATGGGATCAGAGAAGCAGAGGAATGTCCAGGCTCACTTTTACTCTCAGGGCAATAACTGACAGGCAATTGTAACTTCTGCTGTGTGTGCTTTAGAATAGGTTGCTATTTCATAAACTTGCATGAAAAGGAGGTACAAGATCCCGATCACAAAGATCTCCCCAGTTTTATCAAGTCTGTCTCATCTGTTACCGACATCCAGTACTGTAAAGTTCCTGTGCACATTTCTCAGTGCTTGATCTGCTTACATTAGTCTTGCATCAATTACGAAGAAGCTACTCTAACCACAGCAGGGAAAGATGGATGTCGTTTCAAAAAGCTGATTTACAAACGGAATCACCAGAAAGCACTTTGTCTTGCACGCTTCCTATTTGGAGCGCTTAATAAAATGACTCCTTTCTGGTAATCTGCACACTCATTCTTTTTTTCTTCCTGTGAAAATCAGATTTTGTCCACATAAAAGTCACATAATCACAGAATCACTAGGTTGGAAAAGATCCACAGGATCATCAAGTCCAACCACTCCTATCAACCACTAAACCATGCCCCTCAGCACCTCAAGTCCTTGCATATTATGAAACTGTTAACAAACAAAACTTTGCATTATGAAATGTTGCTGTTGAGACTGACTCCTCCTCTCTCCCCCAGCTCTTTTTAAAATTATAGTTACTTTATTTTTTTCCCGTCAGCTCTGTTCAGTACAGTCTGGCTTTGATGTCTTCTGTCTTAAATGAAACCAATCCGTGGAATGTATTCAGTGGAAGCAGCAGCACTGCCCATGACAGTGAAGTTGCTGCTTCCTTTGACCTGGGTGAACTACTGAGCTGGTGATTGACTTGAAGTCCAGTCCCCTTCTCTGCTGGATCCATGTACAGGATTGCTCAGCTGTTATGGGTGGTTTCTTGCTAGGTGTTTTGGGATGAAACTGGCACAATTGTGTTCACCTGTGTAGTCATTTAGCATTTGTCAGTTAGTACTGACTGGTAGTTATGGACAGCCCTGTATGAAGGGATTCTCTTACCTTTCTTCAGTCCCACCAAATGATGTCCCTTGGGCTTTCTTTCTCACATAATCCATATGGCATACAAAAGAACTGAGAGATAAGCTTTAAAACGCATTATATTACGTATTTTCCTGTTTACTGAAGCTTTATATGTTGTTCTTCATTCTAATAAGATGTAGACTTTCATACACGGGTTTTTGAGAATACTGGGCAGTTGCCTTTACTTTGGCACAGTGCCTGACGCAGATATATCCATTTTTGTTGCTGTTAGGTTCATGATGATTTATTGGTGTGCCCCTTCCGGGAAAATAATTGTCAAGCTGCTTGTTTTTGAAATGGCTTTTCTGGACAAGGATAAACACAGGGCTGTTTTTAAAGTGTCTTCCTAGACATTGCAAAAACATTGATTTAGGTAATGGTATGCCTTATCTTTGGAGTTCAGCATAACAGAGCCTCGACTGCCTCATTTGGAATTTGAAGCATGAATACAGTTCATGTAATATCATTATCAAATTGAAACTAAATAAAAGTGTCAGTTCAGAAAAAAATGTTCACATGTGAAGATGTACTTTTATATTGTTCTGAATTGGGGGGAGGGTTTACTGTTGTATTTCAGAGTCAATCAAGGTCTAATTGAAGATGTTTAAATGTAATTTTGTGCAAGGCTTCTCTCTCCTTTCAGTAGTCTACTAGGGAATAATCACAAAGAGGAAAAAGAAGATATCTAAAATAACTATAAAATCAGAATGTCTTCGGGGTTTTGCTCTTTGGAAGCGTGTGTGTGTGTTGCCTGAAACTTTGATTAACTCATTCCTTTGTAGTCATGAGACACAAACAACCTGTTGGGATCATCCTAAAATGACTGATCTCTTCCAGTCCTTAGGTGAGTGCATTTCTTAAAATAAACCATTATGTGATGCTCATTCCATAAGTAAAATCTGCGTTTGTATGCTGGCCACATCCAAGTTGCCATGAATTGTGTATAACAGAGCATTCCTCACTTTGCAATGAGACACCTTGCACAAAACCTGCTGTCCTGATCACGTCAAGTGCATTGCTTTTCAGTAATATAAATTGTGAACAATATGTTCTGTTTGTATGTTTAAAGCAAGATGCCAGCTTCCAGGGAACTATTTTTTTTCTAATAAATCAGAGCAACTGTTTTAAGTAAAGGCTAGGCTATATTATGATAAAACTAGTTCAACATGCCCTGCTAACATCTAAATTTACTGTGAAATATCCCTTTCTAAGGAACTTAAGGGTAAAATACTGTAAGTGAGGAAAAATGTTACTATAGCCTCAGTTTCTAAATTAGAGCTTATGCCTGTCTGACTGCCCCTTTCAAAGCACTGTTTTCAAAGTCCTGGTACAAAAATTACAGCTAAAAATGTCATTTTTATCTGTTACTGTGACCTTTGCTGCTCTGTTTTCTGTATGTTGTCTGATGGAGATTTTGAGAAGCAAAATTTTGAGCAGTTACCTACAAACTACTTAATGCTTCATAATATGTATATAAAACTCTATTATATGTACGTGTATTACACATGCCAAGATAATGTTAAGATTTCTGTTGTGCCAGTCTCTGAAGGCCCTGGACTGTCAGAAATTGTTAGACTTTCCACCCATGTGGTTTGGACTGAGGTCTCAGCTTCTCAGTTTTGTTTGTTCTGATTCATCCTATTAACTCATCACAGAGAAGAGAAAGGATATCAGACTTTTCCCAAAATATGAAAATTTATGTAAAGGAAACTTATCAACTGTCTTTTTAGTGCTGCTCACATTTCTGTTTCTGGTCTTTCAGCTGACTTGAACAATGTACGCTTCTCTGCCTACCGTACAGCCATCAAAATCCGAAGACTGCAGAAAGCACTGTGCTGTGAGTTTGGCCTTCGAGACAAATTGTTTCTCAAGAGTACTCGGGGAAGGAGGGGGGGGGGGGGGGTCAGCTTAAGCGTAATGACATTAATCTTTAAGAAGGGACCAGTTACATCCATGACAGATTGTCATCCAACAAAATGGCAGGAAGACTTCCCAATAGTAGGTGTCATTATTGCAAGTAAACAAAAGTAATTAATGAAAATTAGTGGTGCAGCAGGTATTGAAATTGTATGCCCACTTAGAATACTTTGAAAAGTGATAGCAAAATAAATACTGAAACTTTTGTCTTATGTGTACTGTTACTCATCAGACTAGTGTGAAACTGAGTTACAATCTTAACCTTTAACATAAACTCAGATATTGTAGGATAGTTTTAGCGTTCTGTTTTATTTTTTGTGTTTACTGCTGCTAGATAACTTTGAAAATGTTCCTCCCTCACAGAGAGAATACCTTGCTGTGTGAATTCCAGTTAAAGAGGAGTTGAGGCTGCTGCTCAAAGTGTGAGGGGAAAGGGTACAGATCTGTATGGCTGATTAGGGATAGTTGGTATTGCTGTACTTTTAATCAGAAAAAGCTACTCTGACAAAACAAACTGTTGTTATTAACAATAACAGTTTGTGTATGTTTAAACAGTTTGTGTATGTTTGAGATGTGGGGAAGGATCTTACAGTTGGAGAGGAAATAAATGTGCATTTCTTATGGATATTGGTATTTCTGCCCAGACTTGTATTGCGTTTATCCCTGTTCTTAAGCTATCTAATGCTTCAGTCAGAGTCCACTCTGAAGAGCACAGAGGTTTCATCAGCAGGAAATGAGAGATCTCTAATGAGTAGGCTTAGCTATCTAAACTACTTCATTTCCAAAATTAAGGTGTACAAAAAGAAAGTGCAAAAAATTCAATTTTTGAGATGATGAGTGTATGAATTTAAAAAATTAGTAGGACTGTGAACAGAGAAGAAAATAAATAAAGACACACATATACCAGAAAGAAAACAGGGTGAAGTAGAAAAAAAATGAAAACTGGACAATTTTGGAAGAAGATGTGAGCTGTGGATGAGTGTGAATATCCTGGGTTTTAGATCTTTTGAAAGGTCTTGACAGCATATAGAATAAAAATGTTACTCAGTGTTACTAAATTTTCATGTTTAAACTTGGGAGTCCTTTCTGTGAAAGAACTTTTCAGTATTGAAAGGTGTACAATACTGTACTCTTGAGTAGGAACACGAAAAGGACAAAGCCATCTTAATGATGCAAGCAAGGAAGGACTTGCACAAAGAAAGGCCCCTTTCTGCCCTCCAGGTGTTTAGTTTCCTTTCCAGCCTAGAAGTTGGCAGCCTGATCTTGGCAGTAGCTTTTTGGTTGGGCTTCAGATATACATTATACCAAATGACGCTGCCTGAGATGGTAGCCAGCTGCTCCAGAGAGCTAGAGTGCATCTATGCAACAGCACAGACTCGTGGGAGTACCTCTTGCTATTTCTTCCGGTGCTATGCTGGCTTCTCACAGAATCTCAAGTAAAATTCGAGATCTTGAGTTTAAGGTCTTACATTTAGGATAAAGCAAGCACAATGTGTCCTTTGAAAGATTATTTGATGGAATTGGAAGAAAATCTGTATTTCTTTGGCACAGCCTAGAGCTTCTCTGTGCAAGATACGTGGTCCCACCCGAGGCTAGAGTTTCATATACCAGTTTTGTATACGAGCATGAGATTTCTGCTTATCAACGTGCACCTGAAAACCAAGAGCAAAGCAAGAAACCAGCAAGCAAAGTAAAATTCTCCTTGTGCATGCTGCTCCCCAGGAAAGAGTGAAAAAAGACACTGCATATGATAGATGCTATTCATGCTATCTATTTCTGACAGGGATACAGAATGTCTAGTGACTTGTATAGAACAAACTTCACTTTCATTCCTCCTAATAAGCTTTGAGGAGGATCATACTTCCTGCTCTTTGCTTTTACTGCATAATATATCAATTTCTGTAATAACTGCAGTGGTTAGCTTTTCTCATTCAGATTTTAAAAGCATCCTCCTATCAAAATGAATATTTGTCTCCAGTTTCAGGGGAGGGAGTTGGAAAGAGGACAGAGGGAAGTTGTAACAAGTAAGGAGAATATTCTGTTTTGAAAGAGCCAGGAGTAAATCTGTCATCTCTACAGACCAAATCTGCCTCATTATTTATGAAACTGTCTGCTTGCTCCATGTAATGGAAAGAGACAACAGCCAAAAAAAAATGTTGCATGCAGATATTTGACCAAGGGTTGGTGTAATCTGTCAGAAGGCAACTTTGTGGTATTTTTAGAAAGTTGTTACAGATTATGCAGAAAGCTAAACCCTACAAGAATTTTCTGTCTGTGAACAGGAACTCATTATGATCTGGCACAGTTTTATGACCACCTTCAAAAATATAATCAATGCCATTCCATTTCTCGTTGTTTGCTTAGCAGATTATTTCTTGCCATGAAGCAGGTTAAATTCCCTTTGACTGTGATGATTCTTGGCCTCTTTTCCTGTGAATGAATGCTGAGATAGCTAACACTACCCCTTTTAGGACTTACCGCTATCCCCTTCCTATGTAAAATTGTTTTTTTGACTTTTTTTTTGTTGATATTTTAAGGTAGGGAGTCATCTTCTGTGCCACTGCCATTCTGTCTGATTTGCTTCAGCCTTCCATTGCATTTCCAGTAATCTTAACTGTGGATGTTTTTTAAAGGTATTTGGATGCAGAATACTTCAGAAAGCCTTATGTGCTAGGGCAAAGAAAATGTCAAAACAAAACACAAGAAAATGAGATCGTTGTAAACTGTAAAATGTGACATCGCTGTCACAGCCACAGTGTTTACATAACTGCAGTGGCTTTCGGTGAGAACTGCAAGGGTACAGCTGAAGCACGATCCAAAGTTCCACTTGCACCAGATAAATATTGGCTTTGCAGTAAGGGCTGGTAACATAGGAGTAGTGCTATTCAAGCAGGTTCAGGAGTATGTAATTTGAGAACCATACTTTGGAAAACTTACTGATGCTGAATTTCTGCTATATCTTCCCCCAGTAAGTGTCAAACCCATAGTTTTGGGAAGTTACTCCCTCTACTTTCCCCACCTTCCTTTCGAAGCAGGCAAGTAGTCATACTAGATATGATAGATTCCTGCAGGGACTATTATATGTGTATATGTACCTATGTGTATTTTGCAGGAAGCTGAAGAAGGTTGTATGTAGGAAAGAAAAAAAAATCTTGATTAGCTTCTCTGTCTCTGTGTAAGGCAGATGTACTGAGGGCACTTTCCTGCTGTAGTAGAAGAAAAATGGCTCCAGAGAGACTATCCTGTGTTGCAGTTGTACTGGGCAGCTATGCAGCACCAAGCCCCGACTATAATATTTTATTCTTGTGCAGGATATTTTAGCTCATTTTCAAGAAATTATGTTGCCCCAGATACTGGAATGTAGTATCGGAAGGGAAAAAGTGAACAAAACAAGCATGTATACTCAGAATATCTGTCACTGAGCTCCTCTAGGTGATTTAAAATTTAAGAATGCTAATAGGAACATCAACTGCACAAGCCTAATGAACAAACATTAAGGCACAACAGACTAAAAGTGAGAGCCATATAGACTTCTCTCAGACATAGTGTCTTTCACAGGAGCTGCTATCATTCACAAGGCCTTTCTAATACAAAAATTACATAGTGATGCATGCTTGTTTGCTGTGTGGTTATAACATCCCCAAATCTGCCATTTGCAGCTGTGTGTCATTACTTGCCTCTGAGTCAGTCACACATCTACTTGAACAATACTGAATGATGTGATTTCTGTTTATAGTTTTCCTTCGGGAAAGTCTCCTTGCTGTAGAAAGGACCCTTGTGTCCATTTTTTGGTTAATAGCAGGATTGATCCTTCAGCACATTTCAGCAGATGCAAAATGGTACTGCAAAATACTCTAAAAGCTGTGTACAGTAGACTTCTTGCCAGCAACAATGTGTGAGTCTCTGATTAGCTTTTCCCCATGTGCATAAACACAGTTTATTTTAAATCTTCCAGCAATGGAAATGTAACGAGAAAATAATCCCTCTTTACATCAGCCTGATCCAGGAGCTCTGCTAGTGGGTTGACCATTCTATAGCAGGATAACTGCCTGTACCCACAGTTCATTCACTTAGGTGACTCCTGGAGGAAGCAGGGAGAGTGGTTTCTTCTGGTTGTTCTCCATAAATGGTGTCATCCAAAACTGTAAACTTTGCTTAATTTGCATTAGTACAGCAGCAGAGTATTGTCTGAGTATCAAAACACTGAAAGTATATCTCACAATTCCCTTTAGAATCCGTTGGCAGAAATGTGAATGTGAGCTCTTAATGCCAGCAGATAAAGATGTGAAGTTAGCCGGCTTGCTCCGATGTCTGTTGAATTGCTGTTTTCGGTGCAAGGGTGCTTATGATAAGCCAAACCAAGTGGACTACAACTGTCTGGCATTCCAAGTTTTCATTGCTTTAAAAAAGGAAATTTTTCAGTGCTGTCAGTCTGTTTTAAGAAACCCCTTATCTGCTTTTATCCAACTGTTGAATACATTACAAAAACACATAGAGAAAAAATACCACCACTAAACTGGATGTAATAATTTTGAGGGCTTTTTTTCCCTATCTGTAGGTTATAAAGGGAAAGTGTGAAAAGTGCTTGTCTCTCCTGAGAATAATATTTATATGCCTGAATAGGATGTTGTAGTTTGCACCTGACTTCACCCCCTTACTCCACTCCTCAAAAAAAGTAGCCTATGTTGCATTGTGGTGTAGGGTTAGTTTTTTTGGCTTGGTTTGCCTATAAATATGCCTGGGAGTCTTTTCCAGTGTTTTGCATGTTTTCCAGCTCCTTTAGAAGATTATGCTGCAGTGTACTGCCAAATACTTTGGCTAACTCAGGCCAAACTAGTGGCATGGTGTTTTGTTGCAATTAGCTGTCTGCCTGTTTGTTAAATATTTGGCTGGCATTTGCTTGCAGGCCCAAGAGATGGGCTTCTAGAAAAGAGAAAATGAAAAGCAAAACAAAAACCCCTGCAAGTCTGATACTGTAAAGTTAGGACAGAATGTACAGATGTCAGTGAGGGAATGAAAAAGTAAGGGCTTTGAGGTACTGTATCTCATTTTACAGTGATGTTAGGAAGGGTAGATAGACGAAACATGATTGGGAATGTAACCTTTTGGCCCATAACCTTGTTTTTCAGTAGATGCTCTTTGAGTTCTTGACAGAATTGCTCATAGTCATTAGCATTGTCCTGCTTCTGCTTTTTTTCTGCTGTACTTCTAGGTTTTCAGTCCAAACTAGACTTATCTGATTTTCAGCAACTGCCCTTCTGGGTTCCTTATTTAACATCATTGTTGCAGAGCAATTTACAACACATCTGAAATTGTCATGTTTCATTTCCTTTGAGAGATGACATTTATAGTGTAAATGTGTTACTGGCTGTCCAGAAACAGCTCTGCCTGAGCTCAGAATATACTTCAACTTCATGTCATACACACTGTAGCAAGCATACTGATACATTGCAACTATTTTTTTTTGCTAGTCCTTGCTTCTGTCAGAAAAATGTCACTGATGATCATACAGTGCTTTGACTTACATGATTCTTCCTTCTTTGATGCCAAAATAAGTTTCCTCTTTTCCACTTTTTTACAAAAGGAATTAGTAGAGCTCATCAATAACTTATTATTTTCACTATGCAAACCCCAGATTTTCACAATTGCAATCACGTTTGTGTGGTTTGGGGAAAAAAACCTTTGCACATCTAGGATATCCATAGTATCCACAGCATCACCAGCTGTAGTAAAGAAAATGAAAATATATTTAATGAAAAGGTACCATTTTGTGTTCTGGAAAACTACAATAAATAATTCCCTGTGTCCTTCTTTGCTTTTTTTTTAGGCCTTAATTTAGCAACTGATGTTCAGTTAATCAGACCTCAGTAGTTTCCTACTGCATTCAAGAGAACATTTTTGCATAAGAATTTACTTTGCTTTACATTTAATCAAGAGCTATAGTGATTTAATGGGATTCTGCTTTATGGTAATTGTGGAGAACCCCCTAAGCCTATTGGACTCCCAGAGTGTGCGTACGTTTGAAGTTGGGATTCTCTAATTACACAGACTACTTCAGTGTATTTTTAAATGTTGTTCTGAGTGGTGCAGCGTCATTATGGTGTCCTCATTGATTCATGTTTTTTAAAATACACATTACTAAAATGTTGTTGATTTCTAAGGGAGAACATTTTTTCTCTATGTGAATAAATGAAAACTACTTCTTGTCTAATTGTCTGCAGTGTTTGCCACAATATGCACATGAACAAGTATTGTGAATACAATGCTTCAGAGTCTATACTCATGCCTTTTTCCTTTTTTCTTTTTTAAATAATTTTTTTGTTAGTGGACCTGTTGGACCTGAACACAACAAGTGAAGTTTTCAAACAGCACAAGTTGAGTCAAAATGACCAGCTGATTGGCGTCCAGGATGTGATCAGCTGTCTCACTACCATTTATAGTGGACTTGAAGAGAAACACAACGATATGGTGAATGTCCCTCTCTGTGTAGACATGTGTCTCAATTGGCTACTCAATGTATATGATAGGTAAGTGAAAAAAATATTATTCACAGAGCATACCCTGGATTTAGTGTAGTCGTAACAAAGTATAAATCATATAAATAAAGACAGAGTTGGTAAGATTTGCATGTGACTTGTCAAAAATGCTAGACTTATAGGACTATTGTGGTTTTTTCTTCTGAGCTACTTTCCTAAGGAGATGATAATATAACTTCTTAAGGCTTTATCATTTTTCTTTAATAAAAAGTCATATCTTTTAATAATTTTGACTTAGTAATGGAAGCACAGTTGCTTGAAATGAGAAGTTTCTTATGCTGTCCTGCTCAGATACATTGAACTTATGTTGCACTGCTTAACAAAGAAAGTTTCAGAAAGTGTATGTGTGAGCAGAGAATTGAATATGCTGCTTTAGCTGTGTTCCTACTGTAAATGTTCCAAATGGCCCAGAGTGTTTCATGTTTGTATCAGTTCATATTTCTGCCACAGATGGGGACAGTTTTGTTGTTTACTTAACACTTAATTGCTTGCATGCTGTAATCCTGATTGAGCTTCCGGTCCCAAAACCTCTGTTGTGTGGTAGCTGTGTTGATCTCAGCCCCAAAGCATCTCTGATCCTAAGGCTTAGTGGTGTCCTGGTCACAGCTTGCTTCCAGCATGTACAGCTCTGAGTGCTGGTGCTATGTGATACGATTGCCCTGGTCCTCACAGCAAAGCTGCATTTCCCTGGTGAGTTATGGGTTTGCATTAAAAATGTTTCAGAATATTTACATTAAGAACTTGTGGTTGTATTTAAATGTACATCTGCTATTTCCAGAGACAGTACTGAGTTTCAAAGGATATGAAAAGGTCCACTTCTGGTTTTGGACAATCCTTTCTGAGCCCCTAGACACTTCTTCTGAGTGTTGAACTCTGACCTCTCTGCCCTGCCCCTCACTGTCAGCCTGCATCACCTACAATCAGTATGTTTTTGTTTAGTTGTGCTTTTGAGTCATGAGTTTGTTGCTCATTTTTCTCAGTGGTGTTGACTATTCTCATCTCCTGTCTGTAGGAAAAACTTGGAAAAGACTTAGTTTCTCCATTATCTTAAATGTGTATCCATTGCTTAGGTAAAAGCTTTTTGGGACTCTGAAGAGTAGTGCAGTAAATGACGTGGTGACGTCAGTGTGTCTAATTTAATATATGCTTTAATTCAACGTTGTACACAGAATTACAAACCAGAATTTCTAAGCTGTATGAGGTTGGTTAGCAAATTTGTTTCCTTTCTCCCCAAGGTGGAAAGAGCAAAAGTATTTCCTGAGTGATGACAGAAATTATTATGCCTGGCTTTGCAAAAGAGAGCTGCTATTTCTTGATGTATCCATTATCTTCACTTATGTACACTCAATTAGTGCTGAATTCTAACACTTCATAGTTCCCTCACCACCATGTCCATTCCCTCCCTGCCCCCCCGAGGATTACGTGCCAGTAGTCCTATACTTTGTGGCTTTTAAAATTTTATTTTAGTTTTACTTTAGATATTGTGATAGGGGAGAGGGAAGGAGGGAACAGAGTACATACAACCATTTATCACTTATATGCTGACTACCTATTATGATTTGGCACTCGGATATTGTGTTTTAATATTGTAACACTTCTGTTACTTGGACTTATAATTACTGCTGGAAAATGGGAGAGTACATCAAATAATAACTGGGACTTTTTCATGCAATTACTTTTATTTTGCAGAGCTCTGTATTGTGGATGAATAAACACATCACTTGCAGATAAAGCAGTAGATCAAATGGGTTGCTTGACTTAAATGCTATTAGTTATTTAGAATAAGAGACTTAATAATGTCAGAGAATTTTTGGAGGTACCCGTTAGAGTTCTTTTTAGATTGATCACAAATCCACTATCTCTTTTTCAGCTTATCTTTGCTTCTTAACTTCAGTTAGAAGTCAGTTATTTAATCTGTTCATATTTAAGATGCACATAGTATGTTTCAAACCTTTCTTTCAATAACCATTGCTGTTGCTCCTGTTTCCCCTTGATTATTATGTTGAAAGCTTTTATGTAGATAATTCTTCAGGCTGATGAAAGACTTTAATCTTCAGTCAATTTTTGAAAAATTGAGGATGAACGTTTTCTGCGATAATATTACCTTTTACAGTGTATTTCCTTGCTCTCTTTTCAAATCCACTCTAGGAAAAAACCCAACCAAACAAACAACAAACCAACCTGAAAGAACAGGCATCAATTTTGAGCTGCCTTTTTTCTTTAATTGGCTTTTAGGAAGGAACTAATTTGTGTGTTGGCATTTCCATTGTTTATTGTGTTGGGGTTATGCAATGTTTCAAATGGTTAAACTGCCTACAAAAAAAGCATCTGTTAGTCACATGCTATTAGCTTGAGATTTAATTACTCATTTGCAGATTGATGGCAAAACAGATAGTTCTTCAGACTTACCTACAGATGTCTTTGGCCCTTAAAAGGAACCTATTTATTTTTAGAAATACTACAAGTATGTTGTGTTCTGGTATTTTGTAACACATCAGGAATGATTCATTCTTCGAGCTGAACAGAGGAGAGAAACATAAAGTTTACTTGGTGACTTTTACTTCTTCAAGGATTCAAAGGTTGTTCCAGGCAGCAACATCTGCCCTGTAAACATTTTCCAAAGTTAAAGTTCCTTGTTTTGGTTAGTCCAGAAATAGGGTTTGTTTGTTTTTTTAAATGAAATTATAAATAATTGTGTTGCATTTTGTGACAAGGGAAGAAATAGGACAACACACAACAATCAATGTGATCCAAGTGAAGCCATTTATTCAGGGTTCATTGTCTGCTTTTATACATTGAGCTAACTCTTGCACCAAACATTGATTGGACGATTCTGTCCTAGTAACAAGCATTCATTGGTCACAGCCCAACCACACAGCCATGTTGCCAGGGCACATTTCCCGCCTTCAACAGCCAGATTCCTCATTTGCATAACACAACAGAGTCGTTATAACTTTTTATAACCTTGAGGACCCACACTAAGGCTTCCCAGCTCCACTCAGCATGAGTTCCTCAGTGCTTGGGCTGCTCATTAAATGCTGTAGCCACCCATCAGCATTTTACAATGGAAGCTGTGAGGGAATTTTGCTCTATGAAACTATTTGACTAGGCCTATGTTTAAATCATCCAAATGCAGTAGTTGGTGGTTATTGCTCTGGGCTGTATACTGTCATATCTGCTAAATTCTCCAAAAGTAATTTATATGAAATGGACTAATAGCCTTAAGAACTAATGGAATAACTCAACACCCTTTATTTATTTTAGGATATTTTAAACTCTTTCATACATAATACAGAATATGTATACTAATTGTGGATGATAACAATATTTCAATCAAAATTACCCAGTGTCCATGAAGGAACTTTTACATGCCCTGGTTTTAAAGTCTTGCAATGCTTATATGACTTCCTGTATTTCAACTTTAAAGTTTTTCTGATTTTTTTGAAGGTAGAATGCTTTTGATATGCATTCTTTTCATTTCTTTGGTGCATTAGTCTAGGAAAGGATATCTGTGGTACAGTACAGATGCTAACCTTCTCCATATGATCAAAGCTGTCATTCATGATCATTCTCTATGGCTAACATTTCCCCTGGAGAATTAAAACTTTGCTATTAGTTTTGTTGCGCTTATACATGTGGCATATTGTAACACCAGATTGAGCTAATATCCCAGGCTCTGCCAGCATGTTAAGTTCAGCAAAATCTGAACTTCTGAGGAATGAGAGAGATTAGATATCTGCTCACTTCGCCTTAACTTTATGCCCTGGTTTGGATGGTAACTGATGAAATTTTTCTTCATGCACTCTGTTTGCATTCCCTGTATTGATGTTAGCTGTCTTGATTAACAGAGGACTCCATGGAAGCACCTTGGCAGACTGTGATAGTAGCAAGAAGTGCTCTAGGAAAGACATGGCCCTCGGTAGGGCAGGAATATGAGCCCCTTTGACTCGTCTGTGGTTGATCAAGGGATGGCATCTGTGAGACCTTCAGAGATATACCAGACTGCCTTCTATTGCTGGGTTACATAGATAACTGATAGCTACTGTCTGTGATGGTCGTTAATTGTAGTGTCAGTATTTACTAAGCTTTTTTTTTTTTTGACAGAAGTCAGAACTGAAAGGGGCTCATCTTCTCCATTTTTCCTTGCTAGTGCCTGATGTTTTATTGCTTATATATTGTGGCTGGATATGCCATCGAGGGGCTACTTGCGTGCCATTGTTGGTAACAATAGTTTTGTACCTTATTCAACAGTCTTGTGTTAATTATATCCTGATCAGTGCGTTTATAGTTCACAGATGTCACAAGCCTCTGTTTTGACTATGGTGTAGATTCTGTTTGCCTATTGCAGGACTTTTAGTTCCTAAGTCTGTATTGGGATGTTACTTAGGAAAAGGAATGATGTTGGATATGACAGGTGCATGATTACGGAATGTTTTTGGTAGATTTGTTAGATTTGTTTTCATGGAAAGATAATTTTAACTGTGCTTTACTGCCTGTCATTGAGTTCTCTAGATATTTAGGCAGAAAAAGAAACATTAATTTTAGGATTTAGAATGCTGTTTCGCAGCTGAGATGTTTCTGTGGCTGAATAGTTGTTAAATTATATTATGCGATTCCCAAGTTCTCCACACAGCTTGTGCCTGATGTAGTGAGGTTGGAATCATAGTTTCTTTTTTTTTGGAGTCCAGTTGTTATGGGATTAACAAGGGAAATCATGAGATGTGGCTCATGTCTATTTTCCCTGTTATCTGTGTTACCTGTTCTTCTCTCCATCTCCTGCATCCCCTAATTCCAGCATCTCTTGTAAGATGTAGGATAAATTATTCTCCCTTTCTCTTCTGATACTGCAGCCATCTCTACCTCACCATTTTTATTCCCCCCACCTCTAATTTACTCATGTTGTTATGTGGTAGTGACAGTCATGAGTTTTTATATAAAGTAGCTCTTTGATGGTCTCTGAAGCTGTGTTGGATCCATGAAACAGCTGAATTATTGCACTTTTTTTGGCTGGAGAGTTCAAACTATGCAACAAAGTTGTATATGCTCCAGTCCCAGTCCAGTTTTTCTACCTGTGCAGCATGGTACCTTCCCCTGCCCACAACCAAATGATCTAGTTGGGTGATGCCCCGCTGAGCTAGTACTCTGTAGTAAATGTTTTGAACGGACTGTCCTCCTATGTCTGAAATGATGTGTACCTTTGGGTTTTTTTAATGCCTCTTTTGGCAGGTTTAAGAGTTGCATTACTTCTTGGTTCTATGCCATCTCCTGACGGGCAGTGGATGAAGGTGCAACAGGGAGATCATACTTAAGGAATATTGGCCAGAATCTGCCTGGTGCATAAGTACAGACAACAGAATCAACTACAAACCCAAGGATTTCTTCATTTCCTCCTTCCCCTTGCCTTTCTCTTCTCCTCTTCCCCACTAAAGCAATACAATTCTAGTTCAGTTGGGGAAGGAGAAGGATATATTGCCACATTATAATGGCAATGAATCCCTAGACTTCCTATTGCCTGGGGAAAGAGGGTTCAGATCTATGCAGAGGAATGAGTGGACTATAGCAAACAAGAACAGTGTGAGTGACAAGCAGCTACAATTGTTTTGCTGTTTTTTACTTGAAGATAGATCAGAGGTCAATAATGTGCCATTTTTATACTGCCTTTCACTATTTTATTAACTGAGAATGGGTGAGTTTGCTCTAAACCAGTTAACAGAAGCATAACAGTTCAAACTTCCCTTCATAAGGATCTGAGCAAAAAATATCTGAGGCGCTTAAAATGGTCTTATCAATTGATTTTGTAATGACAAACATACTTATGTTGCTATAAAGTGTGTCTGAATAGTGTGCTGGCCCTTAATTCCAAATGCTTGATCCATAAATTCTGTTTAATTCAAGTGTTAAGAAATTTCTTGAACCTTCCCACGGTAAGAATTTGATTTTTAGATGTTTGTACATACAGCATACATGATTGTGCTACCATTCAGTGGGACCTCGACAGACTGGAGAAGGGGAACAACAGGAAACTGATGAAGCTCAATAAAGAGAAATGTAAAATCCTTCCCCCTGGAGAGGAATAACCCTGTACACTAGTTCAGGCTAGTGGTTGGCTGGCTGGAAAGCAGCTTAGTGGGAAAGGCCCTGGTGAACACCAAGTTAAACATAAGCCAGCAACATACATTTGTGGCAAAATACACCTAAAGTGCCACAGGCTGCATTCCAAAAAGCTTTTCCAGCAGATTGAGGGAGGTGATCCTTCCCCTCTACTAAGTACTGGTGAGACCCATCTGAAATGCTAGGTTCTGTTCTGGGCTCCTCAGGACAAGACAGATATGGACAAATTGGAGCAAGTTATGAAGTACAGTGAAGATGATTAAGGACTTGGAGTATCAGATACACGAGGAGAGGCTGAGATTGCTGGGACTCTTCACCTTGGAGAACAGAAGTCTTCTGGGGGGAGGGTGTCTTATCAATGTGCTTAAATATCTGCTGGGAGCAGTAGAGAAGATGGAGCCAGAGTCTTCTCAGTGGTGACCAGTGACAGGACAAGAGGCAGTGGACATAACCTGAAACACAGGAAATGATGCTTAAATGTGTAAGAAAAATATTTCTTTTTTTTTTAATCTGTGATCAACAGAGGCACAGCTTGCTCAGAGAGGCTGTGAGGTCTCCATCCTCGAAGATACTCAAATCTGACAGGATACCATCCAAGGTAGCCTGCTGTACCTGACTGAGCAGTAGCATTGGTCTAGATGATCGCCAGAGGTCCCTTCCAACCTCAGTGGATTTGTGACTCTCTAATCCACTGAAAATTCAAATGATTGGATTGGCAGTGTCAGTGCTACAAAGTCTAAAGGTTTGGTGGGATGTTGATGGTGGTATTGTCATGTTGGTGGAGAGTTTCTATTTGTATATATAATTTCAGTGCTAGTATTTAATTATTCCCAGGAAAAAGGCTAGGGGAAATATGTTGCTCTTTAGAAAACCATACTATTGTAGGCTATGTAATTCTTCTTTATAATTTATTGAGGGCATATTGAGGGGTTTTTATGTGAAGGAAATTTTTCACAGTCCCTATAACAGTCTGCTGAAATCTGGAGAAATTTGAAGCCTCCATGTATGGGCTCTGACCTTTTAGCTGTGAAGTTTTTCTGAATTTCTGCCTTTCATAAAGAAATGCTCTAGTCAGCCCTGAGTTAAATCAACCCCCCCAAAATGTTCTGCTTTGGTTTTCTGTTGAATACAAAGTTAAGACACAAACAACACAGGAAGACATGATAAAAGAACTTTGTCAAGGTTGCAAAACGAGCTATTTCACATTAAGGTATGCCAGAATGATGTAGTGTCTGTGATTGAAAGAGGTAATTTGAAGCTAAGCTTCAATGTGTGAAATAGGTGGCACTTTTATAACATTCTGGAAAATTGGGTCCTGATTTTTAAACTAGGCAGTAAAAATAATGAGTGTTTTTGATTAATTTGGCAATAATTTCGCTGTACGTCTCTATTCCACAAGCTGGAACAGAAGATAATACTATCTAGTCTCATGACATTAGGTGATGGTTGTCAAGCCAAATGTATTAATATTTTTAAGGCACTTAGCTAATTTACTTAAAGCCCAGGAGTAAATTAATAATTTTGTATTCATCACATTTGTGAACTAAATCAGACAGCAGACCATATGTTGAGTAGATAGGACAGAAAGAGATATCTAGTAACTACTCTGGAATTAATTAAAGGATATAGCACTTCTGCTTGATAGAATGGACCAAAATAATGTTTGGGGTGCTATTAATTTTAGTGTTGCCTTACTGGTGAAGGACCCAGCTAACCTTAAACGCAGGGGTTTGTGTATAGTCTGTACAATTTAACTACTGTTCTCATGATTTGTTTGCCGTGTTTCATCTAATGACAAATTGTGTGGTGTCATTTGGTCTTTGAAAGAAGACATCGCCCAACCCTTTAAGGATATGTTTCTGAACTGATCTTTTGAGCTTTAAAATTGTCCCTTTTCATGCACCCTGGTTTTGTTGCTTTTGGTTTCTGAACAGTGTTTGTCTTGCAGGTTTAAAATAACTTGCTTTGGTATCTGCTTATCTGTTCTCCAATTGCTTAAGGTTTAATATGCATTTTTGGAGGGTAAGGCATGTTTTTTAATGCTGGACAAGATAAACCTGAAGTCACATTGCTTAAAAAGGACAACAGCTCCACATCATTTAATTACAGCATGTGATTGGCTGTTTTTTTTTTCCTGATACATATGTATGTTAAAGCATGTTAAACATAGAAGTTAAAAATAAAGTGAAAAAGTGAATTCCTGTGAATGGAAACTTGGTTTTGGGTAATAGGGATTCCTGCTGTGTTCTCATGTATTTTTTCTATGTATATCACTATTAAATCATGTTGAGAGCTTTACAATACTAAAAGTCTGCCCTTTTGGAGTAATATGAACTGTTTTGACACGTAAACTACTTTGAAGGTGAGGGGAGCTTTTGTGAGCTTAATGTGATTTGTAATGGTAATTTGTTTTAAGATATGAAGTGTATTTGGAGTAGAACTCACTTTGCATTTTGCCTTTGCATTTTGAATAGGCTTGAGTTGAAATGAAATAAAATTAAACTGTATTAAATTGTCTTGTCTTTATAATTTCAGTGGTCGAACTGGAAAAATTCGAGTGCAGTCCCTGAAAATTGGCTTGATGTCTCTTTCAAAGGGCCTTCTGGAAGAGAAGTACAGATGTAAGGATGAATGTATTTTATAAAATTCTTACAACATATAATTATGTACAATTACAATGCGTGTTGTAGAAAAATTTGTAGAAAAACATTTCTGATGCCGGTAGCAAGACAGCTTTCTTGTAAGTAAAATAGAATTGTTTTCATTATTGTCAGTGACAATGGAGAAAGTAGGATTTATATCCTGACTGGAAACTATTGTCAATTATGCATTGTCATAATGCACAGTATGATGCTCCCCAAAAGCAAAGGAGAATGTTGCCATGTGGAAGGTAGAGTAGGATTCTATTTGATTGTTCTATGCATGTATGGTTTGTTTAGGGAAAAATCAAGCAAGTTGGTGTTGATGGAAGCAGGGTGATATATCTGGTGAAGCAAGGAAATACATATAAATACAGCAATTGTATTTTGTGGTTCACAAGAAATTTGATCTGAACTCAGAAAGTAGTTTTCCAATATCTGTGTGTCCTGCCAGAATTATACAAGGAAATTTTAAATTATGTTGATTTAAGTAATCCTACAAGCCTGAGAAATACTAAGTAGGATAAAAACATTTCATATCAATAATTGCAGGAGCAAAAGAAAATTGAGTAACTTTGTGGCAAAATCCACCAACAAATACAGAACAAGCACTATATAAAAGCATCCTGGGTGGAGAACAGTTATATATTATGAATATAATCCTAGAATTACTATTCTTTGCAGTAGTTCTGTGGAAACACATGTAAAATGTATGAATGTATGCCATGTAGTACTGGAGCTCTGGAACAATTTCTGCTTTCCTTATAAGAATTTGTAGGCAATCCTGGTTTTTAACATTGAGCGAAAGTACAGGTATCTTATGCACCGGGGCATATTTCAATATGAGCCCATACTAGGACTTTGGGTTTTTTAGTTCCGTTGTGAAATTTGACACATCTACATATTAGTCCATAACTAAAAGAACTTGGTGGACGTACCTTTGTTTAGTAATGACAATTCAGGAGGTATTGGCCATTTGGTGCGAAATAAAGAACTGTCTTAAATTATAGGATTTAGCTAGCTATGCATAACAGACTGATAACCTTTTCAAAAGATGTTTTTAAAAAGCATAAAACTTGGGAATAAGCTCACATTAAATTGCTGTCAGTAATTGATATACTTACTGTTATCGAGTACAGGCTGGATTCCTTTTTTTGTTGTTGCTTTGTGTCTAGTAGAAAAATAAAAATGACAACTAATGGTGGCTGCAGATTTGAATAACACGAGGTAACAGGGTGGGCTTTTTCCTGAAAATTGCTGTGAACAGTCCTATAACATTAGTGCAGAAAAACCTTCAGGAGACTTTACCAAAAGATAGTAACTTCAACCTGAAATACATCTGAAACTGAAATAGTTGTTTGTCTTCTCATAGCAGAGAATTGACAGTCAGATAACACAACGTTTTTCCTTTTTTTTTTTTTTAATTTGTTGTTGTGGTTACTCCTGTTCCAATCAGTGGGTCAGGCTTTCATATCTTACCTGTTAGCTGAAACAAAACTCTTTAGTCTGAAAAATATTTTGTGGAAGAAGGAAGGAAATAGGGTGTGGGGTACTGGTCATTGTCCTGTGGTGGTTATGCAGTCAGAGTTTTGGGGTTCTCTGGCACCAGCGGTGTCACAGGCTGATCTTTGGTGTGAGCTCTCTTGCTTGTTTTGGTTTTGTCACACCCTACTAATCATCAACTGTTGAGAGAAATTTTGTTGCATCTATTGATCTTTCAGATCCTCATGTGAAAACCATAATGGAAATGCTAAGTAGATGTCACTTGGAAGGAAGAGCAGTACCCCCAGGCATGGGCAGTCCACAATACAAATTGCCCGCCTTCTGGGTTTTTTCCCATTTCCTCAGACCAGCTCCTGCCATTTGCTTCTCCTTTTGTTTGTGTTTCTTCTAAGCGTTTCTGAGATTATGTCAGTCCCAGGCTCCTATGAACATGGCAGTAATCCTGTGGCTGCAGTTGGAGCCCTTAACAAGGCACAGACCATGCCTTAGATGTTGTAGTCTTAAGTATACTCTTCTTAGAGTAGTTGGTTATATAACAGGAAAGTTTCTTGTTTTTTAAATCATTTGGGTGATCCATTCAGTCTTTTGCAAAATCATAGAGTCATATTATAGTTGGGGTTGGAAGAGACCTTAAAGATCATCCATTTCTACCCCCCCTGCCGTGGGTAAGGACACCTCCCACCAGCCCAGGCTGCCCAAGGCCCCATCCAACCTGGCCTTGAACACCTCCAGGCATGGGGCAGCCACAACTTCCCTGGGCAATCTGTTCCAGTGGCTCACTACTCTCATGGTGAAGAAATTCTTCCTTATGGTTAACCAGACTTCTCTGCTCAAGTGTTTTCTACGTCAGACTTCCCTGAGACCAGCCCTTCAGGGATCAACTTGAAGAAATATAATTTCTGGGATGCTGCCGAGACATTTGGTTTATGAGATAATATGATAAACTGACAGTTTACTAGTACAATTGGCCTTTATCTTTCTCTCTTACCTTTTTAGGGACATCAAGCTTTTGTTCTTTTTTTCTTTCTTTAGTATGAAGCCTTTTTATAATCTATTTATAATTTGGTTTTAACAACTACCTTTAATCACATTCACTTCCAGTAAAGTAGTTCCGTTAAGTGTACCTTCATTTCCAGTATAGGTAGGATCTTTTCACTTGACTCATTTTTAAATACATTTTGCCAGAGAAATTTCTAGTTTTTTTTTTTTATTTTTTAATTTAATTAAGCTGCTTTTTAAGATACTATACCTCAGAGTTGACATGAGAGTGAGTCTTTAATTAAAAAGTCCTCATTACTTTAGAAGAAACATTGAAGCCTCAATTAAAGAATGCTTATTCTTGAAAATCTTAAGATGTGCTTAACCTCAAGCACAGACCTTGATGCTTCTGTGAATAAAAATGGATCTGCAACTGAGCTTGAGTTGCCATAAGCTGGTTACATAATATGGTTGTAAAGCAAATAGCCCAGGGTCTGTCTTTGTTGATGAGGTCAGTGACCTGGTCTGGCTGTATCCATGTTGTGCTTTCTTTGCTCCCCAGAACAGAGGAGGCCATATATGAGCTACTTGTTGGAAATCATCCCAGGCTCAACCTTGCTCTTACATTGTTCCTGCTATTCTGAGAGTGAGATTTAGTTGACCTTGATCCAAAAGCATGGAGGGTACATTTTCAGTGGCTTGATGATATGGATGACAGTGTTCCGTTGCTTGGGCTCGTGCCCTAGCGTGCTACTCAGTTCATGAGTGTAGAAGTAGCCTTAAAAATGGAAGAAAGGAGAAGAGGCTGCACATGACAAAAGTTAATAGTAGCTTAGTTCCAAAATACTCATAATAGAATAAACAACATATTGCTCCTTTTTGCCACCAGCTGTGAAGCAGCTCAGTTTTCAAAGAATATACATCATCCTTGGAATATGATTTATTTTAAGTGTTGTTTTCATGTTGTTAATTTTCAAACCGGTTGGAACTAACACTGATAGTTTTTTTTTAAAAAAGGGAAGAAAAGTGAATGCACATCCTGTTTCTAACAATGCAAATGAACAGATGATGGGACATACACCATTTTGTATATTTGTATTTATATTTTGGTGTAACTACAAAGTCTTTAAGTCTTTATCACAAAATTCCTTCAAGCTGCATGGGTGGTTCAGGTTTTGACAGTGCTAGGTTTGTGATTTGATGTTTTGGCAACTTAAGCAAAAGACATAAAATGTATGTCATGGACATCTTACTACTATCTATCTTATTACTCTTTTGATAGGAATTTTATAAACTTTTAAGCATTTAAAGTACCCTCTTCTGTACCAGCCAGTAAGTACTTTTTTTTCAGGTTGTCCAGCTAAGTTGCAGTTTGAGTAGCTGTAATCCTCAATACTGGTGTAAGGCTGAAACAAATCTAAGATTAACTGATTTTTTTTCTTATTTCTGTTTGGTTTGGTTTTGACCTATGGGTCAGATCTGAAAAATCTTTTCTTTTGCTTCCCTTGTCATTATTCCTGTCCTTTCGGTAGAGTCCTTTGTACGGTTTAGCCTTTATATCAATGCATTGGATGGATACTCTCTTATTATATGTATATACATATAATAAACTCCTTTATGAGTTTGTGCTTTCTGACTTTGCTGATGAGTGGGTGATGTTCATGGTCTCTTTTCCCACTGGCAAGCATGGTGCCTGGCTGCACCCTGTTGGACCTAAAATGACCTCCCATGTCTGCCACTTGAGAGCTTCTCTCACCATGCCCTCTTTGCCAAGAAGTAGCTTGTGGGTTACTTTGAGAAGGCTGGCCAGGTAGCAAGAACATTTTGGCTTTCCATGGTTTTAGTTGAGAAGCTTGTCCTCCAGTGTGTCACAGTGGAGACATTGAGGGTTCGGGGCGAAGAGGATACCATTCATGAACTTCCTTGCACTTGGACACTCAGTGGTTATGCCACAACTGCCAGTGCTAAGTTTCCTTGTTTTTTAAGTGGCATGTTTTGGAGGCGTTTGAGCTCTTCGAAGGTGTTTGCTTATTTCCTACTTTGATCAACCCTAACTGATCTCTGTCCTTATTCCCTCTCCTAATATTAGCTCCTCAATCATTTGAAGGCTTAGGAAATTACTTCATCTTCCTCCCAGCTATGGCATTTAATGAATTGTTCTTACTTTAGTGCCTGTTTCTGCTGTAGACTGATGCAAACAGAAGGAATAAAACAGCCATATTTTTGTATCATTTTTTTTAAACTGACTCTTAGAAATTGGAAAACTATCCCAGCTGCAGCTGAAGAAGCTAGCCAGGATCTGGGGTTGCCAAGGTGAGCCTGCAGCCCCGCAGCACTAGATCTGTCACTGCTGCTTTCTGTGTTTTGTTTTTCCCACCACCAAGTGCTGAAGCTGCTGTAGCATTTGTTTGACTAGGTAAGAGGCAAGAAAGATACAAGAAACTGTAAAAATTAATTGTCACCTGGATTCCTAGCTTGTAAAAAGTCTTTCTTCTGCCTCAAACCCCTTTGCCAAGAAAGAAAGTATGACCAGACTTTCAGAAGCACTCTGACAAGGCTTGACAGTTGCTCCGAATGAAGGGCAAAACAGTTTATGGAGTGTAATAAAAGAGTTTCTCTTGAGTGTTTCTGAACAAAGCTTGTTTGTTTCTCAGTCAGACGTGCAGTCAGACTGAATTTTGAAATTTCATTTGTTTCTAATCTATTAGGCATTGTTCTGATGGGAAACATGAAAAGTAGTGGATTAGTATAAGTGGATTTTTTTTTTTTTAAATTATTTGGAGCTTTAGTCCAAGTCAGCCTCTGAATGCAAAAGGAGAATGCAAAAGCCTACTGGAACAAACATGCAGAACTCACTTCCATTTCTTCTGTAGTTTATACCAATCATAGAACTTAAAAATATTTCTGAAATGAACTCAATGTATAAAATACTTTAAATAGAGATTAATCTAATGACTAAATATTAATATACACAGCTACAAAGTTCATAAATGAATGACGGGTGGCAGAAACATTAGAAATTTTAAGCTGAATGTTTTCACAATTCTTCTCCCAAGTAACAAGTAGTAGGACAAAAGAAAATGGCCTCAAGTTGCACCAGGGAATGTTTAAGTTGGATATTAGGAAAAATTTCTTTAATAAAAGAGTGGTAAAGGCTTGTAACAGGCTTTCCAGTGAAGTAGTGGAGTCAGCATCCCTGGAGGTGTTAAAATAATGTGCAGATGTGGCACTTCAGGACATGATTTAGTAGACATGGTAGTGCTGCATTAATGGTTGGACTTGATGATCTTGGAAGTATTTTCCAACCTTAACAATTCTATGATTCTAATTTAAAATGTCCAATCAAAGAAATGCGTTTAAAAAAATCACCTCAGGAATATTATCTATACTGCAGATAGGCCTATTAAGGCCATACTTTACTGTGATTCTTGAGTAGGTACAAGCAATATCTTTCTTCCTAGTAAGTGGTGTATCTGGAACGATTTTCTTCATTCTTTCCAGACTCAATCTTTTCTGTTGTTACAGAAATATCCATTTATACTGCAGGGCTTGACACCCACCTAAGGAAAAGAGAATCAGTAAAGGGAAAGTAAATGGAAGCAGACGTGGCTATCTGGGGAGCAAATCTGATTAATGTTAAGCTTGAGTTGTCTTGCTGGCTACAGTTCTTGCTTTAAGCTGTTTCACGTGGCCAGCTGTGACGTGCTGATTTCTAGTCTCAGTTAAAACATGTTTCTGTTCCCAACCAGCCAAAGGATGACAAAGGCTTTAGCATAAGGTATGGATTTCTGAAATATGTCCTCCTTCTTTAAGTGATAGCATAGGAAGCTTGGTAAATATTAGGGAGACAGTGTGGTAATGATGAATTATAACGAAAAGCTGTTCTGATTTTGTGGTCTCTGTTCTGTCACGCATCTGCTCCTAGGTAAAACAGGAGCTGCAACGTACAGTGTTACCAAGAGATGCCATTAGAAGCTGTGTGGTTTCTTTCATTTGGCCTTCCTTTTCTCATTTGTGTGATTACGGGTCAAGAAAACGTAGTCAAAGTGATCAAAATTATACGAGGGTAAACTATTGTAAATAGTACAGTGGCTTTCTGTAACCACTTCTGGATTACAAAAGTTATAAAGCTGAAGCTGCGGCATTACTGAATAAAAGAGGGTGTGCACAGGAGTTAAATGATCCATTGCCTCTTGTTGGTGTTGCAGATCTCTTCAAGGAGGTGGCAAGCCCCACAGAAATGTGCGACCAGAGGCAGCTAGGCCTGCTGCTTCACGATGCTATCCAGATCCCACGGCAGCTTGGGGAAGTTGCAGCCTTTGGTGGCAGCAACATTGAACCCAGTGTACGCAGCTGCTTCCAACAGGTAAGATAATAAAGGCCTTCATTTAAAAAAAAATAGTAAAAGATCTTTTTTTCTGAAGTCTTAAGATTCACTTTTACATGGTGAAAGAGAAGAATTTTACAATATCCATTGATTTTTTTTTTTTTTTTAACCGAAATGAATATGATCCTGCAACTAAATGCAAGGTGGTATTGTAAAAATGTAGCGGTAAAAGATGGTTTATGGTTTAGGAGAGAATCAAATAAATTACTTCTTAGCAAAAAGGAACATATAAGTCTTTGTAGGTTTTACAATGCCGGCTGCTCTAAAAGCTGTTAAAAATTTTGTAGCAGCCAATTTTTCTGCTTTGCATCATTCAAAGCAACCTGATACTGAGAAAATATGCTTTTCCCTCCTGGAACAAGACATGATCTCAACAAGAGAATGAGTCAATAGTAATTTTGACATCAGGAAATTATTTAGCATTATTTTACTGATGGAAGAGCTTGCAATTGCATGAAACTTCAAGCATAGTAATTTATATATCATGAGCCTTTATGTTGCAGATCAGAACATGGAATAAAGCTGTCTTACAGCCTGCTGTTCAGCTCCACGCTACATGGGGGGGTTAATGAGGCTGCAAGGAGCATCTGTTGATTTAAAGAAGATGAAAATTAAAAAGAGGAAGTTGTAACGGGACACAACCTAACTCAGACTTTGTCATGGATGCCTAAAGCTCTGACTGTTTGCTAGTAATAACTCTACTGCTTGAGAGTATTATTTCTGTGAAAGTGGTTGCTTTGAGCATTGTCAGAAACGATATATGGATTAAAAATTCATTATGGGATATACAAAACTACTGACTTTACTATTTCTGATCTTATTGAATTGAATATTAAGTGTTATAGTGCACTTTCAGAGCATATTTCTTTTTCATTCTTGCATAGACATTTCTACATTATCAACCAATGTTTTGAGAAACTCAGTTGTGCTAGCTTTTTTCAGCACTATTAGATTAATTTCTGGACTCCGAGATGACTGGAATTGGAAGACTGTTCCATATCATGAATAACTAGGTAGATACTTATGGAAGTTGGTTTGACAAATTAACCATGTAAAACTTCCCCTGAGGTCTTAACATTTCTGATTCAGACAATAAGGGAATGTGCTTGATGCATCTATAACTGACCTCAAATAGTTCAAGTCACACTTAAATTTTTCATTTGTTAGTGGCAGACTTTTTCTGTCACAGAGGAATCATCCTTATGTCCCTGAAGAATCTGCTCTGTCTCCCAGGACTACTAGCAAGATGATGTACTAGTACTGATGTGATATTATTTTGTGCATTAAATAAATATGATGAGATTCCATCCCTTGTATCATGTGAATAGCATAAGTTCAGTCCTTGGTCATTAAGAGAGCATAGAGAAAGTGTGCAGCTGCATGCGTGTTATCTCATTATAGTGAAAATAAGTAATAAATAAGTGGTAGGGAAAGCAAATTATTCTTTTTTCAGTGCTACTCCCTCTTACTGACAAAAATTGACTTGAACTGACAATAGGTTAAGAGGTCTCATGTTACTTATTGTTGTGTGTTATCATTTAAGAATAGCTTTCTTTTTAAGTTGTGGTCTCTTACTTCCAGTAAGCTCAGAAAGATGGCCTTTGTTCTTATTGCTGAAAAAGTTGGTGAACAGAATACCTTTACAGCTAGGCTGCTACTTAAATAGAATGTGGAAGCATGTTTGCTTCTTAAAACAATCACACTAATTCTTTAGCTCTGCTACATTCTTGCAGTGATTGCCAATAAGTGGCAGATTTCCTCCTCTCTCATTATTTATTTACTTGGTTGTTTATATGAGTTTAATGTGCCAACTAGAAAGAATACCATGAGCTCAGAATGCAATTAAAGTATTGCATGAGTTTCCCGGCAATAAGTAGACACATGCAAGCACTACTGACTTTTAGCAGTCTGGCATGGATCTTAATTCAAAAGACAGACATTGTCTTTAACGCGTCTGAACTGCAGAATGATCTTCCCTTTCATGGTCCCTTCTTTCTCAAGTCCTTTGAGTTCAAAGATGGCTTTACTGTGGACTCCATTACTACTTTTCTATGTACTCCATCTGTGTTACCATCTGTCTCCTCTCTCACAGCTGTTTAGTCTTCAATATTCTTAATAACTTGAGTGGTTTTGGATTTTAATTGACATTATTTCTTTTATTCTGTAAATGATTTAACATTAAGTTGGCATGAAAAGAATTGATACAGGTGGTTTGGGGGCTTATTGATTTCTAAGGAAAATCTGTTTGTGCGTGTGTTGATTTTGTTTTTTTTAATTTGAATGTGTGGGTATTTCTTCCCTCCACAGAACCATAACAAGCCAGAAATAAATGTAAAGCAATTTATAGACTGGATGCGCTTAGAGCCACAGTCTATGGTATGGCTACCAGTTTTACACCGCGTGGCAGCTGCAGAAACAGCAAAACATCAGGCCAAGTGCAACATCTGTAAAGAGTGTCCAATTGTCGGCTTTAGGTAAGAGGAGGGGAGCTGGGTGCAAGGTTCCTCTGAAAATATGCACACTTTTATGTCTTCCAACATCTACAGTTCTTTGGTTTTCCACTGTTTTCCTGCTTTAAGATGAGATCTGCCACCTATGCTTCAGGCCACAGTGCAGTGCTGAGTCCTGCAGTGCCTCTGTGAGACACCCAGTGATCCTGTGACTGCGAGGTGTGCAGGGCGGGCTGTCATTGGGTGTTTTGGCACTGGTGGATCCAATAAATAGCACATGAAGTATAAGTCCATCCCAGGTGTTCTCTAAGCACAATGCCGTTTGTCTGCTTTGCTGCACAGGGCTTGGAAAACTAACTCATGCCAGGCAGTATTAAACACCCTTCAACAGCAGTCTTTCCTTTCTTAGCATGAGCATTAATATGTTACCGTGACTAGACTTGAAGACTTCCTGTCTATTGGATCGAACATAACCTTTCATCTGTTCAAAGGAAGCTGTGACTTCTAAAATTTAAAAATACTCTGGTATATTCTCCATATTATATTCCTATACTGTATGGTTTTACTACGATTTGTCATCATGGGGCAGGAGGTAGCTGGTACCCTTACTCAGCACTGCTAAAACTAACAGGCATTTGCAAAGTCATTGCTGCAGTGTATAAAATGATGGCAAAAAAACCCCTAGGGATTAGAGCTAAACACAACTGGCTTTTTCCTCTGCTGTTGTCATGAAGTAAACTATGTTATTTAGGAACAATATAGAGCAATCTTTCTTGTAAGTGGTTCTAAGACTTTTCTTTAGGTATCTAGGCAGATGAGTAATTTTTGATCTCCATGTTTTCTGTTTCTCCTTTTTTCTGTTGTTTTAAAGGATAATACCATGAATCCTGAGGTCAGATTCATCTCACCTAGCTTTGGGCATGCTGGCCCTAGCTCACTCTTATAAGTCTGACTAAAGCTATGCAAGTTCTTCCAAAAATAATTCCTCTAACTTTTCCTATTTTTCTTAATGCTTGAAGGAGCATGGGGTGACAAAGCTCCAGTTCAGATATCTTTTTAGATGCTGAAGTTGGGGCTGATGGATCTTGTCTTTATTGAAATATTTTATGAAGAAGGAGGGTATAAAGACAGAAAAAAAGAGGAAGACAGACAAAAGAGTGGCTCATTCTAAATACTTTCCACAATTAAGTTGGGGATCTGCAGCAACAAAAGCATCTAGGATCTTAGCAGAAGGTAGATGTGGCCATTTAGTATGCAGGCTCTGAGTAAGGATTATAAAGAGTTGCATCAGCAACCTTAAAAGTGAACCTTAACATTTATAGGCACATGCTGTCTTTCAAAGCAAAACATAAAACTCAGCGGGGGAAAAATGCAGTTTGGTACTGAAAACTGCTCTCGGGAAGCAATTTAGTTTAAACTTTAACTATTCAGTAGCTATTCAGTATGGCTCAGTTAGTTCTTTTTAGTTTCATACAAATGATTCAGCCTCATCCAGTCAGAACAACCATAAAATATAAAGAAGTGGGCAGGATCTGGAGTTGGAATTGTTGCTTTGTTCAGCTTTAGTTATTAAAAATAAAATAAAATAATCATGCTCCTGGTAACTCTGTTTAATAGAAGGAGTACTGCTTAAGTTCATTACATTGTTTATACATATATATGCTCTGAAAGTAAATAAGTCAATGTAGTTTTTAAACTTGATTTTATATTACTTTTATAATTAAAGAATTTACAAGAGTTTTATTTTCTGAAATGTGTTTAGAATTTCTGAGCATCAAAATGGCATTAAAAACATTTAAACTACTGGTGAATGTAAAGACATAGAGAAGTAAACTAGTTTAATTCATAGACATTATATCCTGATCTACTGTCACAGTAGTAAAGAGGAATATAATTTGAAGTCAGTTTGAACTTTAAAATGATGAACCCTTTGCACTCTGTCTATGAAGCAGATCCCTGCAGGATTTTCTGCTTCAAAGAAGCTTGGTCAACAGATAGTTGACATTGGCTCCCTATACAGCCATAGGAGGCAGGAATTTCTTTTACATACTCAGTGCTGTAAACAGTGTAGTGTAGGAAGTTTGTGTGAAGGGGAGCAAGAACTGTGGGTTTTCTATGTGTCCTGTGTAGCTGGTACAGTGGCACAAGTGCCTCTGGGTCTGCAGCTGTGACAAGTGTTGGTCTTGCCGTGTCCCAGTTGTGTTGCGCTCCTGCATTTCAAGGTGTTTTCTAAGTTAATCTCAAGAAACTGACTATGGCCTTGTGTTTGTGCTGCTGAAAAGCAGGCGACACCATTTCAGCCTCATGAGGCTTAGTAACAAGTAAACATTAGAACTAAACCTAGGAAGCTCTAACACTTTGTTTAATGTCCCCGTAGGTACCGGAGCTTAAAACATTTCAACTATGACGTCTGTCAGAGCTGTTTTTTCTCTGGCCGTACAGCAAAGGGGCATAAATTGCATTACCCAATGGTGGAGTACTGTATACCTGTGAGTACCATTTTACTGACTGTTCCTAAGGGATTTTTTTTTTTCACTGTTTAAAGTCTAAATTTTTTTTAGTCTTTTGTTACCTAGATATTCTGCTGGGATTTCATGATATATCTTTGTTAGGGCCTATCTTCCTGTCTTTCTCTTTGGAAGTCATCAGGGACTTTTCTGGTGCTGCTGATTTCATGTGGGCAGTGTTTGGATTCTATAGAAATGGATAGAAGTGTCCATCTCTGAGTGAACTTGAATTTCATTTTTCTTTTGTTAAAACAAAGCTGGAATATTAAATATAATTGCAGTACTTGTATACTTGCACATGCGCACACACACACTATAGGGGTGAGAAAGGTTAGAGGAAAGGGATTTACTTCACTATTGCTGTGCCATGGTAAAGAATATATAATATTCTAGTACTTCACTTTCATATTTTTAAAGGTACATGATCTTTGCTTTCAGGTCCAACATTTTGCTTGCCTCATGAAAAGAGAGTTGAAATACTGTCATGTTTTATTCCCCCAAGTAATTACTGATTACTGGGATAGTTAAAAATCATTGTGTAGCTGGAAGAAAAATAAGCAGAACCGACAATTTCTAACTGAAAACAGTGTGAGAGGTTTGCCTGCAATGGCCAACAAAATCAATTTTAGAACACAATAATTTCCTAATGAAATCTCAAACACTTTGTAAATAAGTTTCTAGGAGACTTTAAGTAGAGGAGTGAGTCACTTCCTTTGTACAAATACCTCTTTCACACTTCTAATCTGACAATTGTTCATATTCTTAAGAATTTTGACTCAGTTGCAAATAAATCAATGGGATAATTGGTATACAATTTGAACAACAGTGGTGAAAGTTCTGTAGGCTCAGAAAAACAACTTCAGACAGAATGTAACCTGAGCTAATGAAGTAGAGTCTATTTCCAACCACGTAACAATGTTCTGTGTGTTCTTTCATTAGCGAAAAATCTTTATTTGACTGTCTTTTGCTGTAGTAGCTGGGGTTATTACCAATGTGTTACTGAGCTTTTTCATCCACTATACGTCCCATAAATGGATTAAAATTCTGTTAAGTAGTGTTTTCAATTTGTGATCAGAAGAAACGATGAGTTATCTTAATTTATTTTCATTAATTCTATCACCTAATGTTATGAGTTGATTGATAATTTGACATGCCAGGCTATATTCTGAAGAAATTCTTTGAAGTAGGTTTGTTGCATTTCAGGCAGATCTAGTGTTTGTTATATTCTGTCACCAGTTTTCTTTTTCTACCTCCTTTTCCCTTCTCAACTTCTTAAGACACTTACTTGCTGTTTTGAAATTACAGCCAATATTGGGGGTAGGGAATGTTGCATGTGCGAAGCACATAATTTTAGATTTAGGTTGTAGAGAGGAGGGAGCTGGCCTCTTCTCCCAAGTGACAGGAGACAGGACGAGAGGGAATGGCCACAAGCTCCACCAGCGGAGATTTAGGCTGGACATTAGGAAAAAAATTTTCACAGAAAGGGTCATTGGTACTGGAACAGGCTACCCAGGGAGGTGATTGATTCACCTTCCCTGTAGGTGGACGAGGTGTTAAGGGACATGGTTTAGTGTTTGATAGGGGTGTTTGGACTCAATGATCCAGTGGGTCTCTTCCAACCTGGTTATTCTATGATTGTATGATTCTATGATTTGTAGGGCAATCACAAGTATTAAGAAAAAGAAACTTAAAATCAACAAGTCTTTAATAATGACAGTTTTTTAATAGTTGCAGCTGGGCAGTTTGTATAAAAGATACATCAGGTCAGAATTTAGATGTAGACTCTGCAGGTCAGAGATCTGGACATGATTATGTATCAGATTTCTGTTTAGGTATGATTAGAAATCATATTTCAAGGTATAGCAAAGCCTATGCTAAAATTTTTATATTCTTATTTGTTTAAGATTATAAATGTAATAAGAAGTCTTATTACTTTAGCAACTGTGGGTTAATTTATTAAAGTACCTGATAAGAAAAGTGCTGTGTTTTCCTGAATTACTAATGTTTATTCTTAGAATCTATGATGTTTAAAATTGGTTTGGGTTGAAGTTCAATTCCTTCTAAAATATTTCTTCACTCAGCGAGGTCACCTTGTGGTTTTGTTTTATACTGGTTTTGTGGTATGATGTAGACCTCATTTTGCCCATATTCCTGTGATTGTTCTAACTCTCAGGATCTGGAGGACTACCATGTTTTCTTTCCTGTATTAGATATCATTGAAAATACAGTGATACTGATTGTTGGCTTGATTTCAGTTCTTGTTTAACATCTTTATATTGTGTAACTGTGAGCCATTTCATTTAGAAGTGAAGGCTGTTGTACAGAAAAGTATCTTCTGGAAGTGGTTGGAATGCCCACTGACCCTGGGACTAGGGATGGCTACAAAAAGAATATAGTTTTAAAGCAATATTAAGTACAGAATAAGGTTACTTGAGGCAGAAGTCCATTCTTCCCATTAAATATGGAAGGAATGAGGTGAATCCACTATAGGATAATAACAATAATGACATTCTTAGAATTAGAATGGTTTCAGTTGGGAGGGACTTTAAAGATAATCTAATTCCAACTCCCCTGCCATTCTCAATTAAAGTGACTGAAGGAATGCAAGTATATAGGAGGTAAAGGAAGAAAATTGGAACAGTTTAAAAGTAGAGCAGAATAAAGAAGATGACATAATCTAGGTGATGCATAAAATTAGAGGTTCAGCACTGACATCCATTAATTTGGAAGCGGAATATAGAAGTTGGAATTTTTTTTGGATACTGCTGTAAGTACACTCTGCTAGTTCCATTTCTGTAAAATGAAACGACCCATTATGTGAACAGACATCTTATATGACTGTTGGACTCCCATAATCAGGATCTAATGCATTTTAACCTCATCTGAATTAGATCAGGAATAAAGAATTGATTTCATAAAAAGAATCCATGTCATTTATTAGTAGTATCTGTAATAATGCACTGTTTGGTGGACTAATTTGTTGCTAAACCTCCAATTTATTGACCTAGTTTAATGCGATATAAATGTTAGGAATTACAAAATTCTTTGCAGCAAGTTAGAATGGTTTATATGTTTAAATGGAATAATGCCCCCTAATCAGCACAGAGCTGGGTATATGAAGTAAAAATTAAAAAAAATAAATAAAAAGAAAGCCAATTAATTGTTCCTTGGAATCCATTATGTTATGGTACAGGTAGACTGAATAGGAAGAGTGCATCGACTTTACCTTTTCAACCAAATTCAAAGGCTGTTGATAAAAT